>JAFBJQ010001187.1:617076-754856 GCA_016785345.1 Trinectes maculatus
ACACACACACACACACACACACACACACACACACATATATATATATATATATACACACACAACCCTTTGTAACACAACAGCAACACTGCAGATCACGGCCCAGAGGCTGGGCACAGCCATTAGGAATCTACTGTTAATTAAAGAAATTAACCTGTGTAATGTGTGCATGTGTGTTGATCCAGGCTGCTGTGGTCAGTCAGCGTCGCCGCACCTGCAGTGTCGCGCTGCGGCCTGGGCCACAGCAAACAGCCGGTGTGTTATTGTCTCGTTTCAGAAAAGGGTGGGGGTTGGGGGGGGTGGGGGGTGATCAAACGGTAAAAACAATAATAAACGATTTTTTAAAAAAGCACATCGAGCTGCGGTGCAGTAACAGAGAGGCGGTGGGCGCACATTGAAATCACCGCAGTGGACAGTGATTTAATGGGACGGCGGTGATGCGGAGTCGCCGCTGACCTTGCACACACACACATATACATACACACATACACACACACACATATACACACACACACCTACCAATGCTGGTCTCCGACAGGCTCAGCCCGCTGGACTGCAGGCTGGGGGCCGGGGGCATGCTGCTGCTGCGGCCCTTCAACACGGTCCACCGGGCGACCCCTTCACGTAGATCAACAGTAGTGACAATAATCACGACTGCGCGTTGTTGTTGTTGTTTGTGTTGCTAATGCGATTGTTTGCACAATCGGGAGCTAGCGCGGAAGGTGCGTTCGCTTGCTGCCGCATTCTAGGACCTGCGCGCGTCTCCGAGCCCGGGTCCGTCTCGCTCACATCCCCGCGGCTGTTGACGCGTCTCGCGGTGTCGGTCCTCGCGGTGACTCGGTGTCGGACAGAGGGTCCGTTGCCGTTGCTGCTGTCGTCGGTCGCGTGTGCGCATGTCACGCCATGACACGTTACTTGGCGTTACTTTTAGCAAACGCGAGTTTCCCCCGTGGTACGTGAACGCCCCATCGCCAGGTGACGTTTACGTTACAAACCTGTCCCTCGGTCACTTTTGTCCTGAACGCAACTTTCACTAAATGTAAACATTCGTCATGAATCATGAATGCGGTTTTATTCGATTGTAGTGTTTTCACCGAATCCAAAATAAACTCAGTGTTTACATTCTCCCACAGACCCGTCTTCCGCCATCTTTAAAAATAAATACCCATTATAGTGACGGGTAAACGGTTTAGTCCATTGGTATTAGTAACACACACTTGGAGACACTTGACATAGTTTGGGAGAAAGTCGCAGCTGTGAATCTTGAGCGCCACCACCTGTCCAGAAAACAACAGTGCATTTTCAGGCAGCAGTACCACAGGCTGTGTATCATATATCATGCCATTAATATCTATCTATCTATCTATCTATCTATCTATCTATCTATCTATCTATCTATCTATCTATCTATCTATCTATCTATCTATCTATCTATCTATTTTTTACTTATATGTTGCATAACTCAGCAGACTCACACTGGCACGTTTTTGCCGCGCGAATCTCCCAGAATGGATTTTTTTCCATGACGCAACTTGTCTTTTCATGTAAAAAGGGAAAGAAGAAGAAGAAGAAGGAGGGGGGGTGAGGGGGGCTCTCCCACTTTTACATGGGGTAAGAGAGCGCTACGTGACCGGAGTGCAGAGAGGCCCCGCAGGATGAGGACCACTTGAACTTCACCAGAGGGAAGCTTATGGTAAGCCGTCGCTGGTGGTGGTGGGGGTGCAGCGTTGGTATATGCATGTGTGTGCAGGGACAACACCTGATGACTGATATTCATTTATGACCCAAACAAACCCAGGGATAATTACAGTAATGATCATAATCATCATCATTATAAAAGATGCGGTGAGAAAAAAAAAGGAAAAAGAATAGTTCCGGTGTCTTTACGCACGCACACTGTTCAGCCAGGCGATGATTGACAGCAGTGTCTCGTGCAGATATAAACTATAAATATTGTATCCAGCATCTGATTCAGTTTTAGCCCAGCTTAGCAGACAATGGCCGGTGGTGTGCGTGTCCAGAATGAATCCAGTGCTGAGGTCCAGGCCGCTGCCAAACGTCACCGAGACAAAAAAAAAAAACCCACTTAGTATCCCACCCTCAGCTTTTCCCAGTCCCCTGTTCATTCACTATGATGCGCGGCCAGTAGAAGGAGGCTCTGCACAGCCGCTCCCCTCCGCGTGCCCAAAACTTTCTAATGAAATCCCCAAACACCTTTTGACAAACAGAACTTTTTTTTTATTTTTAAAATCTCACTATAGAGTTTTTTTTTATTTTAAATTTTTTTTTCTGGTCGACGCGTTAATCGGCGTTTTTAATTGAAAGGAAAACTTCAGGTATGTGATTATTTATTTGTTATTATTTTCTTGTGGCTATTGTTGTTATTGTAGCTGCCGGAGAACGTGGTGTTTTTTTTTAAATTATTATTATTACGAGGCATCTGCAGATGTGAAGAGTGAGGGCTCGGTAGATGTGAGTGGTTTCACAAGTGGCTTTTTTTCCTCTCTGTGAAGAAGATGGAGCCCAGTTCCACAGAGGGAGGAGCTGAGGAGAAGGTGGTCAAACATCCAAGTCCGGTAAGAGCTGACTAACAATGATAATAATGATAATAATAATAATAAAAACACATAACTTTGTCTTTTCCACCAGAAAATATCTGATCATTAAAGTGTTTTTTTTTTCCTTGATGCCAAACTCAAACTTCATAATAGCATTTGAAACAAGGTCTTACACAGGAAGGAACTTTTCAGTGACACTCTGAAGTGTCCTGCGGCTCCTCTGGGGCCTGCGAGTCGTGGCCTGCAGATGCTGAGAGCCAGTGAGTAACATCTGGCTGTCAGAGTCACCCTCCATGCAGCTGCTGCTCCAAGCAGGAGGGTCGGCTCAGAGGAGGTCAGCTCTCCCGAGGAGGGCCAGGAAGGTCACCAGCAGGTTTATAATGTGCAGGAACAGGGGGACAGCACCGTCAGTGGTGGCGTTCATTAACATGCAGAGCACTCGCTGGCAGCTCGATGTCTGATTTGCAAGAGAAAGTAGTTTGACAGCAGAACTTAGCCGTTGAGGATATTATGTGTGCTAAGGGCTTTTTCTCTTTCCCATTCCACCAGCCGCACAAAGTGATTCTCAAACATGGCCAGGAGCTGGAGGAAGAGCAGGAGGAGTTGGCCGAGCACCAGCCGCTAGAGCAGGAGGACCTGAACTTTGAGCGATGGAAGCGCAGGCCGTTACCCAAGAGGACGCTCCACCAGAAAATAGACGACCTCAAGACGTACCTGTGGAATGCAGAGACCAACGAATTCATGGGTCGCTCTGGGAAGAGCTGGAGTGAGTTGATGAAAAGAGAGAGGTTCTTTGTTGTTGGGGATGTGAGGGATGTTTGCAATCTTGAAAAGTACTTTATTTATGTATCTCTGCATATGTCCAGTTATTGAAGATGCACTTATATGTCACACAGGAGTCAGTTTAAACAAACTGCAGAATAGATGCTGTGTTTAATGTCTTGAAAAGATGCACTAAGGGAATTTTTTTTTTTTTTGGGGGGGGGTGTCTCTCCAGTGAAGTGACTCTGCTCACTGTGCCGTGAATGTGTGTGTGTCCTCATGCTCAATGTTTACATAGGTGCACGGACATTTCAGAGTGTCCTGACAAAAACAGACTGCCTGGGGACGTGGTCCCAGCGGGAGCACGCTGTTCCGGTCCTCGCATTGGCCAGGGATCACATTCCTCTACATCTTACCATGCTCTCCACAGACTCTTTCCCAAAGCCTTGGCGACCCCATCGCTGAACTTAACATGCTTACGGCCTCTCGGTTGCAGTAAAACACGTAGAGATGCTCTTGCCCCCCCCTGCCCACACCCCCACCCCCCACCCCGTAGAGCTCAGTGCCAAATCAGGCTCTGGCTCCGGCAAGCGTTTTGGCAGAGGCGACAGACTGGACCAGTTTGTTGAGTCAATGATGATGGAGCAGCCTCTTGGTATTCCAGGGTGATGCTGTCGAGCACCTCCACCCCCCAAACACCCCCACACCCCGCCTCCCTCGCATCCACTGTACACAATGGCAAACACGAGTGCAGAGAGAATATCTGAGGACAGTGTGTGTTAACTTGTACACGCTGCAACGCTGCATCCCAGGCAGGGCTAGGTGCTCACTTCAGCTGCATAACCAGTATGTGTGTGTGTGTGTGTGCACACTTGTGGAAGAGCGGTGGGGGCGGTGGGGGGTGGGGGCCCTGTGTCTGCTGAAGAGAGGCCCTGAGTTGAAGTCCGTGCTGTGTGTCTGTGTGAGACGAGTGTGTAAGAGGGGACACAATACCAGAGTGGGGTGACTGGGGCTCCTTGGAGCTGGCCGGGGCCTCTATGGCTGCAAAAGACCTTCACTACGATGGCAACCGGAGGTTCACTGTGTTCCTGAGTGAAAGGACAGCTGGGAGAATTCTCACTGAGCCGAAACAGAAAGTCCTTTGTGACTCTGGGGACGCAGGGCTGGCTGCAGCGAGTCCCCTGTGAAATTGTCCGCGCGGCAAAAGCCGTTTAATTTAAGGCTCGTTTGAGCTTGATTAGTCGCTAATGGGCTGTTAATTGAAAAATTGCGGAACAACCCCACCTCCGGGTGTCGTTGTCACAGCGCAAATATTAAAGTGAGTGGGCTGCAGGTCCAGACACGAGCGCGGTGACCGGCCTCATCATCATGTTCATAAATGTTTATCCTGTTATGTGAACCATGTTTGTGCATCAGAGATATGAACCCTAATAGTTTCTCTTCTTTCCTTTACTCCTCCTCTAGGCCTCATCCTTCTCTTCTACGCTGCACTTTATGCGTTTCTTGCAGCCATGTTTGGCGGCTGTATGTTTTGCCTCATGTGGTCTATTAGTCCCTACCATCCAACCTACAACGATAGAGTGATGCCACCAGGTAAATATAACCCCGACCCTCACACCGCCCTCCTCTCACCATCTCTCCCTCCGCCACACTCCTTCCCTCTGTCGCTTCTACTCGAGTCTCTGCACAGTTGACTGTCTCTGGGTCTCCACTGGCAGGTATGACGATGGCCCCACACCTAGAAGGCCACGATATCGCCTTTAACGCATCTGACCGCAAATCCTGGAAGAAGTACGCCAGGTCGATGGACGAATATCTACGACGTGAGTCACTTGGTGGTTGTGTAGGAACGCTGGGGTTTGTGGAGCTTGTTTTAAGTGAAGCGGGCACGCAACGGGTTAAATCTCCATCTTCACGACCATTGTCCCCTTTTTTTCCCATTTAGATCCTTGCAGGGCATGCTGGGAAGGGAAGCCTCTTTGTCGGCAGAGTGCAGCTATTCATTGCCCTGTTTTTTTCACACCCCGCTTTTGTCGAGCTTCCTTAATCAGAGGCCTGAGTCTGGCATGGCGCTGCGGTTGCAAAGGTTTATTTATGCCCTCCTCTCTCACTCTCCCTCCCTCCTTCCCTCCCCCCTGATCCTTGATTTACAGCGTATAACGACGGCGCTCAGGAGAAGAAGAACATTCGCTGCACACAGGACAGATACTTCATGCAGGATGACTTGGAGGAGAATGCGGAGCGGAAAGCGTGTCAGTTTAAGAGGTCCTGGCTGGGGGACTGTTCAGGCCTGCAGGACCCCCACTATGGTTATTCTCAGGGAAAGCCATGCATCCTGCTTCGAATGAACCGGGTTGGTCACCAGGAGCGATAACACTTTGCACTTGCACAAAAGGAGCCTCGTGTAAACCAACACACACACACACACACAAAGAATGAAAAGGGAAACAACCGACAACAAATACAGTACCTGCAGGTTTGCTTAGTGACATCTAGTGGCCATTTAAGGAAGGGGACCCGAAAATGAAATTGCATTACTTTTACTTTACTTTATTTGTTGATGTCCACTGTAATAAAAAATAAAATATAGAACCATTTTTTTAAAATTAGCATAATGACACTTCATATCATATCACTCTTATTCCTCCATAGATTCTTGGTTATTTACCTGGGCAGGGTAAAGCGATATATGTGACGTGTGGCATAAAGGTACACACACTATTGATACTTTTACAACATACAGCAGGTGTAACAGTATACTTAATTCAGTTAATCTTTCCATTCCCTTTCAGAAAGGACCACCAGACGCCTTGGGAGAAGTCCAGTTCTTTCCGAAGAACATTTTTGACCTGAAGTACTACCCTTACTATGGAAAGCTCAGACATGTGAGTGACAGTTTTGGCACTGTGGATATTTCTTGTGGCATATAGACAATTATATTTAGCTTGTACGTACTCTTTTGTCTCAGGTCAACTATTCTGCACCGGTGGTGGCCGTGCGTTTCGCCAAGCTGCACTATGACACCCACATCCACGTCCAGTGCATGCTGAATGGAAAGGGTATCATTAACAATTCCCCCACTGACCGCTACCTGGGCAGCGTGACCTTCGCCTTGGAGGTCGGCGCTTAAGGCGAAGATGTTGCCATGCGTAACGCTCCTGCGACAACGTGGCCGGAAACCGTAACACGCAAAAATGATGTTGAACCCTTATTTTTCATTAAAATATGTAATTTCCATCTTCTCAACTTCCACATAAAGATCCATGTCTTCTGCTGTGAAATGAATCTCCCAGACGTAGATATTTACGCACCCACAACAAACAGTGCTGAGGACAGGATGAGTGCATAGAGCGAGTTAATATTCAGTTCCTGATATTTTATAATTAATAAAAAAAGATTAATCAAACTAAATTACACTCTGCCCAATAGTTAGCACTTCTGGCTATGCAAATCCAATTATAACTCAAAAACGTTGATAGGCAAATTAGAAATATGTCTGTGTCTGGTTAGATAATGGTATGATGTGCACATTTTGTGTTACAGTGTGTTACTAATTTGTTTTGCATTATATTTTTCAAACATGTATATTGTAAGAATTCAAAGATGTATCTTGCAAACACTGAAAGCAGGACTTGTACTGTACTTACACAGTAAAAAAAAAAGACATAATGACTGCAAATACACTATTAGTATATTTTTGTTGAATAGAGCAGGATTATACATTTATGATAAAGTATCGCAAGCCACTTGCCTTCTTTTGTAAAAACATTTGCTTTGGAAAATGGAATACTACACAAGACTGATCAATAAAGAGACATACTGTTCTGTGAAAGGTCTGTATTGTTTTGAAAAGTATAACCTTTGTACTTGTATTAAGCCTAACTCTATATATTAAAAAATCTGTAAGTCACAGTGAAGAGAGTTATGTCTACATATAGGCCCATTGTAAAGCAGAACTTTTCCCTAAATTTGTAAATATTCCCTAAAAATATTTCAATGTAAAACCAATACGTGTGAAATTAAATAGCAAGCTGTACCGTTCACTGCTGAAAAATGACATCGATACAAAACAAGAATGAAACTTTATTTAATTTGTTCCCCACTTGTGTTAAACAAGCTCGCCATCACATCACATTCTTCACCAAATGGAGACAAGACTTAAGCAAGCACGTCAGAGGTGCACAACAGAAAGGCACAAAACCGTCGGGAAAGTGCGTGAAAGTGAAGAACTTAGGCCCATTTGATGAAAATGGTGCGACTTCAATATATAACTCAGGGTGTTCACATTGAACTCCTCGTGGTATGAATGTTCCAGTTCCTTCGTGTTAAAGGTCAAATGAAGATATTTTCTCACCAAGGTTTAGTGGATAAATGAAAAGCAGATTAACATACATAGACCTGTGCTTTGTAGTGGAGTTGACATTTTAAATTAACGGACTTCAACAAATGGAAAAATATATGCACGTGTCAAACATTTGAAATGACATAGGACTGTATAGAAAAAACACAGTGCTGATTTGATTAAATACTAACATGTAAGTCTATTAAGGGAAGTGCGCATTTTCAGAAAACAAAACTCTTCAAATATTAAGAATGTGAATGCGAGAAGCATAAAACATGATCAAGCATTTCCAAAAGAAACCTGGTCCCAAACCTGGTAAAGTGTCTTCAAAAGTTAGTGTCCCTTTCATCAGGCTACAGCTAAGTGACTGTAACTGTTTAGCTCCTCATCCTTGTCATGTGGAAAGAGTGGCGTCTCGGACACGGACCACAGGAACAGTGGAACGTTTAGCTCGCTCATACATTCGCGTCATCAAACATCAAGGTCATTCATTCTATACAAGAGAGTCATTTACACGGTTACTATAATACAGCATTGAAAGTGAGAGGAAAAGCCTCTCCCGCTTTCTGGGGGCAGGAGGGGGAGGGGGTGTAGGGCTACTCGCAGCAATTAATTTTCCAGACATGCAATCTACAATCAAATGTTGCAATATCGATCATAAATGTCTTGGTGCTTGAATCAGTCATTGGCATCAAAGCATAACAAAGGAATCGAGTGGTGGTGGTGGTGGCTGCCGGGACTAATTTGAAACTGGGTGGGAGAAATAAGCTGTAGGTTATTTTCAGGGAGACGCTGCCTCACAGGAAACGGAATGAAGCAGGAATTTGGGAAGCTTTTTGGGAAGATTTGAGGGAGCGGAGAGGGCTGGGAGTTGTAAAGAGGCAGAGGCAGCTGGGCTGGATTATACAGACTGGTAGCCAGTGCGACTCTTCCTCCGGCCAATCAGGTAAGAAATAAGCACAAGGATGATTAGGAAGCTGAGCGCCACGCCCACTGCAATGGGCACCAAAAAGCTCAAATCAGAGTCCACGAAGCATTCCTCGGCTGACAGACAGAAAGAGGAGACAGAGACAGCGGGTTAGTGGTTTAGTCAGCAGGAGACAGGAGTCAGAGAAGGACACAAAGGGTCAGAGATGGAGGAAAGGCAGTAAGACAGAGACCAGATCCTACAAAAAGTGGAATCATCAACATACAGTGAGTGTAGTGATTAGGGTCATGAAACTTCCCAAAAGCACAAAAGGAAAACATTGTATTCCCTGTGGGCATGAAAGGAAAAAGGCCGATGTTTTGGGAAATAGAAATGTAAAATAAGTTGAAAAACAATTAACACTACACAGAAACAATAAGAGGTTTGTCACAGTTTAAAAAAAAACTGCATAGAAACATGAACATGGTGAAACTTTTTCACAATTAGTTAGAGGCAGCGAGGCAAAAAAAAAAAAGCAGCGATTTACCGGCGATAGTTAAAGAACAATTTGAATGAGACAAATTTAACTAGAATGACTCGTAGCCGGTGGCCATGTTTCTCTTTCTCCCGATGAAATAGGCCAGCAGAACGATAAGAACGAGAACAAGCAGAGCAACTCCGACAGCTATGGGAACAAGGAAGCTCTCCCCATCTGCCTGGCAATCCTCGGCTAGACAAGAGTGAAGAAAGCAAAGAGGTGAATGTTTCATAAGCTCAACAGAAGACTTTAAAAAAAAATAAACAATAGCAATGAAGGATTGCAGCAGGAAAAGGGATGCAGCCCGCTGCCAAGAATTTAATGACCACAAACAGTAACACAGAAACATTTTCAAAAAGAATAAACATTTACTCAAGGGTCCAGGACAGCAACAGACTTTTATTTCCATCAATCTTATGATACTAAAAAGCTCCACGTCAGTCTGACACACAAATTTAAATCCAATTTATTATAGCTAACAGCGTGAGAGAATGGAGATGAAATCAGCAATCGTTTGTATCCACATTAACACATTAATTGATTTTTTTTTTTTAAGTATAAGATGGTCTTGCAGCACAAATTCCCTTTGTTAACAAAATGTGTGCGTGATGTTCTCATCTCTCAAATCTTATCAGGTAACAACTTTCATTTCCAAACAGCAACAGTGACTTAATCAATGTAGACAACCATGTCATCATTGAGAAAGGCACAGTGGAAAAACTGTTTTTTTTTTTTAACACGCCCATAAACATTTATACCGGTGCTGCAAGGCCATCTTTATAATTAAGGCAACCGAGTTCATATAGAAATACACCGAACAGCAAACAATCACAAGCAAAAGACAGAGCGCATGTTTGATTTATAGCCATTATTCATACACATGTACAATGTCCTGGTAAAAGCTAACTTGATAAGCAACCCGAGAAAATGCTAATATTTCTATTCATTTTCATTGTCGTTTGCCGCCTGTTCTGCTGCGGTCCTGAAGGAACAAGACAAACAGTGCACAACACTCGGCTTAAATTAAGCAACAATACACAGCTGCTACCGTCAGTCACATCAGCTTTCTATCATTACATTCAGGCTTGTCTGCATCCCTGACCCGGTATCGCTGACACCTGCACTGTCTCACTGACTACAGGGCCCTAAACATTTATTCTGGGCTCACAAATTTGGATTTTGTAATATTTGAAGGGTGTGGGGTTGTTTTCTTCTGTTGCGAGAACTTCAGGTAAAACCACACCACAAGTTCTTGAAGAAACAGATTAGTTGACATCTCTTTAGAAAGAGTGGTTTCACCTTATGGGAAGTGAGCTCAATTACTTTATAGACATACCACTACCATACCATACACTAATGTAACTACTTGACGAAGCCAGGCCAGCTGTTTCCTCCTCCTTCCAGTCTGAGTGCTAAGCTGAGGTAACTGCTGGTTGTAGCTTTATTTACAACTGGGGGATATGAGTGTGGTATCATTCTTCTGATTGAAATCATGCCAAGCAAATAATTTCCCAAAATATAAAACTATTCCTCTTCATGAAAGACCCTTTAAGATATTATTATCTCCATTTTAACTCTGATTGTTACTACTTTAGTAACATAGTGTTACTGATAACTACTCTTTTAGGGTCTTAAATGTTCCCTGACCCAGCTACAGTCCTCCGAGCTCACACCACACCCAGGCAGACACACAGGAGAAATACTGTAATGTGACAACAGTCCCAGCACAGTGTAACATATAAAAAGCGGCTTAGTGCATTTACTTGTAAATGTCCTTGTATCAAATGTGTGCTAAAAGTGACACAAGAGTACTATCCCTTTCCCAAATGTAATGCCAAAATAAAATCAAGGCAAAAAAAAAAAAATCTGCCCTTTCAGATTTCGTCTCTAGCTGCAAGACGTGCAAATATCAAACACCTTCTAAATAGCCGACGTTTCAGGTGTAATCAATAACATTAACGATGGCTTCTTCAAACACTAAAGTGTCAGTTTCAGGGCCTTTATAATTGTTTGTGAATGATCATAGTCATGATTAGGGCTTTCACTTCCATCTATATATATATGTGTGTGTGTGTGTGTGTGTGTGTTCAAATTTCAATTATGGAAAAGGTTTACTAATGTTATAACAACTCACACTTTGATTACACGGTCTTATATGATTGAAGCCACATAACCCGGACAATAAACCTGATGTTTCTCCTGCTCTGCAGGGGCAAACATGGGCTAAAGCATATTTCCTTTAACAAAATTTCACAATGCAACAGACCTTCCTTGCTAGTGAGTTACTTTGAACAAAGAAAGAAAGCTGCTTGACCCCCTTTCTTTCATTTTTTTTTGTGAAGAAAATGCTGTTAAAGTTATGGAAAATTATGAATTATGAAGTAAAAATTCAAATCATAAAAAGGAAATTAAAACTCAAATGTGCACAAAGATTAAATGATGACAAATGCAAACAAAAGGGGAATGTCTGCATGTCAAGTGCAAGATCCAACTGCAACACACTTAAACTATCACATATCTTTTGTTACTAAATAAAAATTGATATTCAGGGACTTTTATTAATGTTAATGTAGAAGTGTACTGTATCACTTCAAAACCTCATTATATCGATTATTGAATATCACTAGAATTGTTTAAAATTTGAAAAAAATGAGTTGCATGGACCTTGCTCTTGCCTATTAAAGAAACAAAAACAAAACACAACAGAAAAGTAGGACAAGACATCAAGAGAACAAAAAAGAACACAAACATAGTGGGTGGACAAGTTTGGTCCTTGAAAATTACACCAAACCTTCCCATTTTACATGGATTTCCATTACGCTTATTGTAGCATCATTTTAAGATCCTTGAGGAAACTGCAATTCAAATTGCTCCTAGTGCATGTCTCATAATAACCAATAATCAATACCAAGAGACAGTAACATCTATTCTTCTAACAATTTTTTTCCAGATTTAGATTCTCATTTAAAACCCAAGGACCAGGCTTGGGAGCCCCACAATATTCTGAACTGATTTAGAGGGTCTGATAGCCAACATATGTCTTTCTTCGACCAATCACATAAGCAATCACTACAATGAGAATCAAGCCAGCCAGAGCAGCGCCAACAATGATTGGGATTAAGATGCTGGTGTCATCCAATGAACATTCATGGGCTGCAGATAAAAAGAGAGTCAGTCAGCAGGTGGAACAGTGATTCTCTGTTAAACAACAGACAAGAGTGAAACAGCAGAATAGCAGTTTAGGTCATCAGCCTTCACTTAAGACAGCTGAATTTTCTAACTGTGCCAATATAATATTCAATCTTCTCTTTAAAGCTGCCACTGAGGAGATTCTGCAGGAGGTCATTTGGCTGTCCCTTTTCGTCAGCAGGAAGACATTAAAACTGACAGCAAAGCCATGGCTTTGACTGCTTTGCTCATTATATTTAATATTGTATACAAAAAACATCATGGGAGTATGTTATCAAGGTTAATTTTCTTCGGATGAGAGCTTTGCCAAACCACCTACCTGTACTGAAAACCCCATTTGTGACTCCAAAGGGCTGCACTTGAAGGTTGAAGGTGTAGATGCTGAGCAGGCTGGTGACGGTGTAGTTCTGCTCCTTGTTACACATGTAAGAGCTGCCGATGGCCGCCTCCCACAGACTCAGGTTGGTGTTCACCTGAGAAAACTCCCCACCTTGAAATAAAACACAGATATGAGGAACACAACATCACCTTGCTTCTCTATGTGGTGGGATGTGATTCTTCTAATTACCAGAGCTTGTCTTTGTGGTGAAGTTGAGAGCATGTAGGCGGAATTTTGTTGTGTCCTGTTAGGATAACAAAATAGTCATTTAGAAGCAGAATTAATGTACTTTTTAACATTACAAACCATGATTCTGTGTCAGTTAACACAAAAATCAAAAATAGACAAAATTCGAGCAAACACCAGAAGTTTCTCAAACAAATGGATATTGTCAGTGACTAACATTAATGAAGGTGAACATGATGGTCATCATGTCTGATACCAAGTGGAGCTCACTGCTGTTGACTCCACATAATCCAAAGAATTTGGTCCCGTTAGGCTCGAGGTTCATCTCCTGATATGTCTACGCCAGAGGGAAGATGTGAAAATCAAATCAGCATGGTCTGTGAAGGCACATCTGTATATGATCTAGAAAACATGAAGCTGTAACACAGTTAGAGTGATATGATTATGTGCTTACGGCATACCTGTCCTTGTTTGAAACCAACACGTAGGCCAAAGTTGGCTAACAGGCAACTGATGTTATCAGACTTGATGACGTACTTCCCAGTGGTGGGTGGAGGGAGGGTGGGGGTTGGGGTGGTCGTAGGAGGAGCGGCAGTGGAAGTGGTGTTAGTGACAGGAGCTGTTGTGGTGGCATTGGTGGTTGGGGGGGCTGAGGTTGGTTGATCAGCATAACAAGAAGTTACTGTGCAAAGGAGAAAACAGAATAGGTTTTTTTACAGGAAGAGAACTACTATAGCAGGGATGAGATGTGTTGCTGCATCTGCAACTTACTGTTTTCACTTTTGCTGCCGTTACTAACAAAAGCCTGTATGAGCACATCCGAGAGTGTCATATTGACCAATTCAGCCTGGATCATGTCTTTACTCTTGCACGAGTAGCAGGTATCCAGGCCTACGTTTGTAATCTGAGGCATCACGGTCACTGATGCGGTTTCTGAAGAGATATTCAAAAACACATGAGCATAAGTGCAACGCAGTTCATCCTACTACTTGCTGGCACTGCAAAGTGTAGGGTTTACCATTTGATGCAGAATTGGGGAAACGGGTTGAGTCGCTGAGATTGTAGGAAAAGGTGATGGTGTCTGCCTGGTACATTTTTCCATTCATGGTGAAGTTCACACTCCAGGAGTGCCCCGCTCCAAAATTTAGCTTCAGCGTTGAGCTACTGGTGTCACATTTACTTCCTTGTGTAGTTACATTACTTGGAAGTTCAAACTCCACTGTAACATTCTGAAATGATAGCAGAGGGTAAGATTATTTAACATGATTATATGAGCTTAATGTTAAACCTTTAAAGGAGACTTGACCAACCTTAGAGATAAATAACTCACTCAGCAGAGTTTTAGGGCCTGGGACAGTTGCTAAGTATAACTTTAATTCACACAAACATTTACCAATGAGCATCAAACTTATTATTTTAAATTGTTCATCTGCTTGTCAAAACGGCATTTCTGATAGAAAGTTAAAAAATTAAAAATGTTCTGGGAGCTTCTTTCAACAGAAGAAGAACATAACAATTGCAGGATATAAAACAGGACAAGCGTCTTAAATGCTGAAAAGCAAGAATTTCACAGTCACGCTGGTAAGGAGACCTGAGAAGAGTGAAGCAACTTTGCTTTGTTTTAAAGCCATAAGGATAACAAGCAGGCTAATATACAAAGACGCAACACAGTTTGTCAGAGTTGAACATCTTGTGGTCAGCCTGACTATTACCAGACACTCACCTTACCAGAAGCGACTGTATATGAGACAGAGAAGCTGATCGTCAAATTGGCATAGAGGCATAACTTGTCATCTTTGTCTGTGACATTCACCTCAATGCCATGTGACAGCTGGAAGACTGAAAAGAAAAAAAGACATACGTTTCTTGATCCATAATAAAATCATCTGTAACAGAAACAAGTCCAGTTAGAAGCTGTAACAAGAAATTTCATATAAAGCCTATTTGTTTGCAAATGACTGACAAAAAACAGCAAGACAATGAGACAAACTTCCTGCTGACATGTGTTCCAATTTATTTCAATATTGTCCCAAAAATATTCTAGTACTGTCCCAATATATTCTGGAAATATCCTAATTATATCCCAATCGATTTTAACAATCCACAGTTAAATAAAGTGAATAATAAAACACTATTCTAGTATTCAAATGGCAACAAAGCCTCTTAACCTTCTTCTTGCGCCGACTATACTTTACAGTTTAACAGAAGAGAGGTCAACGATCATTTAGATTAACTACATGGTTTTGACAATATGCACTGTCTTCAACTCAACAACTGCCTCCCACAACCCCCGGTATCATTAGCTTGAAATGCAGCTGTCATGAACTAAATCGCACACACTTGTTTGTATCCTCGATACAAAAATCCCTTACTTTAACTTGACTTTAGATCATATCGCAGTCCTGAGGTTAAAAAATCCAGTCCTTTGACTACGGGTGTGGCTGCAGTCATGTGACATTCATCCTGAGCCATTACTTTTCTGGAATTTCGCACAGGTGCCATGTGACAAACGAGCCATCAACCTTGGCTCCAAAACATTTCCTTTTGACATACACAATAGGGTTTTCTACATTAGCTCTGAAACAATTAGAGGACTTACTGTTTATTAATCTTGTCGTGTATCAGAGCAAACAGAATATTGTCTGCGATAGTGAGATTAGTATTCATCAATTTCTCAAATGAATTTTGGGGAATATTAAGTCACAGATTGATTGCCCTACAATGTTTTTTGTTATTTTTGTTCTTACAGGCACTGACTCCTACATTCTGATGGAAATGTTCGTGGCAAAATAAATGACATTATACAACGATAAGAGATGAGTACTCTACCTCACCCGCACATCTATATTTATGACAGAAGACACCTGGTCTTTTATAGCCCTGCATAAACATTTCAAACAATATCTCCATTATTCATGTTTGTAAAATATGGACAACATGTTTACATATCCTGGTAATGATTAGGCTTATATGTTTGTCGTCACAATCTATGAGATGAGCTTCCTGAAAAGACCGCATTACGGAGAACTAACACAAAACCACATATCGTCAGCGAAACAATATCTCAATGTTGATCAGATTTGCTAGTATCAACCACTTTGCTAATTAGAACAACCATTTTCATAAATGATGTAGCATATAGCTAAATATTACATTGCATGTTCGTATTTTTATTTAGTTTAATGTTCGCTTCGTAGGCTATTTTGATAAATTAAGTGGAAAAGCAAACTAATTCTGCTGTGCTATCTAACTGTAAACCTCCATCGGTTTACGATAATGCTAAGTCGCTAATGCTACAATTTTAGTCAGGTGACAGGAAGAGTTTAAGAAGTGTCAGCGAGGATTTTGGAAATAACAATACTCCCTAAAGCTTTGTGTTTTCAGGGTAACATCAAATCGTAGGAGACGTGACAAAGGCGGTCTAATATTTTACCGTCGCTTCGAACTTCAGATTGCAAAAAATTTGATATCCAGTCTGCAAGCTAACGGCTAAGTTTGCTAACTGACCAAAAATTATGAAATAGCATCGCAGCATAGCAATTTTACACGTTAAAGCCAACAACACGGCCATTTCTTAAATGCGTGATTTGGTAGCCGTGCAGTTGTATGGAATTATAAAAGTGAAATATGGGGATAAATATGGCTTTTGAGAATCATATGACCGACTGACTGTATCAGTTTTGGGTTGTTGACGTAGGAAACAATTAGCAATCAAGCTAAGCTACATTAGCACAACATCTTTGTTGACCGTTCCTCTATCAAACTATCTATGCTGTTTTAAGGACTGGAATTACAAAATTCGACACAATACAAAGATGACTGAAAACGGAGACAACGAAATGTTGTTTAAATCTCAATTCAGCGGCATATAGCCTGGGGACGAGAGTACCAGGCCGGGGAGTCCCGTAACTTTAATCACGTCACTTCGCAGAATCGGACAGAACGTTTTCCTATTCATTTAACCGATTGGTGCAGCTGGTGTACACGATTAATTCATGTCATGGTACATACCGATCCCGAAGGCAAGTAGCAATGGAAACGCAGCATATCGGGTCATGGTTGCCTGATAGTTTGGAGTGTTACGTCGGCGGAGAAAAGGCGAAAGAATCCCCAGCAGTGTCGCTCAGTCAGCGCTGTTTGAGCTGTGGCACTGCCGCCGCCGACTGTACCAGGAAATGTACGTCACGTGACAGGGACCAGTGTGTCAACACACCAACATGGATCAGGGCCTGGCTTTGATTCTCTATCCTACGTATACCGAGTTTATGTACAGTCAGCAATTTAAAACTTAAAAAAAGGTGGACGCTTTCATACGAGGCAATGGAATACATTTAGAAAACAGCGATTAATAAAGAAACGCAGATTCAAACAGTTATTTTAATCTGAAGCAATAAATCTACAGACTCATACAAACAAGGGCCTGTCCA
This sequence comes from Trinectes maculatus, assembly GCA_016785345.1. NCBI lineage: Eukaryota > Metazoa > Chordata > Actinopteri > Pleuronectiformes > Achiridae > Trinectes > Trinectes maculatus. The sequence goes on from JAFBJQ010001187.1 coordinate 634,362, forward strand.
ATCAATCACATTTTTCCTCGTGTTTTGAGTTGATCCATTCCCAACTTTTCAGCAAAGGCCTACATGCCTCACAGGGAGATTTGCAAAAAAATATAGTGTATGTATGTAATATGACATCGTTCAGGATGGTCTCCGATGGCATTGTGCTTTTAGTATACTGTCTAAGGGTTAACAAAAACTCAAAAAGCAGACTGTCAGATGGGATCATGTCATTTTTTTTGTTAAGTATGTACAAACACAAACAAAAAACAAACAAACAGGAAACTTAAGTGAATATACTTGTACAACTGAACTTGTTTTAGCAGCTTGAACTCACCCTATAACAAAAGAAGTGCTGTTTATTTGGCACAGACTGTGTGTAAAAGATCACAGCTTTATCAAATAGCTACATGGCCTTGTAAAACTTTGCTGCAGGGTCATCCATCTGCCAAAGACATTCCCCATTTATCAATTCTCAAATCTTAATGTTCGTCCCGAATTCAACACTGGTTGAAGACACAAGCGTCAGATTAATTTAATCCTTTTTACTTCCAAATGCGCTGTATATTTAGAGCTTTGTTAAATGTGTCAGCAGTTGCTTGGGATATTGTGTGAACAAAAAGAAATAGAGTGACTTTTTAACAAAGATCATATTGATTCAAATTATGGACAAAGGAGAATCTAAGTTTGAAAATAAATAGTTTTGCTCTTCATTAAAAAAGAAAGAGCAAAAGGAACAAGACCTGTGTGTCTTCTTTGTCAGTCCACAGTAGCCCAGCTCTCTCAGAGACACTGAGAAATATGGACGATATTCTCTTTTCAATGGGCATGCAGGCCACAGGATGACAAAACCCCCTGACAAATATCCTGTGGAGCGAGTAGTATCCATTCACTTGTCGGTCGCTAGGTTGAAGATGACAATGATTAACATCCACTGGAGCAAAAGATTTAGAGACCGATCACGCAGAACAGCTTTCAGCCTGACTGGACCACCTGCATCTCTTTTTTTTCTGTCACTTTTTCGTTAAGCCACATAATTGTACTGGTTGGAGTTCTCTTTGTCACGCTCCATATAGTCCCTGTCAATAAGAGACTCTATCCTCTTCTTCAAGTCAGCAGGCTGGAAGGGAAGATGACAGACAGGAGGCAGAAGTTAACACACCAGCCACTGCACTTCTCATGGTCTTGTTTCTACATTTCAAGTTGATCTGGCAAATGGTGCACATTCGTGACTCCACTGCTAGTTTTCAATTAACAGTAACAAGTGACCCTGCAACTGTGGCATTGCACATGATAACACTTAAGAATACCACAGAAAGACTTAGGGTTGTGCATTTCACCTTGACTGGGAACTTGAGCTGGTTGTACACCTCAGACATTAAGAGATTATGACTCAGAGTCTTCCTCATCTTCATGATCCGCACAATGGCAGCATCAATCTGATACTGGCGATCCTGAAAGACCCTTTCTGTTGTGCTGGCTTGCTCCTCCACCTGTGATAAAAAAAAAAACTTGCATATTAACCAATCGATGACAGCATAAGAAAACTACAGGTAGGACAAAAGCTGTACCGTTTCTTTCATTTGGATCTGGTTTATTTTGATCCTGAAGAGCTTGTGTTTGAAGTCATCATTGCAGGAAAACTTGTCCCCATCTTCAACATCTTTGCTTTTGGGAATTTTTGTGAGGACTCGTGCTTTACCACAAGCTAGTGACTGCAGAGTCCGCCGCAGTTCACTGTCCTCTGTGAACCAGCAGACACACAATAGTTCCTAGGTCAGAGTTGCTGAATCAAGAGTGCTTGACACCTCTTACTACTTCATCAGGAATCAAAGTGCTGACAACCAAACTTTGGTGTGATTATACAAACCTAGTCCTGTAGCCAGTTTGATCTCCTCCAGGGTGAACTCGTCTCCTTCATTGAACATTTGTAACACAAGTGTTTGGAAAAGTGATACCTGCAACTCTTTCTTGCCCTTTTGTGAGATAAATCAAAGAGAACAACGTTAACATTTACCTTTAGTCATCAAGTGAGCAAAACACAACAGCACATTCTTCGAAATTAGTTATCCACCTCCTTAAATTCAGCTTTTAGGACACAGTGGCCTAGTGTTGATTGCCACTGCAGCTTCCTGCCACTGTGTTTGCCCAGATAGAAGGTCTTGAAGATCTCTTGCAGTCGCACCATCTGGACAAAGATAACATAGTTCCCATGAAGCAACATTCACTGTATGTATAGTATGGTAGGTTATTAAACTGTATGCTTCAAAAGTATATACAATATTTGCTCAGAACTAACCTCATGGGGCAGGAGCACCTCCATAGGAACATATGTTGGCCAATAACCCATAGTTAGGATGTTGACAGTCAGTTCAATGTTGCCAGGAATGTTTTGGCACTGCATATACTACAGAAACACAATAGACAAGTGTGATATTCACTGCCACGACTGCACAAGTTAAAATGTGCGTTAGCAACGGCAGGGTCTTAAAAATGCTACAGGCACTATATTTGGATCTTGAGCATATAAAGACAAAGGTCTAAATGAAACAATGAGCTGTCTGAAAATGACCAGATATCAGGAATCAAACGGAAAACTCTATGTCACATGTATATTCTTACAGATTCATCATTTTTGCTCTCACCTGTTTGAACTGAACCATTATGTCTTTAGAAAGCTCCATATCCTTAAACATCCCCTCCAGTTTGCTGGTGAATGCTGCTCCACATTCTGAGGGAACACCAAGCATTCACCAGTCAATTGGATTCAGAGTCAAAAAGTCAATTTTTTTTTCATTTATGTCACATTCTGAGTGTCTCAATACATAAATAAAAAAAATGATGCATCTATTAAACACACCATGTTTCAGCTTTGACAACATTGATTTTTCAGCATCGACAGAAGCACTTTTTCCAACCAGCAACCTCTTGGCCAGGTCCTTTTTGTAAAAGGCCTCAAAGACATCTTTTCCTGTGATAAAAAAAACAAATGACTACATTAAAAACATCCACAGAGGGAAAATGTAACAAATCTGAGATTAATTAATGTGGCAGTGAATCTTACCATAGATGAATCTAAAGATGATCATGATCTTATCTAGCATCTTTTCCAACTCTTCATCTGTTGCCTCTTTGTTTCCTGCCCTTAGTTTTGAATCCACATGTTTTGCTGAAAACAAAAATACATTTATAATACATTGTTTACATAGCTAAAAGTATATGTTCATTTTAGTTACGGTATAGTTTCTGACCTATGAGCTCTGCAGGTTTGTTTGGTCGTTTATTTATGAAGGTTTCAAAAGCCTCCTTCATGGCATTGACAAACTTCTCGTTCTTCAGGAAGCAGACATCGATGATGTGATCCACTTTGTCTTTGAAGTCCAGCAACTCCTGCACCATTGTTTTATCTTTTTCAGGATTTGTTACGATTGTGCTTCCAAATGTCTATAAGTTGATTTTCAAGACATGAAAAAAGGTATTCAACACATAATTAATAAAATGGGTCCTGAAAGCTGATCACCTTCACACTTAACTATCTTAAGTGATTTATCACAGTTGAAGGCGTCATACCTTTATGTACTCTATCCAGTGTTGCAGAAGGACCTGAACACCACCTCTCACTCGACTAAAGAGCTGATAGAGAAGAGACAGATCCTGAATTCTGTTCTCATCCAGCAAATGAGTCAGCCCTGGAAGTTTGCAACAACAGAAAGCCAGACGTCAGAACTCCTTTAAGTCAAATTATGTTGGCAGGATAGTTTAATTTCAAATAAATTTTTGAACATCTAACTAATGCTGTAAAGATACTGTGTGTACTGTCACATACCTTTCTGCAAAGTTGCACCGAGATGTTCGCCTAGCAACTGTTTCTCCACTGTAGCAATGAGCGGTTTTCTGTCAGAGAAAAGCACTCAGGTTACAAATTAATCACTGTCTGTGTTAAATTTCAGACTGAATACTACAGTCTGGCACTCACTGTGTGCTCTGGTCTAGATATGTGATGACTCTGTCTGCCTCCTCCTCCAAACGTTTGTTGACATGGTGCAGATATTCAGGTACCTACAAAAAAAGAACAAGAGCAGTGTCATTTACGCTGTCAGTGTCCGGTGACCAAATTATACTGCTACTTATCTTAAACAACATGTCGTTTCTCCTAAGCTGTATACATTTATTGTTACACAATAAGAACTGTACATCACTTTTCCGGCAAGAACAGAAATTTCAGAGGCGTTCATCACAAGCAAGTGCTTCACTGACTGCAGGAAAGTAAACTCTGGGTTGTCAATGCTTGGATGAAAACAAGAGACTTTAATTCTGACAGTGAAAATATGTCTCAGTTTGTTGAATCAGCAAGTAAACAATGCCGCAAGGCACAAAGTGACAGGTTTTCTGTGCTAATTTAATCAAGTAAAAGGTTTTGCAACTGACATTAAAGCAAACCATCACTCACAGCCCAATATTTATCGTCACTGCACTGCATTCTAATCTACCAAAGCTTTGACGTAGTTCTGCGATAATGACAGTTTTCAAGATTCCGATTTATTATTATACCATACTAAAAAAAAGCGCAACAGGAACACGTCTCGATCAACTTTTTTATTTTTAAATTTAAATGTCAGAAACATTTTCACTGCAACTGCCCAAAGCTCCCACCAGTCAAAACCTGTCCTTCTATCATGTAAGAGCCTGAAGCTAGAGCGTGGCTGTGATTTCTGCTTGTCTCAATTTATCACGCTAGCTGGTAAATTTTTTTTTTTTGTTGAACTAATTATTTCACTGTCTGTTTCAACTTTAATGATGAGAAACTCTTCATCTATCCTATTTCCTATATTTGGCCAGACTGTTAGAAAAACATGTTTGCTGTGAAAAGCAAAATATGGACAGAGGTTAACAGGGAAATACATCACCTCTCTCTCCTGCATCAGCCTCTGTCCCTCTGCAGCATACAGGCGATTAGTTTCTTCCAAAAAGCATTGCTCAAAGGAGTCTTGATAAATCTGTCAAGAGCCAAAAGGACATGTTTCGTTGAATACATTTCTAAACGGGACACTGTTAATCCCCAATGTCACATCTGCTACAACCACAAGTTTCTACAGGATAAATATAAAATCTAAGCCATCCAAGCTTTCAGACTACAGAGTCATCATCTGGATAGCTGTTGAGGTAAAAACATGGTGCAATGTCAGTTACCTGCAGGTCAGAGAGCATGCTCAGCAGGCTCCTCAACAGACTACGATCTATCGCCTCTCCGTTTCGCTCCCTCTCAATGAGCAGCAGAATCCCGTCAATGGTTTTACTCTGGACCTTCTGGTCACTGATGATGTAGAATCTGAACAGCTCCAGACCCATATCCCTGCAGAGCAGACAAGCATGTTCAACACACTATCAGAGAAATCGGCTTCCTACAACTGTTAACATCACGGATCAGGGACTCACCAGATTGATGGCAGCATTGAATTCTGTAAAACATAGGTGCGGTCCAAAAACAGAAATATACTCCTAATCATGATCTGTGGAACAATGACAAACATTCAAAATGAGCAGGAAACACCACTGACCTCCTTTTGTCATATTCCTGATAAATTTCAAGGGGTACTCCACAAATGTCTCTCATACATCCACCAACATCACAGAAACACAAAACTAAATTGTTTACCCTTTTCAATTGTTTAATTGAATACTTTAACTTTACCCTTCAAATATAAAAAACAAAAAAACAGCTCAAACTGCAAAAAAGTTAAAGGACTTTTTGGACGTAAATTAAAATTAAATACGACATGCAACATACCATTTGTCTGCAGTGATCTTGCCAGCATTTGTCAATTTTCTTGAGGAAAAGCACGCTGTCCAGGGCATCCGTATGAACAATGTTAAGGCAAACTTGTGCATTCATTCAAGAGAGCAAAGATATTTGAATGTTAATAAAGACCCAGTTCCTCACACTGGGAATAAAAGTGTAAAGGATATTCTCTGAACTGATGGATCTGAGCCTTGATGTGATCTTCACAGACGGCCCTCAGTTGTTTGTAAAGCTTGGCAGAAATCTTTTGAGAGCACAGGTTCTCAACAGCCTGAAAGGACAAAAATGTATTGATATATGTATTTATACATACACACAAGTGAAACATGACCTCAGATGAGCTATTATCCAAAGAAATACGCAGAAATACCTGGTAGAGTTCCTCAAGATTGTACTTGATTGAAGTGCTATTCTGTATGGCCTCCACCGCCTCCTTCAGCTTCTGCCAGGTCTCCTGTGTGTAGTTCTCTGGCAACTTGGGTTTTTCTGTGAGCAAAACGAAACACAAATCGTCAGACAACACTCCTAACAACAGGCAACACTCATACAGGCCTTAGATATCTTATAGTGGACAACCCTGAAACATCATGCTGTGTCACCGGCATCAGCAGAGCTACGTTAAAACAACTGGAGCTAAAAGTCTGACCTTTGTTTTTTGATTTTGTCAAAGTTTGAGACCATTGTGGCATGAAAACAATGAGTATACACCTGCGTTTTTACATATTTAATTAGTTGGACTAGTCAAAAAGACAATGACATCCAATTGACGTTATTAAGAAACTGTGTGTTGTACACTGCTATTAGAATGCAATATTACCTGATTTTTTGGGTTCTCTAATACCATGACGCTGTGAAGCTCTCAATCATCATTTCACATAGATTTTTCAGATATTTATGGATTTAATTCTTTTATCTGCTGTTTAGTATGATGGCAAGTAAAGACAACATACCGTGGTATGTATATATACTTTATTTTAAAAATACTTTTTATAATTAGTACAATAAACTTTAGTACAATAAAATCATTACCTGCACTCTAACGCTCTATATGTTATTGTCAAAAGTGACACGTAATAAAATGACAAATAAAACTTCTGCGTAAATTTGTTACTTTTGACCAGACCAGGTGTAATCTTACTTACTTATTAGCTAAAGCGATTGTGCGTGAGAAAATGTATCAGCAACTGTTTTGATAGTTTAATAATTGGTCTTTCCCCCAAAATTATTAGATACATTTTCTATTTTATATTACTGCATACTAAATGTTTTTTGGACTGACTGTCAAAACAGCTGTTTACTCTCAATATGTACGATTAAGCCCCTCGTCTAAGTTCATCACACTGACAGCTACAACCCCCCATTTGGTCCAAATTAAGTATTTACAATATTGATCTTAAACAAAATGCTTATGATAATGCTATGAGAATCTGGATCTATTTGTCATTAAAGACAATACCATAGCGCCCTGGGGGACTTGTTTTGGTAGCAGTTGAGATAGAACTTGTACGTGAATGCCAGTGTTTGTTTTGGTGACTGAACCACCAGTGTGGTGGCTGCTACCTTTGAAGTTCTTGATGACTAGCTTCTTGGCAGCACCGGGCTTGCTGTTGGAGAAGGTGGCGGAGCCTGCGGTTTTGGTCAGTCCGTTCGCGTGGTGGCCCACGCCGCCGGGCAGGAAGGCGGCTTTGCTTTTGTTATTGGAGCAGGAAGCGGCGGCGGCGGCGGCGGCTGCAGCCTCCTCAGCCATCTTCACATCCAGTCCGATAAAATCCACCGACTCCTCAAACCGCAACTTCTTCTGAGTGTGCAGCGGAGTGGGAGAGGAGGAGGAGGAGGAAGAGGAGGAATTCAGGGTCTTGGGGGGAGAAGGGGAGATCGCGTCGGTTGTCTCTTCCCTCTCGGAGCCGTTTATTTTCCTCTTCTTCGGAGATGTGATGCTGCCGCTGTCGCTTTTGACATCAGTAGCCGCTGGTCTTGCCTCCTGGGTTGGCGGTGGTGGGGGGTTAGGGGAAGATAAACCTGTTGGAAACATGAAAAAACGGGAATACTAATTCTTAGCAGCCAGTCTTCTGATCCGAAACTTCCAGGCTAGCCGGAGAGGGGACGAGCTCGCGGTCCGAGAGCGTCTATCTAGCTACCGTCAACACCGACCGGCTTTACCCGAGTGCTTTATCTGGCGAAACCCTGACGATAAACACCGAACTACACGGCTCCACTCGGACCTAGCCTGCTCGCTCTCTTGTTATTGCTGGCAGAAGAAAGATGGTCGGCTACTGCTTCCTCTTTTCGCCTCGCTCGTCTCGCCGCGCCGTTGGTCGTTCGCTGGAAGCGCAGAACCGAGCCGTCGTTCAGCAGAAACGTTCGCGGGTCAAATGTTGTGTACCGCAAAACAACAAACGCTCACGTGACGGTAAAGCACCCGCAAGTAAATCCAGGAAAGAATCGCTCGTGGATAGCCAGTCGGTGACCCCACCGGAAGTACTTTGTACAAAAGTACTTTTTACACAACGTGTTTTTTTTCTTTTTTAAAAAAACACAACTGTGCTATGACTGTCCTGAACGTAAGATGGAGCCATCCCGCCACCACGTTTGATTATATGTAGTTGGTATAAGAGGGAAAACTCCTGTATCCAGGATGTATTATCACCAAAATGTACTTTATGCACTGGGAGTAAAGCGTCGACCGTGACAAACTAACTTGTTTTGCTTATCTACTATTTTGCATTTGGAGAACCTTAACAACATTTTGTAATACGTTTCTGGTCTGTTTTTTTTTCCAAATATCCACTGGAAGTAGAATATTGCAGTACATCATATTTGACACAGCACTTAATAAATAAATAAATACACTTATTCTTTAAACTTCTACTCCACTACAGAAAGAAATAGGTCACTCTAATGACTGATATACGGTCAGATTCAGATTACTTAAATAAAACATTTTGTCAGTTAAATCAGTTTTTTTTGTCAAAATAACTTGAACCGCACAGAAATAAAATTAATTTTCCTTTTTAGTTTTTTAGAGAAACTCTTTGTTAGTTTGTTACTAATATCATTTAACTGCGATCTTACAAACCCAGTTTGTTTCCTCATATCTACTATACTAACAACGACTGTGCCGAAATGATTTTACATAATTACCAGATTGTAACGTAACTAGTGCTTCCAGAAGAAAATGCACTGTAAATCTGCAGAAAACGTCGCTGAAATGCATCAAATCTCTGTTGAACGAGCTGCAGAGTCGAAAATATATCTTGTAGGAGTCAAGATTAGATTTGGAAAACAACAGAATTATGTGATAATATGACAGATTTACTAATTCAAAATCGGAGAACTTTGATATTTCTCATAACGGTGGTTACATGGGAAACGTCACTTTCCATCTAAGATGCTGTATGACCATAACAACTGTCGTAAAATGACGCAACGCTCATCCGGAAACTGGCCTTCCCCTGCTTATCAAGCGTGGAGCTGCGAAAGCATTACTGAATAGATTTCATTCATTTTTATTCATTTATTTTTGTTTGCCAAATTCCACCTGCTACAGCGAGTGCGCCGTCACGACTGAGGAACACGGTAGCTGTGACCAACGAGGATGTTTAAAAAGTACGTTGCTGATTATTTCCATGTTGTAGCGTTAGCCACCATCTGTGGTTAGCTATCTCTAACTGGTTAGAATTCGTGTCTTTGACGTTGATTAAGGTTTGCTTGAATCAACAAGACAGAGAAATTATTTGTTACACTTCCTGAAATCATCTTTTGCCATATTCAATTCGTGCTGAAACTTTTGTGTTCTTTTAATAGGACCACAACGCCTCAACCCTACCACAAAAAATCATAATCACCTCAGTGCGTCAGGCACATCCCCCAGAGAAACGTATCACATGAAACACATCACATTATCATCACATTGTCTTATGCCATATGCATAAGATTTGAATTGATAACTGAATCGTTTTAATTATGTGTCTATGTAGATGTAAAGTATAACATGTACATGTACAGAGTTTAATTGGAACGAGCATATTACTACTTTTGGTTGCTTATGTTTTCAGAACGTATTTCTGTTAGTCCAACAATTTATTTGTGAATTATGGCTTTAACCCAATGACTCTGCATTAATAGTGTATTGTGTGTCATGCATGTCTTTTCTGGTGTGATTGTGTATTTATGGCTCTGGCACATAAATAACATCTCATTTTGTTTGCACTTATGTACATCAGAGCATTAAAAGGCCTTTATCTTTTGAATTCTTGTCCTTTGTTTCAGATTTGATGAGAAGGAGAATGTGTCGAATTGCATCCAGCTGAAAACCTCAGTGATCAAAGGCATCAAAAATCAGCTGCTGATGCAGTTTCCTGACATCGAGTCATGGCTTAATCAGATAATGCCAAAAAAGGACCCTGTCAAGATAGTGAGATGGTACGACTTCTTTACTTTGTCATCACTGTTTCTTTCATTCAGTGTATTTTTTTCCAGTGGTTAAGATTTTTGTTCTTTTTTTCCAGCCATGAACACATTGAGATCCTGACAGTGAATGGGGAGCTGCTTTTCTTCAGACAGAGAGAAGGACCATTCTACCCAACCCTCAGACTGTTGCATAAATGTAACTTCTCCCATTGCCAACCTATTCATTTGTTGTATTTTAATTTTCACACACTGACATTCATTCATTTCCCTTTTCACAGACCCTTTCATTCTTCCACACCAGCAAGTCGACAAAGGGGCAATTAAATTTGTCTTAAGTGGTGCCAACATCATGTGCCCTGGGCTGACATCTCCCGGTGCTAAACTCTACCCAGCTGAGGTCAACACAGTAGTTGTATCCTTTAAAAAAATTGCTGCACATGTATTTTGGACAAGGCTGGAACAAAAACTGGGAAGATACCCCAAATGTCAGTTAGTCATAGAATTTTTTGATTCAAAAATTCTTGTATGGTTGCACAATTTAAATACAATATCAAATATGGCCGGTTCTTGAGCCTTCTTCTTGGAGTCTTATTTTGTAGGATGATATTTAAGTAAATGCACAGTGTTATCTTTAATGAGTGGATGCAGGCAATAATGGCAGAGGGAAAACAACATGCACTTTGTGTTGGGGTTATGAAGATGTCTGCAGAAAGCATGTAAGTTCATTTTACGCAAGCATTTTTTGTTTGTTTCTTGTAATGCATGGTGTTGATATGAATTTGTCGTTTGCAAACAGAGAAAAAGTCAACAAGGGAATTGGAATTGAAAACGTTCACTATCTGAATGATGGATTGTGGCACATGAAGACGTATAAATGATGACACCAACACCCACAAGCCCATCTCTCACCCCTCGAAATTATGGAGCTCTTGACAGCAAGGCATTAACTGCCTGTCAACTGTTTACACATATGGACTTAGCTGTGTAACCTGTTGGAGGCTTTGAATGAACCACAATCATGTTTTTTTTTTGCATTGGAACCAAATTAAAGATGCCTCTGTTATAGTATTGCCTTTGATTTTGAGAAACTGAATCAAATTATATTCATGACAAATAATGTGCAATTTCCTTAGTTGAGGCTACTCTTACTGATGAATCCATAATACATTGTTCAATTCCATGACAGTCTTTGAGGATGTAATATGTGATGCCATTGAACTGTAATATTATGATCCGGTTTTTCAAATGTTAAGTCCATTTTAGATCACTGAGGGAGATGTAAATGTTCTGTCACATTCAGCCATGGTATTCTGACAGCGGAACATGTACTGTGTATAGAATATGTTTTATGCTATAACTAGTGGTGGAAGAAGTACTCAGATACTACTGAAAAAGTAGAAATACTACAGTTGACATAACTGCATTACATTAAATAGTCCACTGAAAAAAATATTAAGCTTTCAGAGTGTTACATTTGTCATAATACCTAATTATATACAGTATATGCACAAACACCTACATAAACATGTTGTGACAACATTGTTGAAGAAATGAGAGTGAGAGACAGTGAAGAAAAGACTTTGTAATAAAGCCAGGCTATGTTCGATTTAATACAGACTGTTGATACAATCTTATATTAGAGCTGTATTTTCAGAAGGAGTGATTTAGTTTAACGAGGATGAAGCACAATTAACAAATACCTTCAAAACAATCATTTAATAACCAATGCAACTTTGAGATGAAAAAACATTATAATAGCCAAAACTTAAAATCATGTCATATGTTTGATGCATTTCCCAGTTCTACATTCAAAACGGCACACCCATTAACTCTCTTTACCCACAACATAATAGGATGCTAACTGTGCCAAGTGCAAAATTAACAAAGGTGTTGTTCCCACATAAGATCAAGTTTCATTAACACCTTAAGTAAACCAGGTCCCCAAGTTAAAAAAAAAAAGTATGCCACATCCAGTTTCAAGGAGAGAGGCCCTAATCATTGTCTGAACCTTCAGGAGGGTGAAATTCTAAAATGTCATGAAACTCATGCCCATATGGACGAAGTCTGTAAACTCCAAACATCATAACCTGCATCTGATTTGGTGACATTCCACTGAATGTGACTGCCATGTCAGAGCAGCAGCCCTCAATCACATTATTGGGGTTGTCCCTCATGCTGTCTGTTATCAGATTGTCGATGCTCTTGCTGTTGAACAGGCCCTTTCCTTGAACATCTTCTCCGTTTTCTGCAAATACACCTGTGTATCTGAGACACTCGGCCAGCTGCTTGTCCACACTCAGCCTCCAAAGGGCTCTTCCTCTCTCTGGGCATTTGTCTTCATCCTGAAATATATGCACCAGCCTTTTCAGTGCTTCATAGCTTAGTACAATGCCACTGTCATACTCCACATACTCAAGCTCGCCTGACTTCATACCATTGCCCAGGTAGAAGGGCTCTGTGGGATCTTTCGTGAGCAGCAGGTATTTGAGGTTCTCGATGATGGCAAAGGTGGTGGGTTCTGCCACAAAGAACCAGCGCATGTCTCCAGCGTTCACATAAGCATGCTTAAGGGCTTTACGTAGTCTTGTCCAGTCGTCTTTCTCATTAAGATCTACTGCATCAAGTACTTTAGCGCTTTCTGAGGTGTAAAACACGGGCTTGTCACAATGTTTGCTCCAAGTGTCCAGGGCTGCTGCCCAGTAAGTAAGGATCTTGGGACGAACCATGATGATACAAAAAACCTCAACTTGTTTGGTCAATTCCTGCACCTCACTCTGCGAGAGATGTTTCAGCTCATCGACACTTGGGGCCTTTACGTGATGATGATGATGATCCTCTGTCTTGGAGTTTGTGCTGGGATTGAAATCACCAACGAGTGACAACACCAAGCAGAAGAGTCCTCCCAGGAAAACCCCCTTCACAAAAGAGCCTCCCTCAGACAACATTTTGGTAGCAGACACTGAAGGAGTGGAAACATATTATTGTTGCTGTTAAGACATGTAAATATCAGTATTTAATAAATCATTTAATCTAAGTAATTTTTCAAGCAAATGAAAAACATTACAAAATCCCAGCCTCTAAACGGTGAAGATTTGCATTATGTCTTTGTTTAATGTGATGGGAGGTTAAATAGTTTTGGACTTGATTGAGATTCAGCAAAATTACCACCATAAAAACATCAATAGATTCCCTAGACTTTGTGGAGAACTTATGTACGACTCAAAAGTAAATCCAAGAAATGCTTCCATCTATTGACCTTTAGAGCTCCAACAGGGTGTTGATATTTGACAGTTACACGGTTTACTGGATGTACTGTACTCTTCACTGCCTCCCTTTGTTTTCGTTGGCTTGAGACATTTCTTAGTACTGATAAAATAAAAATAGAAATCAAATTACTCCACAGGCACCTTGTACTGTATTGTCACTGACAACGACAAACAAAGCTTTATTTTCTTTAGGCATATAAAGTCATTTAAATGCCTAAACAACTTCACCTCCCTATTCACCTACTGCTACTTCAGTTGTAATTCTATTAACTGTAATCTGACAACATACTAGATATGTTTTTCGTTAGTGCTGTGGTTAAATATTATTTTCAATAGAGAATGACAATTTTTTTTTAACATGATCAGAAAGCTGTAACACACGTCTATCATAATTTCCCACAGGCCAACGCCACGTCTGTAAAAAACAACACCTGATTTAAATGTCCAAAAATATTGTTTACAATCAAAAGCGACGACGAACACTGGAAAATATACACATTTGAAAATGTGAACTTAAAGTCACTTCATTAAAAAAAAAAAGACCAAAAGACCAGGCAGCTAATAGTGAGCTACGGTAACTTCTTAAATACCAACGATTACAGATCACGTCTCTGTACCTGTGGCTAACTGTTAGCTCACATTTCTTAAACGTTACACTGATTGTGATACTTGTAAGGCACATTTGTAAAAAAGACAAGTTGTATTGTGTAGGAGTACGCCGTACCTTGTGTTGACTTTGCCTTTTTAGCTGACGCTCATTATTGTTTCCAACCTCCCACTGTTCCGGACTACATCGTCTTCGATTTACTCGCCTCTACTTCTTCAGAGTTTTTAAAACGGCAGGTCAATAGCATAACAGACGCTCTACTGCCACCTCCTGGACTACACGATACTGTATCTAATTATCCAAGCCCAATTATACTCTTCTTCTTCTTCTTCTTCTTCTTCTTCTTCTTCTTCTTCTTCTTCTTCTTGTATTATTATTATTATTGCCAATAATAATAATATACATATTTTAGAATATTAATATCATTTCTATTAAAAAGAAGTGCATCTGCAAGGAACTTGGGATACTTACATGCCAAAAGAAACGGAGGGACAGCACATGACCTCTTGCTTAAACATGCATCTATTTTAGGAAGTTTCAATTCAGGAAGTTGCCAAGAAAATAAACTATAACACCACTTCTGATCCCTGTCTTTGGTTTCAAATGTGAGAAAACACATAATTTTCTCATTAACTGCAGTGTCTAAACATAAAAAGTCATGATTCAAAAAACAAGCACACCAGCATACATTATATATTACATACAGAATTTTAATTGTGATGATTCTTATTTTTTTGTGTTGCTGATATGTCAGTTATATAGTCGGTGCTTGACCGTAAACCAAACTCTACTGTGCTTTTTGCCTCCTCTCAGCACCCACACATATCAAGCCTTGTTGTTGTTGTTTTCAACAGCAATATTGGAGACAGCCTTATAAATCATCTGACACCATAGACACTCATCTGAAGAGCATTACTGACCTTTCAGTTTGATTAAAAGCCCTGTGGTCTTAAGTCTCATGAAACAGACACAAACACTTTCAAACTTTCTTCTGCTTCTTGTCTTTTCTATTTGATAGTTTTTGTGACGAAATACTAGTGAGGCTAGTAACATAGTCACATAGTCGGTACATACATACATACATACATACATACATACATACTTACATACATACATACATACATACATACATACATACATACATACATACATACATACATACATACATACATACATACATATATGTGTGTGTGTGTGTGTGTGTGTGTGTGTAGAACCACATAAGAACCACAGTGTCAGCTGTTTTCTCCATAGAAAGTCACTGGTAATTACGTCAGAAATGTTTATCACGCAGAAATGTGACGCAGAAACCCACAGTAACTCTCAGCAGCTCTGTGATCTCGGAGATGAGCAATGAGACATTTGAACAGACCTTCACACAGAAATGGTGTCCCACATAAACCATCAGAGCTCGGCCCGACAGCAGGTGATTACTGGTGGAGAGTAAACATTTGTTAGGCCTCTCTGTACAAGCACTGATAGGCTGCGGCTGCATTGACAGGGTCCCCTAAATTGCGTCTATGACGCCTGATCCATCGTGTCTAAGCCATTAAGAAGGAGACTGGGTGTGATGATAATGTATTGATCCGAGTGTGATGGATGGCCACTGTGGCTATATAAGTAAAGTTCTCAGTCAGGGTTGAGGTATAGTCTAAATCTGTCCATCTAAAGACACAGGCACCATGCTTTCTCTAGCTTTGTTTTACCTCGTAGCTGTGATTTGTTCGGCAACATGGACACATGCTCTACCTCTGTACCCTGATACCAACATGGAGCCACAGGCAGGTAAGAATCTTCAAATAGCTGTCTTCAGTTTTTACATATATTTGTATGCAGTTTAATTTGACACAGTGTTAGATTTATTCAGGTCAACGTTACATTTATGAGCTCATTTCATGACCTATACCCTGGAAGTCTGATTTGCTGCACACTCTTTAGGCATGGAAGAGTATACACCTTATTGATGAAACATAACTGCAGAGTTATTGGTGTCTTAATGATTATTCTCCATTTCAAACAGACTTCATTCAGAAATTAGTGTCTGAGGTCGAGGACGGGCCCAACGCTGCTGAAGGGGAACAGAGGGAGGTTAATAACATGTATCCTCTGCAAATGCAGCATGATGGAGGCAGAGAATCCTGGAGCAGAGGTATTTATCTATCTATATATATATATCTATATCAATCAATCAATCAACCAATCAATCAATCAATCAACCAATCTATCTATCTATCTATCTATCTATCTATCTATCTATCTATCTATCTATCTATCTATCTATCTATCCATCCATCCATCCATCCATCCATCCATCCATCCATCCACCCACCCACCTATCTACCTATCTTTCTATCTATCTATCTATCTATCTATCTATCTATCTATCTATCTATCTATCTATCTATCTATCTATCTATCTATCTATCTATCTATCTATATAAACACACACATATATCATTTATATTATATATTTATACATTTTACATGAAATATCCTTTTTAAAAATTTTTTTTAAAAAATGATTTATTTCTACATTTTCCCACAGGGATTAAAGATTCATCACAACAAGACAAGTATGCAAACATGGTAAGGAGGATTATAATATCTGTCAGTAATCATAAAACATTTACAACTGTCAGAATTTCTTCCGTGACACCAGACTGTGGAGTGAAGAGAAATGAATACAGTCCTAAACTCATTGGTGTGAATGCAGACTAGCTAACACTGGAATTATGTGATCTCTCGTTAAACGCGTCTTTCTTGTGTTTTAGGTTGAAGACCTGCGAGAGGCCGTTTTGAAGCTGGCAGCGGCCGACAAACTTCGCTCTCAGGGTTTTCTCAGATCAGAGCAGCATTTGCCCAAAACCAACAAAAGAGGTTAGTCACAGAGTTCTGTTTGTACACTGGTAAGAGCTCCTGCTTTAGTTCTTGGCTGAGTTCACATTACAAAGCAATAATGGTACAGCGTCTGAGTTGATTATAAGTTATTATAATGCAATAAACTGCTAAAAATAATGTTAAAGCTTGTGTTATTTGAAGAAGGGCAGAAGGGCAGAATAGTTCTAATACCTATAGGGATGTTTTTGACTATATTGTCTTATATTCATTATATTTTGTATATTCATATGATATTGTATATTTTGTATAACAGGCACTTATATGCTTAAAGGTGAGATGTATATAAACACTATACACGGAGTAGATGCACCAGTAGTACAGTTACAATTTAGATAATCAGATTAAAAATATATAAAAATTTATATTGAGGATAAAGAAATTACATGTATACAGATTTGTTTTTAACTTTTTGCCCTCTGATATCCTGACAGCGTGTTTCTGGAAATACTGTGTGACCAACTAGAGCACAGCAGACTGGACTGAGAAGACTTCACTCTCCACTACAGTTTTGACATAAACTTATCCATTGCCTAGACTGGATCCACACAAAATATATTTTCAAAGTTGTTTATTGATCATTTATGTGGCTGAAAATAAAGCATGATTATAGTACTAGGCAGCACATATCCCAAAATCAAGATAATGACAAATGAGTAATGAGTGTTTTTATTATTATTATTATTATTATTATTATTATTATTATTGTGACAGTAAGAAAATTGAATCATAACAAACTGTATTTGTACAGGTTAGAATACAAGTGTTCTACATAAAACAGTTTGTGAAGGTGCTGCTCAATCTAACAGAATCATGTACATTTAAATGAGGGTCTTTTGATCACTAAAAGCATGAAATGTATTTATTTACACTATAAACAAACATTCTGCTAAATTACTTCAACAGTCAATTGCACTTTTGGCCTTTTCAGTATGACATGGAAATACTATCCGTGAGCGACTTTGGATAAATAGTCAATATCCTGCGACAGCAAGTCAAGCTTTTTTGAAAGATGCAATAATGTCTGATTTGTTGACATTGTTAAATCTTAGTGATTGCATCACATCCTCGACAGATGATCACGCATGGTTACACTTGGAAAAAACATGATATGAATTGCCGACGAGAAAAAGTTCATTTCCTCTTGTTGGCCACACCGAAGTAAGCCTTCTCGATTTCGACGTCGGCCGGACACGTCTGTTTGAATTCCTCTCTCTCGTAGGCGTTTTGAAGGTATCGCCACACGCCGGTGAACTGGGCGGGAATGTCAAAGTCGCAGTACTTCTTGGCAGCAACCTGAAATAAATAGAAAGGGAAAAGAAAAACAAGCACTAAGATAAATTATTTAAAGTGCCATACATCGGTTCATAATTTTAATGTGGGCATCTACAAGAATACGTTTTTACAATGTTTAATATTCAAAATTAGAAATACCCTATTATTGTTTTTGTGTAGAGGCCAAAAGGTTGGCAACCTCTAATCTTTAACAATGCATCCTTATCATTGTAAATGTACAATTTTAATCTGCAGAGGAACCAGTATCTTTAATTTCAAATAAATACAGTGGAGTGAAATTACATTTCCATGTGAAATAAGTGGAGTAGCAGGAAAATGAATGGGAATGTGAAGGATCCACTGTGTAACACTCTCACCCTGATGACGTGCAGCTTGGGCAGCAGGTTGCAGTCGGCTAAGGTGAGGCGGTCACCGTCCAGGAACCTCCTCTTGGAGATGGTGATCGTTTCTGTTGAGTGGTGGTCAATTTCCTCTGGGAGGGGAGTGTTCAGGTAATCATCCAGACGTTTAAATTCCCGCAGCAGGTTCTTCTCTTGGACTGGAGATTCACAGACACGGGAGACAGGACAACAGGTTCACAGAGGTATGAACCGCGGGGAAAAACAATATGAGCTGCGACGTGGTTAATGGGTTCCTTACGTGCATTATTTGGGCTGTTCTTGATGAAGGCGGAGAACTTTGCAAAAATGTCAGCACCCACATCAAAGGACTCTTTGTTCAGCGGACTGAGGTGAGGATACCTGCAGGAAGGAGGAGAAAGGAGACGTGAATGTAAACTCCAGTCGTATTTGTGTAACGATTAAGCCCAACAATACCTGGGTGGGGCCAATGTTTGTTCAAGAAACTCCTCGATCTTGATGAAGTCCGTCTTGAGGGTGCCGTTGTAGAGGAGGAACGGAGGGTTCGTCCCCGGGGCCAGATCTTTAAGCTCAGCTGGTTTCCTGGACAGACAATCGGAGATGGACAGAGAAAGTTGGACAAGTCAGAGGACTGGACTTGGTTATATATGTGTTCAAGCCAGTGTTAACAAGCCTGTCAAAACAGAGAGCCTATTATTGAGGTTGGCATGTAGGATGAATGATTTTGATATTAGCTGTTGGTTTAGTTATTAAACACAGCGCTGGGAGTGGCAGTCTATTTCAGAGGCCCACTGTGTGTGTGTGTGTGTGTGTGTGTGTGTTCTGAATCACACAATTATCAGCATCCTTTCAAAGTTTCCCAATCTTGTTTGCTCACTCATAAAGACCCTGAGAAATCCACACAATCAGGGCTCAATTTAAATGGGTCTTTGTCTGACAGTAACACATAGCTCTTTGTACATTTTACAGGTGTCGCCCTCTGTTAGACAGAAACAGGTTATATGACCCCAAAAAGAAAACACTTCTCAATTTCTACACTCATTTACTTATTAATGGAGTTTTATGTGAAAGTCCCCAAGACCAGATGCTCAGGAAGTGTTTGTACCAGAGGAGGGGTGCTTACTTCCTCATGTCGACAGTGGTCACTGTAAACTTCACTCCTTTCAGCCACAAAACCATGAAGAGCCTCTGGCAGAAGGGGCAGTTTCCCACGTTCTCGCCATCGTGTCCGGCCTGAAAGCACAGCAGTTTTAGTTTTTGTTCAAAACTGGGACCACCAACGTGGTGACATTACGACATTTGTCCTCCTCGCTTGTGCTGATAAACAAGTGAGGAGGCGTGTCAGGGATATTTAAAGCCCATTTCCTCTACGCGGGGGGAAAGCAGGCATTGTGTTGTAACGGATGCTGACAGGGGCACTCCTCCTTCACCCAAATCGAACCATGACAACACAGCCTCACGTTTTTTTTTTCATTTTAGGTCAATGTTTGTGTCAATAATTCGAAAAACTATAGTGTAAAACTATTCCTTATTGTATACTGTCCATAATATACTGTCTATGCATTGTTTCTGAGCATCATTTGACCTTCACCTCTGCACTGATTAGCAACAGAAACATGTGTGCTCAGAGCAGGGAAAAGCAATAATGTCTCAATGTCTTTTTTGTGGTTTTATATGAGAAAACATGACAATCCAGACAGCCACTTCTTGAAATAGGTGACGGCAGATTATATGGACGTGAGGATGAGTAAAAGTGGGCGGGTCTGCTTCAGGCTTGGGGCCAGCCGCTCCTTCTGGGTCTGCGATGATAAGGTGGACCATCTCTCAGAGGCTAGAGGCCACTGATAAAAGCAGGCTCGAGCCTTCAGCGGGTCTACAAACACGTCAACATCTGTTGCACATGTCATCTGGAGACGGGGACCCGTCAAAATGAGAGTTGTCCTCTGATTGATGCCACTCATAAAGCAACTTAACAGCCGATCGCTGACAAAGCAAATTCTTTACCTGCGTATCATCTCAGTCACAGAAACAGTCACATTTAAGCAGCAACTTTTACTTTTTATTTGACAGAGAATTGACATGTAACATGTGACCCACACTTACATGGAACCAGTGAAACTGCAGAGATCCAACTGACCTTAATGAACAACTCAATGCTTGGCTCCTTGTCAGAGTTCTGCCGAAGTGCCATCTTCTCCCAGAAGAGGAATATTCCCGTTTATAAAATCCCTAGTCGTCGTTCTTCTTAAGTTCAGGATTTTGGGGCCCTGTGAAATATCCGCAGAACTGAAGAGGAAACTGATAAATATATACTTTCTAAGAGCCTTTACACTGGTCATGGACGTCAGTGTAACACCTCACAGCTGGTCGTGTTTTGTCTGAGGGCTCCTTGGAGGCTATCGCACTCGACATGCTTTAGCAGTCAGAAGGAGAGGGAGGATCCAGAGACATGGGCGGGGTACATGCTCTTATATACCACAGGCCAACATCTATGAGGAAAGAGCCATAAATAGCAGCCCTAGGTCTGCTTATTGCACTACACACCAACTGATAACACCACTCATTACACACACAACTTAGATGATTCATATGGTTTCTCACATTCCAACACTATTTGATGTAGAAAAGACTGACTTTGGCTTTGGCTAAAGAAAAAAGAAAAATACCTGATCAAAGAGATGAAAAGATTTATATGTAGTGCACTGTAGAGTAAGACTTATTTCAGCATTTTATTATTATTTTACTACATTATTTTTCAAGTGATATATTATCTCTTATAAGTTATGATAAAAAATAAAATTAGTCATAAATTAGTGACAAAATTAGTATTCAATAATACTACTACTATTTTTCCTTTTTATATGTTTCTTTCTCGCTGTAATAGTAGTAATAGTAATAGTAATATAAGCTTAAGGCCCCTTTAAAGGACTACTGAGGCTTACTGACTTTAATGCAAATATTTTTGCATGTAATGTGTACTTAGATATTTACTGTGCTGTACTTATAGAGCTGTACTTTAAATGTGTTGAGTAAAATAAATGTATGCATATGACAGTTAACTCTCACTGCATCAACATAAATGAGTACACCCCCTGTGAACAGTTAGCATTGAATTTCCAACTATCCGCTGGACACGTGGCGATTGAATAATTAGACTCACCTGTGGTTGAAGTCTTGTTCATTTGAATTTTTACCCTACAATTTAGCTACGCTTCTAAGACTTTCATCAGGTTAGGGTTTGTACTACATGGTCTTACTTATTTACTTGGTGTGCAAATTCACTCAAAACAAACGTGGGAGTATTTTGTAGTATAGTATCCCTTATAGTATAGTAACTTTGATTCTGGAAGGAAACAAAAGGTTTTCTGACACTCCTGCTGGGCTGTACTCATTTACGCTGAGCACTGCATGTCCTCAGAGATTTGGGGGGCTACGAGTATTGGTGCTTTTTGTAAATATAATGTCATTTACAGTAAACTGGGAAAAGGAAGCTTTATTACAAAATCCCCACACTGTGGTGTGGACTTCCCCAAATGTTAGCAGAATAATGCAATGTGTCTCATGTAGAAATCAAATACTCCAGAAGATACAACCCCCCCGAACCCTCCCCCCACCCGCACTATTTACTCACTTCATTTATCTTATGAGGATGTGAGGAATTCATTTTACTGGCATGGTGGATGAAAAACCATGAAACTCCAAACAAATGATGACGAACACTATTAGGAATAAAAACAGCGATATCTGTAAGAATAGAACATCCACCTCATTCCTATTAAATTTCTTCAAAGTCAAGGAGGTGACCAAACATTTTCCACCTTCTGAATCTCTCTTTTCACACACTGGCACAATCCCTCCTCCCAGACAGTGGGGGCAGCCAGTTCTAATGAATAATCGGTCTGTGTATTGACACTTCCAATGGGAGGTGCATGGAATTTTACTGGCGTAAAAGTTGGGAGTGTCACTCCTCCTTATGCACATAATTAAATCCCGGGTTATCTGCGTACGTTATTACGTCCACTTCATTTTATGTAGGGAGTATTTCTCTGAGCGTGTGTGATAAATTACCGGGGTGGTATTCAGAAATTCCTTTTCGATTCACCATCGCGAGTGGCTGTAATCACTGATACAGTCCTGAGCTCAGTGCTGGCGAATGAGTTCACACGTGTTGTGTGTAAGTGTTTGGTTGGTATGACAACGGCGGTCATGCGGCGTTGAGAAAGAGAGGATGTGTAAATGGGAAATTAAGATTAAAATCACAGCCTTAAGAGTGAATCGAAACCAAGTGATTCCAGAAGCGCAGGGAGCTCAGGTTTCCTGAGTGTTACTGGAAAATAACTGGCATCATCGGTCTTTCACTTCCTCTTCTATAGGAAGGCTCAGTCTGGTGGAGAGAGGGAGACAGATATCTCCACTGGCCACACACATCTGCTGGAAGTGACCTCTTGGAAAGAAAAGCGCCTTATCTCCAAAAACAGAATAGTTTTGATTTGGCCATCACACCCACACACACACACAGGCAAGGTCAAGACATTATCCTTCAAACAAAATAAAAACATGCAGAGGAGCGACTGCCGATCTGTGTTGGAGTCGGTGAAGAAACATTTGACAAGAGACATTTGACATGGATTAAAGAGACATTTCATCATGTTGGGGAATTTGGGATCGCGTATTTGTGTTTTTTGGGATAGATGGAGCTGGTAGCATGGGGATATGCGATATACCAGAGGAGAGTAGAAAACACAAAACTGACCCTATCAGCAGATATTTTCACTTCCAGCAATAAAGTTTGAACAGTAACATTTACAATGGTGCTATTCCAACTGGTGATGTGTTTCTAGGACGTGCCCAGCCCTCTCTGTTAGGTTTCTGGGTTTTGTTGTGCTTTTGCTTCGGGTTCTTTTGTGTTTGTTGTTGTTTTGGTTTGTGCCCCTCCCTCTCACATGTTGCGCAGGGTTTGTTCATGGCTGAGGCGGAGCCTGGGTGCAGCTGCAGACACACCTGATGCCCATCATCGGCAATTAAGAGGGACTTATAAGCCGCAGGCTGTGAAGAGATCGACGCCGGAGAATTACTCTACCAACGACTCCCTACTCCAAGCTGGACCCAGGACTCCTGCTGCCTCGAAGCCTTTTTCCTCCTGTGTTCCGCCACAGACTCTGGGTTTTGCCTTCGCCTCTTCACCAAGAGAAATTGTGAAGTATTCCTTATTTTTGTGACTCTGTAAATAAATAATCAGTTCTGAGACCTTCAACTACGTCTGCCTTCTTGGGATCCTGACCAGCCCTTACCAGCCCCGTAACACTCTCGGCCAATATCAGCACTGACACATGACAAGCTCAAACAAGCAATTAGGAAGTCAAATCAGTGTTTGTGCAGCTTGTAGTTACAATACAAAGACGATGCTTTTTTTTTCTTTTCAGAGGTTAAGTCCTGATAAACATTAAAATGTTGCTTATTTAAAAAATGCTAACAATGTGCACTAGTTGTTGCCTGCATATCTACAACCTCTACACGAGTCTACCAGTTGTGCATGATGTTTAAACGTAAATGTGTGTTTTGTCACTGGAAAACATACAGCATCACCCACAGCTTATCCAGAGCAGTTTCTGTTCAGAGCAGTCAACTGTGATTCATTGCTGAAGGACAGTGGCTGTTTCTTGTAAACACAAAGGCACCATTCAGCCACTGATCACCATCTCCTGGGAGGTCAACTGAACAACAACACATTACAAAAACCCAGGGTGTCCGTCATACAAGATATACGCACAATGACAGTACCAAGGATTTTCTGCTGGTCTCTCTGTCTTCGGCTTTTCCTGCAGGCTCTGATGATGCACACCACTCACGCGGCCCCTGATTTCTCCCGTAAGTGCTTTTGTTTTTGACATCCGTAACCCCTTTTGTCAGAGAAGGTCACGAGGACAACTGTTACTTTTCAGCTATGTTTCCAAAGGAAGCTTCAACATTCCTTAATATATCGGAGCATCCTGCTTTCCAAACAGCTGCTGCAGCTCTCGCTGACGGACAGAGTAAAGAGGCGACCCAACAAGTCACGAGCCTTAAGGACTAGATACTCCCACAGGGATAAACATCAGCTGAGTCGGATCTATAAGTTAAGCTATTCTGCTCTTTCAAGTGAGCTGACTGACAACATTATGATATTAAAACCGAAATCAACTTTTGTTTTTCGACACCACTTTTAGGAGCATGGCAGCGTGTCTTTGCTATATGACCCTGTGTGGCTCTCAGGGGCCTCATAACAGTTCATTGTGAGTGAGCGCCTGGTACGGTCTTGTATTTGTTCTTTGAAGCTTCAAACTGACACACACACACACACACGCACACACACACGCACACACACACGGACACGGACAGGCACACGGACAGGCACAGGAAGCACACATGGGTGGAGAGACTGAACTTCACTGTCTGTTTTTCATTGTCACTGGTGTTTGTATTTGCGATCGTAGTCCAAATAATGTCTTCGACAACTACACCCCGTGACTGAGTCGCCACCCAGTGACAACAAAGACTCTTACTGCATTGACGAAAAAAATGTGGACAATGGAGGATGAATTCATTATTAATAAATAATTATTAATTACATAATTATTACGTAATAAAGTCGCGTTCGTATAAAATGAAATGTGAAACTGATGCATGTGATACTCATATTAGGACAATACTGTACTGAAGAAAGTCATACTGTATACTGTTACCAGAATGTATGTTATGCTATGTTATCTTTCAGACTACCTACACACTATACTGAAGAACCATACAGCTCATTCATGTGAAGGAAACACGCTGATCATCGAGTGTCCCTCCAGGACGTCCGTAGCAGTCCTGTCAGCTTTCTATGGACGACGTGTTCCTAATCAGCATTTATGCCCCTCCGCAAATACAAACATAACGGTGGAAGAGGACACAGCGTGCACGTCACCAGTGGCTATTGAGGTATATAAGGTGAACTCACAAAATACACAAATGAGTGACTCACACTGTAGGTGACATCACTATGTTTTATGACCTTTGCAGAAAGTGGTGTCGGAGTGTCAGGATCGGCGATCCTGTCACATCCCTGTTTTCAGTCAAGTGTTTGGAGAAGACCCCTGTCCACTCACCAGCAAGTACCTTCTAGTGTCCTACAAGTGCAGACCGGGTAATCCTGAACTGCTAATGTAAAAGAGGCGAACAATAATATTATGTTGTCTAAATGATATAAAAAAAAGTTTCTTTCTGATAATTACATTGTTTTTTTTACATCCTTACTTAAATTAGTGTCTTCTGCCTTTCAGAGCACCATCACACAAGACTGGTGTGTGAAAATGAGCGTCTCAGGCTAATATGTAAAAATGAGACTGTGCTCGCCATCTACTCAGCCACGTTTGGGCACCTTCTGCATGGGAGTCCTTACTGTCCACAGGAACCTGGGTCACACAGTGATATGGGTCAGAAATCAGTGATTTGATATTTATGCATAAATATGAATTCCCAGGTGACTATTTTTGGTAAACACGTGTATAATCTTAATTCTAAAATTTGTTGATCAAAGTTTAGATGCAAAATATTTCTAATTATAGATTCGTTCATTTTAATTTGTCACAGAGTGTTTGTCATCGTTGGCTCTGAGGAAAGTGTCACGCAGGTGTCATGGTAGAGCGAACTGTTCGGTACTGGCCGATATTCAAACCTTTGGGGACCCCTGTTTCCCCGGCACCAGGAAACACCTGCGGGTGTCCTTCACTTGTGGTAGGTGTCAGAGAACACTAATGCTTGTGGCTTAGGTAATGCAGAGTCCAGTCTTACATAAAAATCTTTCATTTCATTTTCAGTGCCGCAGTATCTTCTGGAGAATGTGGGTCGAGGTACATCGGATCCTTTCTTGATTTCGGACTACACTCACGGTGAGCGTAGGACTGGGTAATCACAGGATTTAATGCACGCAGCTGAGTCTGTTGGTGTCTGAGCCCAGACTCCTCTCACCTGCAGGTGGATGGTACACTGGCCCCATCTACAGGCCTCAAATTGTGTTCTTAACCAACTCATTGGAGATCATTGAAAAAATGTGGGGTATGTGCACTGATGCCAGCAGACCCCAACTAAATTTCCTGCTTTTATTTAATTCATGTATAACTGTTGAGGTGTTCAATGTGGATCGCTGCTTCAGAAAGCTGTGGAAAGCTTGGAATTTTTTTTTTTAGTTAATCTGGAGGATTAATTAAAAATTGTTCAAGCATCATTTGAACCAAAACTGAATCTTGGAAAAATATGAAAAACATATAAATGTTCCTTGTAAACAAATACCTTGAAAGCTAGTTGTTTATAGAGTTGTTTGTGATTAATAGTTGGTATATGGCCAAGCACAGGATAATTTTGTTTGACAACAGTTGCCAGTGTACTCTGACATATTTTTAAAGCTATATTTTAAGCAAATATTCGTGTAAATATTTGTGCCTTATCTCCAGGTCTACCAGAGAAAGTGGCTTTGTACTTTGTCTCGGGCATCTGTGCTGGTCTGGTTTTCCTGCTCTGTCTGTTTGGTCTACGCTCCACACTCGTGAGAGACGTTAAAGATCTGGTGTCCGACCTGAAGGATGAGCTGAAAGTATCTCGCAGGCACAAGGAGCTCATGGAGGACCTCTATGATGACGAGATCTCAGACACGTCTTCCTTCTGTCGACTCACAAAATCCCTCCGCACAACAGACACGTTCAGTCCTTCCACGTTGACAATGGAGATGGTTGATTGTGGGGCAGAGCAGATCAGGGATCTGCATAATGGAGACATTTGGCCTCATCGAGACTCCAGCCCTTACGCCATTCACAAAATTAAAACCTACAATCACTGACAGAAGTCACCTATGAGTGAAGCTCCCATAAAATTCCATTATAATATTTCATTATGCAGACAGACATTATGGACATACATCTGTTTTACTTTTAACTTAACTTAACTATTCCTCCTAATCTGTGTGCTAATATCATTCACAGATTATGCTTTTGTATTTATATTTTTTGCCTAGATTTATTTGTAGGATGTATTTATGTAATTGTTTATGATGTAATTGTTTATAATGTTTGCCGAAACCAAATATTATGGAGTATAAAGAGAACTATTATAGTTTTGATGTACCTATTTAAGTGGATTAAGATAGCAAGTTATTGCGTATGTCACACGAATAAAATTGTATCAGTAAACTGAGATTTGTAATGTCATTTAAGGTAATGTAACGTGATATGTAATGTACTTTAAGGCACCATATCTTTGAGTATAAATGTGATCATCACTTTAGTACATGGTGTTGCAGATGTTCATTTATGTTATTTGTGAGATAGGGAGTAGAAATAGCTACAAACGTTAGTCTCCACTCCGAGACAGTAGGTGGCGGTATGTCCCCTTATACCGCCAATTAAAAACGAAGCCAAATAGCTCGGTGGGGAGGGAGAGGGGTGGAAGAAATCCACATAGCCGACTGCCTCCACTCTTTGCGGCGTTGAGTCCACCCTAAGGCTACTTACTATGTAGCCCGACCAGCCTGTTCCCTGACACCGGCGGGACACAGGAGAAACCTGCTATTTGAAGCCGTCTGACGGAATGGCGCCCGCTAACAGGGGTACTTAGACTTCCTGGCTACGGTTCAAGAGTGCGACCTATACAACCGCAACAACAACTGGCTAACACGCCAAGAAGCTAACAAGCGTTAGCAGGAACTGTCACACCGGACAGGCCGCCGCCGCACCGGGTGGGGATTTAACTTTCCCTGCCCGTATCGTGAGAACCGAGCCAGAAAGTCGTTGTAGACAGTGATAAACTGCTGTTTATTTGATATCGGTAAGAATGGATTCATCTTTGGGAATGTCCGAGGAGTGCTTGGCAATATCCTTTTTGAATTAAGTTACACCCTTGTTTTTGTTTGTGTTTTATTTTTTCATCGCGCTCTGGCCAACGTTAGCCGCCATTCGGCTAACTGGAATCGTTTGATTAGCAGATATGACGTACACGTTAGCTGCATTTTAGAAGCAAATGCTAAATGTAATGCTGGTTACTTTTACCTCGAAGTTCTCTTAACTACTAACAGTGCCACTATGATGAGTCAACAAATTAAACCCACTTGTTTTTGAACAGACTAACACCCATTATATTTTGTTTCACTTTAGCTGCATTGGCTACTTTCTTTGTGACATTAATTTGCCTCTTAATTTTCCATTAGCATGGCTTCTTCTAACAAAGAAAAGGACATCTTCTGTGTAAACATACTAAAACTGTCTTATAAATGGTAGTGAAATACCGGTGTGTAGTTGATTCGAAAGCATCTTAGTACTTGTGACATGTCCCGGAGCCTTTGTCATCCTCAGTCACAATAATTCCTTGATTGTGCTGCTCACACTGTGAGAGGTCAGGAGCTGAGGTCTAGCCAGAAGGAGCCCAGACTACTGTCACTAATAGAACGCAGTGGACAGTTTATGTAAGTATCAGATAACTGGTGACTCTTTAATGTCTGTGATTTTAATCAGACAGTCGGTATAAATAGTGAAATGCCACGGATTGCTTGTTCCAAGTCTTTGGCAGCTGTGTGTGTGTGCGTGTCCCTTGAAGTTAGTAAATGGCTGTGGTACATGTTAAGTGTCAGGTCCACACTCACCTGGACAAATCTTTGTGTTTTCAACAGTCTTCTGTTGACATGCACCAAATTTCTGTGCTTCCTTTTTAGGTCAGACTGACCTGTAGTGATTAACATGGAAATAAACTTGTATTAAGGTAGTAGATGTCTTCCAGAAAGGTTGTGTTATGGTTCCTGTGTTTTTATTAACTGCTGTACAAAAGTAACTGGACCAGCTAGAATTTCTTAACAGTGTTTCATCTCATGTCTGAAAAACATAGAATGCCTCTGCTTCAGTTTCATGTGGCTGAAGAACCATATCTTAGCAGAAGAGCTGGGGTACAGCATACTTTATCTGCCTCATACAACTCTTGAAGCCCATTCACGCGTTGTCTCATGTGACCCTAATGACACATGATGGCTGGATGTGTCACACATTCACATGTGACATGAAAACACAAAGTGTTTAGGACCCCTTTAGACATTAAATGCGTTGGACTCCCCACTAGCCAGTTCGAACCAAAGAAACTTTTGGATGATCTTGTGAACCTCTTCGGGACTTGACTAGATTGAATTTATAGCAAATAATAGTTCAATGACATCAGTTCTATTGACTAAATCAGTCAAGTTAAATTATTCTCTAAGATTAAACTAGATTACTAAAATACTTTTCAATGACATGGCAAGAGTACCTTCTCAAATGCAGCACTCTAGGATCTGAAACAGATGTAGAATGTTGTCATTTAGTTTTTCAGTATCAGCTGTCCTGTAGCTACATTCTACAGATGTAAGAAAGTCAGCAACAGTACAGTCCTGACAGTTGAGCTGTACTTATTTAGCTTGGTGCTACATGAAAATTTTTTTAACCCAGGTTCACAAGCTGATGGGAATGGCTACCAACCCAAAACTTCCTTGTTGCACATCAGATTAGCTTTTCATTGGAATATATCAATTTGTTACGTGTGCAAAACCTGATGCCAATCCATTCACTGGAAGAGGATGTTGTGGGTAATGACGGTGTGTTTGTTAAATCATCAGCGTTGGCTGTGTGTCAAAGGTGGTGGCATGTACTAGCACGAGGGAGAACGCGATCGGCCCCAATAGTAGCCAGCTCATTCCATTTAGTCATAGACTGTAATGAGATTCACATGGGCACACAAGCTTTGTGCGCAGCTCACTGTGTTAAAAACTATGCATACTAAGCTCAGGAGCAGTCCTGAGCAGGAAAAAAACAGGAAGAAACAAGTGGCTATTGATCAGTTTGCTCATATTGGCTATCAGGAAGACTGCAACAACGAAAGGGCTTTTGCTTATTCTCTGACTCATTTATTGGAACAGGATTGAATTAGTTCACTCATAAGTAAGCTTTGAAATGGTTGGAAGGTGTAGGCAGCCCACATTGTGCTACTTTGACCTTGGTTATTAGTCAGTCATTGTTAGCATGAACTATGATCCTGCCCACAGTAACCCACGTCACAGATTTGACACTAGTTAGGCTCACTATCTATCTATTTAATGACCCAAAGACAAGCTCCTCTTATATTCTTCAGGTTCTTACAGCTTTGTTCATATACTTTGTTAGTTCATTTTGTGTCATTGTTTGCTTCTGCAACTAAAGTAACAAAACTGCTAATACCGTTAAATGAGACTTGTGCATGTGCATGTGCTGAAATATTCGACATATTAATCATTTGATAATGCAATCTAATCCTAATAATACATACCTCTATATTCAGTTAATTTAATATTTTCATACTGAATGGTGTGTAAATAACAACTTAGTTTGCAAGCGAATGGCTGTAATTTTAGAAATGCGATATTGCTGCTGATTGTCTGTGTGTTTTTTTATTATTTATTTATTATTTGATGTTCCTCACAGTCTTAAATGATCTTTAAACATCCCAGAACTGATGAAAAGTGAGCGTCTTTACTCCTCTCATCCAGATTGGGTGTTTTGGCCACACCTGAAGCTGTTGTGTCTCGTCCAGTTGCTCAGCTGTCCATACCCATCAATGGTCATTTTGAAATTGTACGAGGTATGTGACCTTTTTGGATTATCAAAATCAGTCAGTGTTGACTTTTTTGTTTTACATTGTGAGGAATGGTCAGAAAGAAAACTCAGAATATTCATTGTTTCAGTAATAGTATAATGAAATGTTTTAAGTTTTTTAAGATTCCCTGTTGGGACCTGGGATAGAATAGGCTCCAAGCACCCTCTTACTGGTCACAAAAGGTAACCAGTGGGGAGGAATGTGATGTATTGCAATGAAATATAATGTGATGTGGTGTCATGTAATGTTGTTATGAAGTGTATATGGCAGGATTGCACTTAAATTGTTTTTTCTTTGTAAAATAAAAGAAGTAGTTGTTTTTGAGGATGCCAGCGAATACAAACAATTTCTCATCTTTGTGTATTCTTTTAGGAGATGTTTGTGATTCCTGTCCAATTTGTTTAGCCTGTGGCAATGGGCCTCAGATTCTTTACCCCTATGCACAGTAGTCATATTGTTTACTTGGGGTCTTGGCATGGTGTTTAAAAAAACAAGGGAACATTTCCCCTTTGGGTGGAAATGAAAACACTTGGAAACTAAAGCCTGTTGAAGATTTTTATAACACCACGTGATCACTGCAGAAACAGACCTTTGAACCACAGAGCCACGGTTTAAACTGTGGCCCTCCTTTCATTTCAGAAGCCGAAGAAGCTCTTCTTATCGACTTCTCAGTAGAATGTAAGTACTTTTTACTTCTCTCAAATTAGTGTAAATGATTCCTATCTTAGCTTTGTCTTGGGTTGACAAATATTTTGTGGTCTTTCATGCAAGCTGAGAAAATACTTTTTTTTTTATTGCAGTAAAACCCTTATCCAACCATACTACACTATTAGAGCTTGTTTTCAGCTAGATGTCTTTATATAGTAGTAGATACAGGCCCTGTGTTGCCAGGGCACTCTAAAGGTATGCCAAATTGGTTCACTGTTAAATCACTTTGCTTTGTTATCTAGACAGTCAGTATTTCTTTGCAAAGTCTGAAGTTGTCTAATGTATGTGTTTTTGCAACCCTCTCTAGCTGTGGTTAGAGTACGAATTAAAGGTGAAAAAGCTCCAGATCTGCTCTTGGAGTTGCAGGACGATGACCGGACTCAGACTTTCTTGGCCCAGGTGAAGAGTGCTCAGCAGGAAGGTAAGACGCCACTTTCTTTTAATGGACCAAAGTAGCTGGATGATTAATTATTTAATCACTCATGTAACATTTATTTACAGGGGGTAGATTACATTGCTTGCTGATTTGCTATGTAGTCCTGCCTCATTGATAGAAAGCCTTACCTAGCTGCTAAATTTGAAATCGGATCCACCTCTGTCTCCTTTGTCTGGAAGCTGGGTAGACGTTGAGTCGTAATTTGTAATTTCTATATGTGAAATATTATCAAGCAGAGGGGAAGCAGTATTATTTAGATATTTGTGCATGTGTACTTTGAATGATCACTCATGGATGAGTGGCTACAGAAAGGATGCTTTCTGTAAAGGATGCCATATATAAAAATAGGGTGTATCTCATGTTATATAACAGTTTGAGGCTGTTCATATCAAATATCTGATGATGGTCTGATCAGTTACGGCAGCATCAACATCGGCCAGATCCAGTGTTCAGCAGATGTTCTGTCATGTAGATTACAACAAAACATGAGGCAAACATAATAGGCAAATAACATATTTTGACTCTGGATCATGGTGGGGCACAGAGTTATTCTAATTCATCCAGTTTCTTTCATCATCTGCCTTGATATCAGGTTAATAATAGTAATTTCCTGGAGTAGAGCAGTTATGTGGAAGTGAAACTGTGCCCCCTGCAGTCTTGTTACCTCCAGGCGACATGTTAGCTGGTATGCTTTACTTCCTGAAGTGACAATGTAGCTCTTCTGGGTGTTGCTCAGAGTTCATATTTACATTTACAGAGGTCAGTTGAAGTAGGATGTGGATTTACTTAACTAAAGTGTAATGTTTTATAATATATGTATATATAGTATAAAAATTAATACTGTTTATCACTGCTTTCAGTATACATTTGTTTCTCGGTATTATGCATTTTTTAAAATTATCCCAAAAAATGTCAATGAAAGATGTTTGAATAAGGTTGCTTTGATGATGTCTCATTGTGCACATCCCTGTTCAACCCTTTCAGTCAAATCCAGACTCGCAAAACCAAAAGCAATGGAGCCCCTTGCCCCAACAACTCCGAGAGGTCCAGTCCCCATCCCACCACAAAGAATAAACAAGACTGCTAGTTTTGTGGGCTCTGGAATTCATCCATCTAAATCTGCCAGCTCACTGCTTCCCAGCATCAACAACAGCACCAAAACAAATCAGACTAAGACAGGTAATATTCCGATACAGCTTGTATGTTCAAAATTAAATTGCATTATGAACTGATGTATAATTTATAGGTGCTGCAGTATAACTATTTCAGCTACTTCCAAAATAGTTTCTTTGCTTTATAGAATTCAACATTTCAAATGTATTATTTTTCAAGATCCAACTCAGTTGCTTGCCTCAGACTTTGGCTTCGAGGAAAACTTCAACCACACTGTCAAAGTGGAGGAAAAGAAGAACTACCAGAATCGCATTGCTGCCACCAGGGAGCCTCCTCCTGTTCCCCCTCTACCCCCTCGCAAGGCCTCTTACACCCCATCCAATCCTCTGCCTCCTGCACCAGTCCCTAAAGAGAGGGCTGTCTCCATTCAAGCCAAAGACAACTCCTTAATCACCAACACCAAACCAGAGTAAGTTAACTTAACAGAAACATTCAAAACTAGCAATGCATTACAGATACATTTTAATTGGGAAATTGTCCAAAATACCTCTGGTGTTAATACTTTTCCTTCTTTGCAGTAGTTTCAGTTCAGGATTTGACCATGTGGATAGGCCACCATCTTGGTGTGAGAGTCCCACCACCAACACCATGAGACAGGCCATGTTCTCCAGCCAGGCAGGACAAAGAGAATACCTCATTAAACACCGTCTGGGAAAGAAGGAGAATGAGTATGTGGACATCCAAACATTTAGGTGAGAAGAACATATTTATGTATTTTTTTGTATTAGAAGTGGAGACCCCTTCAAGAATGCTAGAGATTGCTACCATCATTTGTTTACTTTATGTCTTTACTTTAGGTTGTTCACAGGTACATGGAATGTGAATGGCCAGTCTCCAGACAGCAGCCTTGAGCCATGGCTCTCCTGTGACCCAGAACCTCCGGATATATATGCTCTTGGGTAGGAGACGATGAATCACACACCAAATTTGTGACAATAAAGTTGTACAACGGTGCCACCTTTTTGTTATGTAATAATAACCAATATGGTGACTTGGTTTCTGACTTTAGTTTTCAAGAACTCGACTTGAGCACTGAAGCCTTTTTCTACATGGACTCATCCAAGGAGCAGCTGTGGGTGGAAGCTGTGGAGAGAAGTTTGCACCCAAAGGCAAAGTACAAGAGGGTAGGTAGGAGAAAAGCCTTCTTAGAATGAGGACAATAGAGTGTTGTCATGTTGATGAAAGCTTGGTTTTCAGTTTAGTAGTACATAACATACATTGAATAGGCATATTCTAACATAATTTATTTTCTTTACAGGTTCGGATCATACGATTGGTTGGAATGATGCTAGTGGTATTCGTCAAAAAGAGTCTCAAGAATTACATCAGGGAGGTAGCTGCAGAGCATGTGGGAACTGGAATCATGGGGAAAATGGTACGTTATTTAGACTGGCAGCTTTTAAACCTAATACTGGAAAATCTTTTCATAAATATGCCATGCTTGTCGCAAAATTAAAATAAGTTGCTCGTATGTCATACTCTCAAACTACCTAATTACTCTTTTTTTTTTTCTTCTGTAGGGGAACAAAGGAGGTGTGGCGATTAGGTTTGTTTTTCACAACACGAGTTTCTGCGTTGTGAACTCGCATCTTGCAGCACATGTAGAAGACTTTGAGCGCCGCAACCAGGACTACAAAGACATATGTGCTCGCATGACCTTCCACTTATTGGACTACCCTCCTCTCAGTATTGTCAAACATGAGTGAGTGCTTGTTCAGAGGGAAAATATGACTATGGATATTTGGTTAAAGTATTATTTTACACATTGGTTTACATTATAAGTTTCAGATTTTGTTCCCAATGAGCTGTAACAGAGTTTTTGTGCTTTATTCAGGGAATTCCATATATATGCTAAAAATGTTCCTATCACTTGAAATACCAACTTAATCGGATTGACAGTTTTAATTAGCTTTACATGAATTACAGGGAGAAACCTGACAGGATTTTGGAGTTTGTTTGAGCTATTCATATTCACTGTTTTGATCATTTTGTTTTTCAGTGTTGTAATCTGGGTCGGGGATTTGAATTATCGTTTGTTCATGTACGATGCGGCTGAGGTCAAACTGCTCATTGCTCACAATGAGCTAAAGAAACTTCTGGAAGTTGATCAGGTGAATGATGATGTCTTGTTAAGTAGTTTGTCATATATCACCCTGTAAATATATCAGGGGTAAAGCAAAGGATAAGTGAGTCTGACATATGACGAAAACTGTTAAGCAAATATTGCTACGCATGTTTGCGCTTCACTTGTAGCGGTGTTAGTTTTCCACATCAGCAATTTATTTTGTCTTGACACTTTCAGCCACTCATACTTATTACAATATTGACCCTTTTATGTGTAGCTGAACATTCAGAGGCAGACAAAGAGAGCCTTCACAGACTTCATGGAGGGCGAGATTAACTTCATCCCCACGTACAAGTACGATCCCAAAACAGATCGATGGGACTCAAGGTAAAAACATATCCATGTGTTGTATTGGTTTTTAAATAAATGATAATTTACTGTAGGTCAATACAGGACTGACTTCAA
Organism: Trinectes maculatus; assembly: GCA_016785345.1. NCBI lineage: Eukaryota > Metazoa > Chordata > Actinopteri > Pleuronectiformes > Achiridae > Trinectes > Trinectes maculatus. The sequence goes on from JAFBJQ010001187.1 coordinate 670,478, forward strand.
GATCTGTATTCTTTTTGCAAACCTTTCCTCAGTTTCACTTTTTCCTCTTTGGTAACCCTTATCTTTATACAAACATGAGTCAGCACTACCGTTTGTCAGTCTAATGTGTGACCCCCGATTTGCCACTGAAATTGCAACTTTTTCCCGTAGCGGGAAGTGCCGTGTCCCGGCTTGGTGTGACAGAATCCTTTGGAGGGGCAACAATGTCAAACAGGTCAAATACCGAAGTCACATGGAGCTGCAAACCAGTGACCATAAGCCCGTCAGCTCCCTCTTCAGTATCGGGGTAAGAAGCTTTGTTGTTCGAACAAGTCAGATTCGTCTGAAAGTGGTGTGGGTTTTTTTTTTATAATACTTTTTTAATTGATAAGAATCAATAAATACAGCCTGTGTGTTTTATGTAACAGGTGAAGGTGATAAATGAGCAGAGACACAAAAAGGTGTTTGAGGAGATTGTTCGAGCGATGGACAGAATGGAGAATGATTTCCTTCCCTCTGTGTCTCTGAGCAGAAGAGAGGTGAGCATATGCCACACACACACACGTATATATAAAATGAGGCTTTAATCTGTGTAGTTTCTTTTTCAAAGTATCTTAAAATATGAAGGATATAGTTACTGGGAATCTGTAATTTATGTTTCTCTGTTTTCCCTTGTTCCTCAGTTTACATTTGAGAATGTCAAATTCCGGCAGCTTCAGAAGGAACGCTTCCTAATAACAAATGATGGCCAGGTCCCCTGTCACTTTGCTTTTATTCCCAAACTCAATGATTCACAGTATTGCAAACCATGGTTGCGTGCTGAGCCAAGTGAAGGGTTCTTGGAGCCCTGTAAGTTTCTTTGTTTTGATTGTTCTCATACTTGTTATGTCAATTCAAAAAAAGGAGAACTTTGTTCTGTGCTATGGCCCATGTTTGCCAGTGAAAGTGTCAATCTGTGAAAGCTCAAGCAGCTGACTTTCTATTTACATGCATTCTTTCATTTCTTTATTCCAGCAATATTAGCAATATCCAAGTAGTACAAACACAATGGGCCAATTCAGTGTTGCAGTGTACTGCACATGACAGTATACAGCTCTTCTAACAGTGTGATCCCTGAACCTCTTATCTGTTACATCAATAGCTGAGACCCTGGAGATCTATCTGGAGGTGTATGTCAGTAAAGACTCTGTCACACTGCTGAACTGCAGCGAGGACACCATAGAAGACATTCTGGTGCTCCATCTGGACCGTGGCAAAGACTACTTCATTACCATCTCTGGCAACTACCTGCCCAGCTGCTTTGGCACCTCGCTGGAGACTCTGTGTCGCATGAAGAAGCCCATCCGGGAGATCCCCATCACCAAACTCATTGACCTGGTGAGGAAAAGCTAATCCAGGAGCAAGTAAAGAGGAAATTCATTATCGAAGTTCAATGTGTTAGAACTGCTGAACATAGGCATGTTTTTCTCAGTTTATTTGTTACACTGATTATGAAGCATGAGTGTTAGTTTGGGCAGGGCAGTGTAGTTTAGATCTGAACCCTCAGTCTGTTGGCAACCTGAAACTGGAGCGGGGACACGTGAGGACTTGTACACACCCTCAGGCTAAACTCAGGCCCAGAGAGCCGCTGTGAGGCGAGCACATAATGTCTCAGCCTGTATATTTCTGGCCATTAGCAACCAAGGGAATGAGGAAGTGGCAAAAATATAGGCAGGGTGCTCCTAAACATGGAAAACTGACTCAGATTAGACCTACTTTAGCCTCTTCCATATAAATAGAGTAACCTCATCTTAACATAAACACTTCTGTCTGCTTCCATGATGCTGTTTTGACTTAATCTGATTTAGTGAGTCCTACTATCATTACAGTACTTTTATTTCTACTTTACGGTTTCATTTTCCTTTTGGTCTGGTGTATATGATTAGCGCCAATCCATAATCTGTCTACTTTGCTGATTCTGTTTATGTACATTGCATTTCTGTCTACTTTTTTCTTTCTCTTCATTTCCTGTCCTTGCCTTGATTATTCCTTTCCCACTCTTCACTATGGTTGTGGGCTGACTTCTTGCACAGGGAGAGGACAGCTACATGGAGAAGGTAAAATATTAATGCTGATGCTCATCAATGATCAGTCAAAGCAGAGTCAATGTCCTCCTAACTCTAAGACACGAATAATCCAATGTCTGCTTTATGACTTTTTATTAACCCTTTCCAAATGTTTTTAGGTTATAAGAATTGGTTCAGGTGTTCATAAAATCAGTCAAGGCAGCAAATGGTATCTGCAAACCCCAGTGGTAGGCACAGGCCTGTTTAGGTATAACTTCAAATTTATAGATTTGCATCGTGCAGTAAAAATAAAATGGACACCAGTTCTGTTGTCCAAAGAGCAGCAGAAGAGTAGTTTGTTATTTTGGAAACTGTATGTAATCTGTAAGAGGCAGATGAGAAGTTTGGAAACTAAATCTGTTCAGTTGCACTACATATTTCATAAGGCTGACCAGGGCAACAATCGTTAACCCACAGACAATCACAGACCCAACTGTGACAGTTTAGTTATAATCTGCTTGTGTGGATCAGTCACCCATTAAATCTTCCCTTATTTTTTAAGTGCAGGATACTCCAGTCCAGAAATGCTCTGACACACATACACACATAGAAAATCTCATTTCACAGTAGGTCACCCTCATGGCACATTGCTCCTTTACACACATGACTAAAGCTAATGAGAAATATTAGTCTGTTCAGCTTAGCACAGACACTCATTTGAAGCCTAGTGACATGTCGCTTTTTTGATTTCACACGTTGTTACTGAAATGAACTAGCTGCATGAAAAAACGGCAAGCCATTTAGAATATAAATGAAATGATATAAAATTTGTCTGTCACTCTTTGCAGTGTTACCATTTCATACAAGTAATATCACAGATTTCTTGGATTTTAATCCTCTGTCTGAGATGGAATAGACAATATCACAGGAAAAGCTTTGTTTATTGAAAAATTGCATAATTTCTGCATATCTGCAAAATTCCCCAAAAAGACCAACTGCAGTCTCCGCTGCCTTGATGTGCAGCCTCACTTGCTGAGGTTATTTCTGGATGTGTCTCAGGAGTAGGGATCCATTTGGAGATAAAAAAAAGAATGTGATATCCAGTTCTCAGTGAAAAGTCTCCCCTTCAGTTCTCCAGACCCCAGAGATAATCTTGATCTCTCTGCCGCTATTACTCTACCACTAATTGAGCAAAGGTGTAATGTGTAGTCATTTTACTAGTCTCTGTTATAATTGATCAGAGTTGTATGAATCACATAGTATGAGAATAATAGCATTAATTCAGATTTTTGTGTAGTAAATACATTGGGAAGTATTTTAAGTATTACAAGAAATAATCAGATGCAACAATTTGTAATTGTAAATCACAGTGATTTTTTTTTTTCCCCTCAGGAAAAATCAAAAGTGAACTTCCTGATGGGGGATGGTGCTAACACTGAGGACATACCCCTAAAGATCCCCAAGGAGGTGTGGATTCTAGTTAATCACCTCTTCACCAAGTCCTGTGACCAGGTGAGAAGCCGCCATCATAAGAATCATTGAGTAGTCATAAAATTGCACCACTGTGAAGGTGAGCGATAAAAATTATATTTTGTAAATCATCATTCACTGTACTGTTACTTACAATCCCCTATTGTCCAATTGCATATAATAATGTTCCTGTGATACTCCATATACTTGCATAAAGCCCTTTTATTGTGTTACTCCTCCTCTAAATCCAGCAAACCTTTAGTTTATCAGTCAGGGCTGTGTAAAATGTTTCATGCTCTTGTCTTCATATGTCTTCCAGGAAGACTTGTTTCAGACACCAGGCCTTCAAGAAGAGCTTCAGAGCATCATTGACTGTCTGGACACCAGCATTCCAGACACCATCCGTATCCTCATTTATAAAGCTGGGCCATGCTGATGCAGTTTTTCTCCAGACTCAGTTCTGCGATCACTGAAATACCAAATGGCAAATGAAATTAAAGACAAACAGGGACACCTTTACTTGGTTAACATATGGGTTTGTGTCTTGTAAAGACAGTTTACAGTATCATGTAAACTTGTGATGTCCAGCTATTTTTATTGTGTTATTTTAAAGTGTTCACAAAAAGACAGAAACACCCTCTAAAGGTGACCAGGTTTAAAATGGTTTTAGACTTTTACTCCAGTGTCCACTCTAGTATTTACTTACTTTTCCTTGACTTGACACACAGCTGGTTGTAACCATTCTGTAGCCGAGGCTCTGTTAATCTTCTTGGAGGCCTTGCCAGAACCAGTAGTGTGTTATGAGCTCTACCAGCGGTGTCTGGAGTGCTCTCATGACAGCCGCCTCTGCAAACAGGTGACGTGATCACTGATTTTTGTTTTTCCGTTGACTGAAAAATATGATGTAGAGCAAATTAGACTTTGCCGTCTTAAAGGACATTTTTGCTGTATGACTCATCCATCTTCAATTTCTTTGATGAATGACAGTTGATCTCCCAGTTGCCCAGGGCTCACCGCAATGTGTTCCGCTACTTGATGGCCTTCCTAAAGGAACTTCTTAAGCATTCGCACAACAACAACCTAACAGCCAGCCTCATAGGTATGACATGTACAGTCATTTAATAGGAGCTGTCTATCACATGCCAGATAATAATGTTTTATTAACGTAGCCTAATGTATATTCCTTTAAACTGCTTATATTGATATTACAGAATACAGATCACATCTGATATTTTATGTACATGACTTAACAGAAGACAAAGCTAAGAAGTCCTTTTTTTGCATAGTTAACACATGTTCTTCTTTTATGTCTTTATATTTTAGCCACCCTCTTTGCCAGCCTTCTTATCCGACCACCTCCCAACATGTCGAACAGGCAGACATCGCATGAAAGGCAGAAAGCTATTGATTTTATTCTGGGTTTCCTCATGGCAGGAGACGAGGAGTAAACAAGGCCAGGGGTCGTTTGAGGTTTAGAGTTGGTTCAACTAGGTGTGCGTGGAACTGAAAACCTCTGTGATACATGATCCACTTTTGTACTTTGTTCTCGTTTGGAGACCAGTGCAGCTGCCCTGCCCCTAATCTTACACAAACTCTATTTTTGGAGGAACCCTAGACTTCCATTAGAATTGTGATGGCCCATATATCTCTGTTCACAGTATGACCATTCACTGGATTTGGGAGAACTTGGCAATTTGGAGTGATGCCTATGCACTTTCAGAAGTCCTGAAGGACTTCCAGGGTTCCAGACTAGAATTGTCCTCAGCTGACCCTTCTTGCTGTAGGTGCTCATGCCAAAATAATCCCTGAATGATGAGTGGTATGAATGAGTAAACACTATGTATCTATAGATACCAAGGAAAAGACTTGATTACACTAAGGAAAAGAAAATTCCAGAAGATATAAGACGTCGACTGAATACAGTCAGCTACAACATGAAATCCATTCACCTGTGTTAATGTTGTGGCTGATCGGTGTATACTGTTTAAAGCATTTACTAGTCTGAAACGGGATAACTGTGTAGATCTATACTCATGAATGTTCAAGTTTAAGATAAATCATGACAATCATTCATTTTGCAAAATTTTAGTTGAGGGCACAACTTTAAGATATCCAAGAGTATTATTAGTTATTTCCACTGTATTTTAACTGTTATTTATACTTTGTCTCCACGTTTGCACCATCGGAACACTTTTTGATAAGTACTTAATACTCTAAGGTTTGTTTTTCAGCTCCGGATTGCTTTAATGTTTCGATAGAAGTAATAATCACAGTTTTACCATCTTATAGAAATGTCTTCTGTTGTGAGTGTCCTTTGGGTAATGTCATCTGTAAGCCCTTACATCTTGTTTTGCCATTTCCCCCTTGTGTTACGAAACAAGTCTGTTAACACACTAACTTCCTGGTCGGTGGGAATTGAGTGAAGTTTCACCCTCTGTAATTTTAATATCCTAAATGGTGTAAATAGTGCTGTGACTGTTTGATGGTATGGTGTTGCAAAGTCTGTGACGTGTCTACAGCCTGTCTCGCTTGTCATGAAGGTGTTATTGTTGACGTCTGTGTGAGTTGACATGTCTTTTTTCTTATTTCTGCCACATCTTAAATCTTCAGGCATCATTGATCGCTCTGTGCCTGTGTGATGCCAAGACTCAGTGGTGAATCCTCATGGTGAATCCAGATGAGTTGCACTTGTATCTTACAAACAGTAAATGTTGCACCAGTTAAAACAATTGTTCATTTCTCAGCAGGATACAGCCTGTCTTCGTGCACCTTATTATTTGTGCCAGATGTCACTGTTGCGAAACATGTCATCGTTGCTGAAATAAGGAACTTCTATGCTGTATATAATGAACAGTTTTTTTTCCCAAAGATATGTCAGCATTCACTTTCCCATTTGGCAAAAATATTCACACTTGTGATATCAATTTACGATGATCAGAATCTTCTACAGACTAATGATGTTGCAGGAAGCCCAGAGCTTTTCTTTTCTGACACTTAAGGATTTTTTTTTATATTCAGTCTTTTGAGACATTGTGAGCTCATGACATAATGTGATAATCGTGGCACTTGGATACGCCTGTCAAACTGAAATGGCTCTATTCTTGCATTGTTTTCGCTGCCTTATTGCCATCAGAACACTTTATTCTTCTGCTGGTCTTAATTGAAACAAGCTTTACCCAAAGGTGGCTTAGTGGTGAAGGAACAATTCCTGCTGATTCAGATTTGGGAAAACCATTACACAGTACATAGTAATTGAGCTATTTTGTTTTCTCTACAGATACTACTACTACTCCTGCTACTACTACTACTACTACATGTCAAACAGAACACAAATCAGTATGGTCTAAAATTTGTGATTTTAAGCATAATCTTTTTCTCCACTGTACAAACTGATTTATTTGTGTGAATTCAGTCTGCTTTTGTCTTTATGTTCAGAAGAAGTACACTCATACCAGATTTTAAATTTTCAGACTTTTTGGTACTTTTAATTTATTTAACAAATAAAGCTATGTATAAAGCTGTGTTGTTTTCCTGTTACAAAGGGGTTTGGGCTCGCTCCTCTGGTACATGTGAAATGGTTGTGGGCTGATATTCACACTATAGTTAGGCTGTGTGGCTGATGAGATATCTTCCACCTCTGTGCTACATTCTCATTCCCTGTGCATATAAACCGCCACCATGGTTCTGTTGTCTGTTTACCTGTTGTGTTTCAGTGCAGTTTGAACCTGTCCAAAGCCATGGCCATGCTCAGAGTGTCTTCTTACCGCAAGCTGTTTGAGGATGAAACCTGGAGTCGTAACGGAGGCCTGCGTATGCAGTGTGCAGGGCAGTATCGAACCTCTTTAAGGTCAGTGAGAGTCTCTTTCTGACAATGTGACATAATATGATTTATCGAATTTTACGATATTGGATTGATAGCAAGAAGAAGTCTCGTTTAAAAATCTGTTAAGGGAGAGGTCCAGCTATTTCCAACATTGCATGACTATTAAATAAATTGTTTTCTAACATATATTAAAGTTGTTGCAAACAGAGAGTAGTTGCTGTTAATGTGTTTAGAATAAGTGGCTGTTGTACAAATATTCATTGACAGTATAAAAAGGTGTAATAGTAATGCTTTACAACAAAAAGCACTGAATCGGCTACTGTTATAAAGCATTATTTAACTAATGTTCAATGAGTGATATAATTGTAAATGCTCATTTGTGGATGTGAATGCTGATGAAATATGGTTTATGTATGAGTGGAACTTAGTGATCTATAAGCCATTCAACAGTGCATTCTTTGGTCCGATGTTGCTGTCTCTCAGGGGTGCGGCCATGGACAAGTGTGATTGTGACAAGTTGGATTTCGTGGCGGCCAAGTCTCTCAACAAGGAGGGTCTGGAACGCTTCGTCCAGGACCGCACCATCATCGCTGCCCTGAATGACCGCCTCGTCAGGCTTATTGGACTGGTGAGGACAAACCACATCACTACTTCCATCAGCACTTTATTTTCCCTCTGGTGTGTCAAGCCTTTGTACACAGCTTATATACATTGTGTGTTTGTGTGTGCACATCCCCTAACCTGCCTTTAACCCCTGTTCTCTTTGCCATGTAGGCTCATTGTTTTGAGGAGGAGAACGAATCACTCGAGTGTCAGATTGTGGAGCTGGAGGAGAAGCTGAACAGGCCACACGCAACCTCTCGCATCACCGTCACTGTGCCTGACTATAGCCTGGATGCGGTGGTGGAAAGACTGCGCAAGGAGAGGGTAGGGTGCTGCAGCTGCTGGGTGTGTCTGCTGCATGTTTCTCTGTGTGACGCCATGACCAGTTTGTACAGTGACAGGCCCTGTCCAACTGTGCTGAGATCCATCACTGTTCACCCACCCTGCAGGATGAGATCCTGTGGAGCACAGAGGAGCTGCAGCGAGAGCTTGAGTGTCTGAAGAAAGACTACGAGAAAGCGGCACAGCAAAGAATCTTCTACCAGCAAGAACGACAAAATGTTGCTGAGGTAAATATGGCAGCATCCGTAACTGAAAAGTTAAAGGAAGTCATGGCTGGAAGGGAGATGCAAGCAACAGATAACATAATGAGTTTGAAAACTGAAAATATATTAAGGCTATGTAGCCATTTCCAAATCATCCTGAGTATTAAATATTAGTTTTCTTTATACAATACATATGACAGAAATGTTCTTATTATTACACTTATACACAAATGTGTTTAGTAATTTTACATGTTTTTAAATTCCTGCTACGTTTTCATTGCAATTTTAAGTTAAATTTTAAAATTTAAATTTGTTTAATTTTCAGCTGATTATTTTTGTGATAACATACCTAGAGCACTAGATGGCAGTGTTGTCATGCACCTTCATGCTGCTCCTCCCCTCAGTCTCCTCTAGACTTGGCACAGTTGCTGCTCTGTAGCATCACCTGATCACGCTTTTGATCACCAGCAGTCACACTGGGTGTGCAGGCCTTCTGTAACCTGAGCTACCAACTTTTTCCAGACCTTCTCCCGTGCCTCATATGCCAGAGGCAGATCTCCTCCCGTCCAGACCAGATGCAAGAGAGGCTTTAATTTCTCCTTTACAGATGCCACACAGGCTGTAATTTGGTGCCCTAATGTTCCTGCTGGCTCTGTTTTCTGGTTCTGATTTGGAAGCAGCTGCAGGGTGACAAGGCTCGGTGTGAATTCAGCAGGGTGCTCGAGTACGAGCTGAGATGCGGAGGAGAGGAGCGATTGCTGCACAGCTCAACCCACAACTAGCTGCAAATCTCTTCACATAATGGTAGACTGACAGTGATGAGGCAATGCACACTGGGTTTAATTTGAATGATGCTACTGACAGTGATGTTGCTCTCCCTCTGCCAACTGGGCTTCACTTTCAAGGCTCATAAATTTCCCATCTTTGTTTATCTCATTGTGGTTTTCTTATGCCGCCAGATGTTGGTGGCTGCAATAAAACACAGCAGAGCATGTGATCTGAATCGAACAATAATCGTAATATAATTTATAATTAAAGATACAAACACAAAGGGGTGCGAAGAACCAATAGCGCCAGCAAAATGCGGGCGACGAAACATATCTTTGTTAAAATTCAACTTCGCATGATCCTTATTTGGACAGAAAAAAACAATGGCGACTCAGTTTCACAAAATACTGCTGCACCTCATTTAAAATGCCTCAGTCAACACAGTAGAGTATGCATACAGTCTCTTATCTCGACAAACACATAGACTTAATATGTCAGTTTGCTAATTACAGCTTTTATGATGTCCCTTTAGAGGCCAAACAAATAAATCTGCCTTTAAGAGCATGACAAACCACTATCGCCACAAACCACTGCTGTTTGTTAGGGACCCTGCCAGCGAAGATCACCACTTTGGCACCCAACCCTCCCTACATGTGTTCAATTGGAAATGTGGGCACTATCAGTAATTGCAACCACTGCCAATTATTCCACTTCTTTAAAAAGAGTGGATGAATGAAGAACCCCAAATGGTAAACACACTGCTGGACAGAGCTTATGTGTCTAGTTAGCCTCAGTCTCATCTTCCTCCTCCTCCCCCTTCCTCTGCATTGCAGTGTCTACTGGCTGTTCAGTGGAACAGGGTGGATGCTGATGATTTTTAAAATGGCGGTCCAGGGTGGGAACTATTCCTTTTTTCATTTTTTAATATATATATATATATATATATATGCATATATATATATATATATATATATATATATATATATATATAAATAACCTGTGGTTTGATTTGCTGCCCAAACTGCAGAGGGCTCCTCCCAGACAGCACAGCAAATTAAGTTGAACTTCTTTGCTCTCAGCCCTGTTTCCCTGTTAACTTGATTTTCTTTGCAGGAAGTGGACGCTGTGACGGCAGAGTGTTTGGCGCTAAGGGAGCAAGTGGCTATCTACGAGGAGCAGCTGGCCAACGCCGAGGCCCAGCACAAGATGGTGAGAGAGAGAGAGAGAAAAGATGTTTAGCTATGGCGTTAAGTAAAACAAAGAGTTTATTACTCTAAATGAGTTAAGTGGATACCAGCACAGTGCATGGTTCATACTGATTAGGCTTCTCTGAATCTTAACCACGAGCAGATTCGTTAGGGTTTCATACACAGATTGTATCTGACTCCTCACCAGCTCTCTCTTATGGAAGCTGTTGATGATCCCTCGTCAGAACCCTCTCATTCATTAACATTGGGTTTTGACCTTTCTTGAACTAGTCTACACCGACCTGTCCACAACCCGACTGATAGGTCTTAGGAGGCTAACCTTAATAAATGCATCGCAGCAGCTTAGAGACTGCATGGTCCACAATGATTCATGAAGAGTCCTCGGAATAAGTGTTTGTTCTGGTGTTGCTGTATATTGGGGTATATTGGGTGTAATGCAGGCTGTAATGTCTGTACATTTAGGTTGTTTTGCAATCATATACAACACCCATCACTGCCTCTCCTTTTTTTTTTCATCATCCGCTGCAATCTTCACCTTCTGCATCATTCTCCACATCACCAGGAGATGACAGACATGCCCCAGTATCCGCTCAAGAGTCTGTAGGTAGAGAGAGAGAGACAGGGAGACAGAGTGAGGCAGCTGAACCAGGATCAGCTCCATCACTCTGTGTTTTTCTCTGCAAAGCCGAGCTGCCTGGCGTTTAACACACTCCCTCTGGGACCCGCTCCTTAAATCGCAGTCCGGGAAATGCGGCAGAATATCAAATGAAAACAGAAGTTCCCCTTTGTTTTATTAACTGTTGTTATCGTCAGCACCTCCAGATATCACATTCCCCCGACAGCCCTGGCAGTCATGTTGTTATATAGGTGGAGGGAAAGGAGACAAATGTCTGGCTGCAGCTCTGTAACAGATCATTTTCCCTGTAATGGATGTGAAGTATTGAAGTATACATTGGGAACTGCAGACGTACATGACGAGGTCTTAATGCATGTGTAAATGCATCAACATATACACGCGTGGTACAAGGTAACCGACTATGCTACCGTATTTTAGTCGAGTGTTAGCCAGTCAAGTGTGTTGCATGATAAATCAGAATTTGCTGAGCAATTACACACAAAAAAATGTAGAAAAGTAAAGGAGAAGTACCTGAAATAGCAGCTTACTCCTGCTTGAGTAAAGCGTCTGTATATTTCTTTGTGTCTGGATGTGTTGCATGGATGAGCAGGCTGTGGAGAGTCTGCTGGAACCAGCTGAAAGGACGACAGGAGCAGTGGCAGCTATTGAATTTAGCATCCCTGACGTGACCCGGGCCATGGACCTGCAGGAGTACTACAGCCAGCTGGCTGAGAGGCTCCAGGTACATCACACTATAGCATAAAACATGTAAACACTGTTTAGTTTACTGCTTTACAATAGAGCAACTGAATTCCATTTTACTGTGTATTCATATTCTTGGTCTCACACACACACACACACACACCAGTAGTGGAAAGTGTTGACTGAATAACAGTTGTTATTACAGTAGTTATTATTTCCACTTTGTGTTACTTTATACAAGATATTGTTTCTGGTTGACGAAACATCTAGTTAAACAGGAATTCAATCTCTTTACGTGTCTTTACACAGGTATTTATTTATATTATGTGTTAGTTTAACAATTTCTTTCAAAAATCAATGAATGTGCATGTCTGTCTTTTGCTTTTATGAGAATATAACAAGTTTTGTGCATCATGATTAACAGCTGGTGATTATAATTTGCCAGTCAGGCGCTATTAAACCATTGCTGGAGAAAAGGAAGCATGAAGTGGCGCAATAAAACATGCGGGTCAAAACCTAGGAGGTGGAAACGATATTGTAAACAACATGGGAATATGATATGAAACGCATCTGATGTTTTGTCTGTTGCTATTTTAAGTCCTACACCTTTATATCAAATTCACCTCCTCTGGTTCCAACAATAAAACTACACTTAAACATGGGTACATCAGTATTAAAAAAAAAAAAACATAATAATAATTAGAATAATAATTAATCTTTTTTTATTTGGCTTAAGAAAATCTGAATACTACTTCCTCCTCTTTGATACATTATATCCAGAAATCATTAGCCATTTTCATTTCCCTACTGACCACCTGACCTCTCTCTCTATTTCTGACCACACTGCCCTCTGGCTCCCTCTGCAGCGGTCCGGTCAAGTCCAGATGTAAATCTCACCTTTCACAAATTACGCAGCGACAGTTCCTCTTGTTTTCTTTCCCGCTTAAGACAACACAAGGGAAGAACTTGAGAATTGAAGTTGAAGTTCTGGACTGGATGCTTTTGTCAACCTGTGTGTATGTGTGTGTGTGTGTGTGTTACAAGAGCAGAGGTGCTGCATCGGGGTCAGACAATAGCTCCGGTGGGTCTGACCCCCCCCTGTGGTGTGAGGATGTCTGTCAGGTTCAAAGGTCAGAGCAGTAATCAGACTGCTGGCCGCCTTCCCAGGCTCCTCGGCATCAGTGGAGTGGACACTGATGTGTGCGTTTGTGTGTATTTACAATGTGTGTGCTTCATTTGGAAACAAGGCTGATGAGTATCTAGCATATTTATATATTTGTGCGTCTTTGTTCACCATGTCTGTTTACTCCCTCTCTCTCTCTGTCTCTCTCCCTGTCTCCCTCCCGTTCTGTCTCTTCTCCTGCCAGCTGGACACCGTCCTGTCTCCGCCTGGCCTCAATTATGAGCCACAATTGTCTCAGTGCTGCAATGATTGCTATTGGTTTTGAACAGTAATGGTGATTGCCGGCTGACTCCCGCACACCTGTGCACCCTCATGTTGCTCATTTCGGCTGCACTTGTTCCATCTAATCAGAAATATGGTTCGCACAAGAAGCGGTTTAACCATCTGCCCCGCGTCAGTGGCTGTGATTGCTCTCCGTGCTCCTGTGTCAAAGTGCATTTAAGAGATAGAACGGTTTTATGCCGACAGGCTTTGGCAAATGCACTGATTCCTCTCGGCCTGTCTTTGCAGCACGAGTGCGGTGCAGCCTCTTCTGCTGTGGTTCGCAGCGGTGATGGAAAGCAACTGGCGGTGGAGAGAGCTGCGGGTTCGACAGTCAAAGCCCTGCCAAAGACACGAGACACTGATGAGCTGAGGATGCTGGTGAGTTTTCGTTATTTATTTATTTATTTTTTAATAAAGGCTAACCCACATCACATTATCTATACCATACAACATCTATCTGCCTTAATGCACACACATTCAGATTTTAGTTGCTGTCACTTTGAGGAATCTGTCTACGATGATTTTTGTTTCCAAAACATTCTCTATATCAACAGTGTGTCAAAAAGAAACGGATATGTCGGATAAGAGAGGAGATGATGATGATGATGTGGGGTTCAGTTACCACCATTAGGTTACCAGGTTTGCTGTTCCCACATATGTTAGCTGTCTGATGGTAGTAGCTTTATATTTACTGTACAGACCTATTCATGTATCAAGCTGTCATTAAAGAAAAACATGGTATTTTCCAAAATGCTAAACTTATAGCTAAATGATTGTGTAAATCCAGTTTAATTGATTAGATGTAGTTTTTTTTATTGCATCACATGGAATTCTAAACAAAAATGTGAACACTCACACATCCTTTACGTTTTACTTTTTACAACTGCAGTTGAACTGACCCCTCTGTGCTCTCGTTTATACATTATTTAAATAAGTCGCTACCTGCTGATTGGGATCTTCCCATAACACATTTCCCACCTCTCCTCTGACAAAGAAAAGAGCAGTCTTCCAGGCCGCAGCCGGCTCCACGTCGGCCATCAGCTCCTAAATCAGACATAATGCTGCAGACGAATGGTTTCCCACAGTTAGGCCGAGGGAGTGGGGAGCAGCTGAGTGACAGCCGAGCAACAGTGCGGGGGATCCTGCTGACCAGAGTGTTTACTTTGCGGACACTTTCAGCAGGAGGTGTGAAGGGCTCCACTTCAGCTCACACAGGATTTATCGCCCTCTGTGTCCTGAGTTATGAAGTACAGTCTTTCAGATCTGCAGCGGCGTCATCGACGTCTTTAAAAACATCACACGCGCTGACCGGAGACTTCCCATGCAAATGGTGGACAGGAACTAAACCTTTATCTGATGTCGCTCCTCCACGCAGCAGAAGAACGCCGCCTTGGAAGCAAATGGGGTTTTTAATGAAACACGCGGCAAAGTGAAGCACCAGGAAACTGTGACTCATGAATAAATACAGAGAGTGTCTCCAGTAAACACAAACGACCCCCCCCCCCTCACATTCGCCTCAGCAGCAAGCGTCAGTGGCCAGGCCACAGCTGACACCCGACCACATCTGTAACAAACCTGGTGGTTTGGTTCTCATTACCGTAGCTGTGGCTCTACCTCCAGCTCTTTAAATAAACACTGAGCCTCTGTAACCACAACAAACCGCTCTCGCCATCATCTACCTTCGCTGTCACGCAGCGCCCAAGCCCCAGTTCTGTCCTGACGGGTGGACAGCCCGGCCCGATCCGCTCTGTTTCCCCTCACCGTCTGTGATGGACGCCTCGGGTCTGGTTTCTCACCGAGACACAACGTGGCCAAACAAACAGGGAAATCGGCCCTGACGCAGAGACGTATAGAATGGGGCAGGCACTTATGGGGTTGTACGCCAATGCTCACTTTACACACAAACACGATCATCACTTATGGTGCCAGGGAGAACGGAGGAGTGTGTGAGTGAGTGACTCGACCAGGTTAGAGAGTAGGAACTCGGTGTGCCGGTGTGCTGAATGACAAGCGGGACCGCCTGGATCCCCATCTGGTTGTGACATCTAATTGTTGAACTTGTGTGATTGCTGTAATTACTCACAGCAGGAAGCCACGGCTCCAGGTCTGGAGAGGGATGCTCCTCACTTAGTTACAGGCAGACTCAAAGTAACTTCTTTTATTAGCGTCAATGGGTCTGCAGTATATTAAGCCTTTGTTCGTCTGAGCTCATTTCCTGTTCTTTTGTATGTATATAATATGGTCAAACATATTATTAACGAATCACTAACATGTAATATGTTATGTAACAACATGACAACTTAAAAAATGGTACGGCAGATGATGAACATCAGTTTAACCAGAAATCTGGTTCAAGGATTTCATCTACTTTGTTTAATGGCTTTTGCACAAGACAAAAAGATTTTAGGATCTGTCACTGTTGTATTGCATTGTGTATTTGTATTGTGTATTTTGATCGAAT
This sequence comes from Trinectes maculatus, assembly GCA_016785345.1. Lineage (NCBI taxonomy): Eukaryota > Metazoa > Chordata > Actinopteri > Pleuronectiformes > Achiridae > Trinectes > Trinectes maculatus. The sequence goes on from JAFBJQ010001187.1 coordinate 686,145, forward strand.
GCCAGTTTGCCTGTTTGTTTGTGTCTCTGCAGGTTTCAGAGCTACAAAAGGAGCTTGCTGAGCTTGAGAAGTGTAACGCAGAGCTCGAGGATGAGGTCGAGATGAAGACGGCCGCGTACATGGATGAGATTGCTGAGTTGGAGGTATGGGACAAGACTCGTTACTGTGATCATAGGCTGTAATGTACCAGTGCTTCGAGCTGATATCGTGTGTGTGTGTGTGTGCGTGTGTTTTGTCCAGTTCACTATAGATGAAATGCGGCAGCAGGAGGCGGAGTTCCAGGCGCAGATGAAGGAGCAGTGTGAGGACTACAAGGAGCTGCTTCATGAGAAGATGGCCAGAGACATGGAGATTGTCGCCTACAGGTTAGACAGTATGATATCATAAGTAGTGCCTCTTGGGCTTCACTTTTATAGCCTTAATCACATTTTAATTCAAAGACATAATATTCAATAATGGAGAGTCTCAGTGGCTCAATTCCTAAGCTTGATGGAGCAGCAGGTTGTTATTTTTAAATGCCACTAAAATTTTACCACCTGCCTTATGTCTCGTACAGCATGATAAATAATACACTAACATTATTTATCATTATTTATTACTAACTAACTAATATACTGACATATACTAACCCAGCTGCCTGAATCAGGGATGGTCAGTGATGTCAGGCTGACAACATGGACCTTTTTTATTCCAAGAAAAACACCGAGCCCAGTGACTTCACTGATCAGATTGTTTTTCTCCTCTTAAAGTTGCTGTCTTTTCTGATTGCAATTAAAAATCTATATACCGCAGATACCCATCCCCAGTGGTGCTCAGTAACGTGCTACGTGTTATGTAAACCTTCGTCCATGAGGGGGCAAAGCACATCGTGGTCCCAGGGTGATTTCATTAGATTTGAATCGGCTTAGATTTTGAAATTCTTCACATATGAGCTCATCTTTTCATAATAAGGTGCCTCTGCAAACAAAGGGCTGACATCATTGGGCCGAAGGAAACGGCGTCTGAATCTGGGGTTAGTTTCCTGTTTGTGACCTTGACGATGTTTCATACCCATTCTCTCCGTTTATTGAGGTTGTTTACCCATCTGTCGTCCTGGTATGTGGAGTGACGCACTTCAGCCGTCTCACCCCGCTGCCATGGACTTCCTCTAGCTGCCCTCTCTCTCCCATCCGACTGTATGTGACCCCCCAGGGGGCCCTGCTTCAGGCCTGAGTTCAGACCCTCACAATGCCTCATTAGAATGGGCAAAGAGGACCTCACACTGTCAGCGCTGTGTGCTGGGCCTCTGCCAGCGCTTCTCCACGCCAGCCTGTTAATGTCAGCGCTCCCCTTCACTTCCACACATTTCCACATTCACCACGGTTTTAATCCCCTCTCGTTACCCCTCAGACCAAAGTTACCAAAGACATTTAAAGGCACTGCAAAGGCGCACGCAGTCAGAGCCAACGTTTTTTTTTCCGTTTTGTTTTTTTTTGTTTGCCTCCTTTCCCTTCTTCACTTTGTGTTTTGTCATCTGCGATTAAATCCATGAATAAGAAATGAAAATGGCGGCGGTTGTTTATGCTCTCTGCGCCGTGGCAAAGTGTCTGCACAACAGACCCTAATGACCCCAGGCTACAATTACCGGGTGGCTTATGGCCTGTGAAAGCATCGCAGAGCAGTCGGGGCAGATGCTCGCAGCTTTGCTCACTGCTAATGCGAACCATATTACACAGAAATTCGCTCACTCAGCGGGTTTACTCCCGCTGCTGCGTGACACAGCAAACAAGTGGCTCAGCCACTGAGGACAATCCCCTTTTTAGTTAAGCGTACACTTAACAGTGGCCGACTGTAACGAGGCAGCTATCATCAAAACGTAACAGCGGAATAATCTTTATATCATCTTTCACCTCATTGTTTTTGTTTTTTTCTGACCACTCACATGTGGTTTACTCCCAGCACTCTCATCACCAGTGTTTCCAGATGCAGCAGGCAGATGTTTTCACTGTGCACTACCTGCTTAACAGCAAACTGCAAACAGAGACGGGAGATGTGTGGAGATGAAAACACCTCATAAAAAGGAGCCAGTGTGGTACTTAATTCATCGTGTGGACATAAAGAGCCAATGGAATGAGAACGTTGATCCTGGATGTGTGAATTGGCAGCAGCTTGCTAACATGTTTACCATATTAACATAGGTGTTAATATGTCTTCCCAATATAATGCATCATATTCTCAAGTTAAATGTGCCATATGTCTCCGTGTCGTTTTCATTTAACTGGAAGAAACACTGATACAAACAAAGGCTAATTTGTGTCTTGAGTGAGATAGTTTTATCATTTGCAGCCTCCAAAGTCAAGATAAAATTCTAAAAGTCAATAAATCTTAGCTCTTGGGTAAACCCAGGCTACAGCTGATCAGCTGTTCACCTGTGACTTGTATGTTTTTGTGTGTCTCTGGTTCAGGGGTATGGTGGAGACAGAGGAGGAGAGGCTGTGCAACCTGTGAGGTGACGCCAGTGACTGAGTGAGACTGGACGGCTGCGCTTCGGCTGGATGCTCCCCCACACGCGGATTAGAAAACAGACAAAAGAAAATTGTGAAAAACCAGACCCGAAACCGTCACTAGGACGAAGCCTAAGGTACCGACACAGCAATTGGAGCAGATGTAAACTTAACATGACAGATTGATGCTGTCTGGAAGCGTAAGCCGGGCCATTGATAACAGGTCGCTGACAGATGACCCCGAGACTCCAAGAAAGATGAAACTGTCTGAAGCTGGGAGGGAGGGAGGAAGGAGGGAGGAGGAGGAGGGAGGTTCTGCCATGAGTGTGTATCCATTCAGTGTCTGGCAGTGACATTTCCTTAAGTGGGTTTTATCTTTACCGGCTCACTGATATGATTCATAAAAGTTTTGTCCCTCTTTGTCGAACAAGTCTCTCTCACACACACACACACACACACACACACACACACACACACACACACACACACACACACACACACACACACACACACACACACACAGTTATTCCCCCTCTGATTCCACCTCGTCCATCACTCAAACAATGTCTGATTACCAGCTCTTAACCTCTGACCCCTTCGCTGTTAACAAACATATTGACAACTCCCTCTCTCTGGTGGCTAAAAGCATCGTACTGTGCTTTTGCTTTTACAGTCGTGCGTTTACGTTGGGTTTGTGCGCTTTGCTGTTTGCTTTTCAAATGGGTCATGAATTAGTTTTTAAATTCTGCAGCGCTTACAAATTGAGCACCTGGATCTTTCCATGAGAAAGGCGCGTGTGATTCATTATTCCTTCTCTGAAAAGTGACGTCCCGCTTTGCTGTCATTTCCGAAATAAGCCTCTGGTTATACACCCCTCAGTAATCTTCTCTTATTTTCTACAAGCTGTCTGTGATTAATCTTTTTTTTTTCCTTTCCTTTTTTTTTTTTTTTGGTTCCTGCTCCGGCACAACAGTCAGAATGTGCTTTAGATTTAATTGAAATAAAACAAGTTGCCTGAGCGATCAACTCGTACCATGACGTTTCTTCTCTCTGTTTAATGAGAACTGCTTGCGGATCCTGGAGCTCACGACTTTTCCCCAACAATTTAAATCTCGGCATAGATTCTCGGAGTGATTCATGTCCATCGATCCCTCTTTCGCTCACTAATGATCTCAGAGGTCTTTTTTTTAGCTTTGCCATAAAGATGAAAAATGCTGCCAATAATGGCTCAGATAAGATTAGCAACAGTCTTTGAACCTTTGGTGATGAGGCGTTAGCCTCTGTAATAATTGAGTTCAGAGTCTGGACCGGGGTCTGGGGCTCAGTGGCGGCATGTGACTCGTTTAATTGTCCCGACACGAAACATGGACGGCTGAGGAGGAAGCTGCACGTGTCTGTTTTCTCAGCACTGCAGAGCTCAGACCTCGGAGGCGAGAGGCCGAAGGCCGTTGTTTTCCTTCGCTGCTTTACTCTTTATCTCTCCGATCAGAAGCCAGCGGACCACACAGTGTTTCCCCGTCTCCCGCGGCTGCACTTATGAACTCTCTGACAATAAAAAAAAAACTTTCTATAATATTTGGGTTTTCCAACTTTTAATCTTCTCTTGCCATGGACTGTTTGGAAATAATGAGGAAAGAAATGTATAGGGATAAATATACATATGTATATATCTACAGAGATATGTGTATATATCTCTGGTAAATGCATTGAGACATTGAGAGTTCTTATTTCCAGCTTCTTTTATAACAAAATGAGGTATTTCAAAGGCTTGATTTTTGCAAGAGTGTTGACCCCGGTGCTGTGTTTTCCTCTGCCCCCATCACACGTCCCTGACAACTGAGAAAAATGCAGGTTAACCTCTCAAAGCCGCTTGGTGACACTGAGTGGCCCGGGACAGGACTCTGGCACCTCCACTCCTTGAAGCCGGACAATTTGATTTGAAAGCGGCGATTTTCAAAGCTGAGTCATGGATCAGTGGTCAGCCAGTGCTTTGGCCTTTTCATCCCTCTTTTTTTTGCCTTGATGAGTTTTGTGGCTGAGGGGATTGAGAAGGCAGAAGACAAAAAAAAACAAAACAAAACAACCCTAACCAAGACCAATAAACAAAAGGAGTTCCTGTTGGGAATACATGAACGTTTGGTTGAGTTTTTCGACGTTCGGTTCCCGGGTGGTTTGCTCTCGCTGAAAGAAACTCTTTTAGACGACATGTGCTGTGGACATAACAGCCCATTAACTTCACATAGGGCAGGAATGTCTTTACATTAAGAGTGGCAGGGCGAGGTTGATAAATTATGACATCCGATCTCATTGAATCAGTCCACGTATCTTCAATCAGGAGCAGTGGGATCTGATTAAGGCCTGAGGTAATGGTAACCCGGGTCAGCTCGCATGGCTCGGCTCACTGAGGGATCCCTAAAATACCCCTTATCCCCGCAGGTTCACCCAGACAAATAAACACTGTCTTCATTGAGGACAAATGTCATTAACAAAAAAAAAGTCTCCTCATGACAGCTCTGAGGTAACGAACCAAGCCTGTGTTTGGAAAGCAAATAAACAAGAGCGGACGGGTTGAATCAAGGAAGAAAATAAGAACAGTGAAAATATACAGAGCTATTGAGAAAGTATTTCCTTAAGAAGAGGGGAACAAATAATAAATGAAGGGGCCCCGCTCCCTTGAGGCTGCGCTGGCACGCCTGAGGGTTACAGGAAGTGGGCATCCCTCTCTTTTTATAGGGGTCACGGACAAGACGTGCACTGAGGGAGCATCACATCAGAGCCCTGAGAGAAAACTTCCTCAAGGACTGTTTACACGCAAACGCGCGCACATACATACGCCTCGCAACGCTGCATGAAGATGGTGGTCGTGTGACTGCGCAAACCCCCAAATCCCCCATCATGTCATCGCAGCAGCTTCAGCCCTCCTCATGTGTGCAGTCCCACTCGGCCTGTATAACTGTGAGGCCGTTGACAGCCGTGACCTGGCCGTTACCCCACACTCCTCCCCGCCAGGCTGTCCCAAAGCAGGTGGTAAACACCACCAGCACGAGACCCCTCGTCTTGACCCGTCATATCTATTTGAATTTTCGATGCCTCGATTCCTTGGCAAACGCTTGATCGGCAAATCAAGGCGAAGTCCACATGGTGGGTTAGTCTCTGCAAACGTGGATAAAAGTTTCCCTTTTGTCCTCAAAGTAGTCAATTAATCAACTTCACAGGGTGCGCTAGTTGGAAGCGGATAAAAAGTCCGGACTATGGGTCGCATGAGAAGAAACGGCCAGGATTTGTATTCCGCTGCAGTGGCTTTCAGACCCATTAAAGGGTGTTAGCATCTTTTTAAGCATAGTGGCGTTATTGTCAGCTTAGGGCTTACACAGATCCAACCATTTGCGGTATTGGACTCTTGGCAGATGGCCTGCGTGGATCTTGGCCACCCTTGTGGTTGCTCCTCATGTTAATCTTCACCTTGTCAGCAAATGGGCCGCTCCCTGCCATTCCACTGCACGGAGGAACGTACGTCTCGGTGGAAATGGTTTCTTATCAGTTTGACAAAATGGATATGGCAGAGTTGGTGCAGGAGGTGTTTCTCTTACTGTAGCACTTAAACCGGGGATTTCTCTGAGTGTCATTGTTGATGGATGGGCTACTGATATACAGCGGTTCACATGTAAATGCACTCCATGATTCAGTTGTATACAGTGATCTCATTTTAGGTAACAGAGGAACATACAACATTAATATTCTTTTGACATAATGTTCTGCAGTATACTTAGATTTGGATATAAGCGTGTTTTACTTGTCAGCAGTAAATGGATTTTGGCTACTGAGGTTCAATATTCATTTTCTTCCTAGCACCAGTCCTTAAAAATGCCAGTGTTTGTTATTGTGTTTGTTATTTTTCAGCAACGTGATGCTGGGCTGGTGTTGTACAGCGGGTTTAGACCGTGATAAGATTGAGAAGTGCAATTTTTTCACACTATAAAACGCTGGAATTGAAAATACTACACTGTGCTTGTGAAATGTCAGATGCAGCGAAAACATTTCTTCCTGTTACCATCCACTGACTCGTTGGAGCCAATTCCTCTTCCTGTGCCTCCGAGGACTCAGAACCAGAGCACCAGTAGTCCAAACGATCATAATTTGCACTGGGAGTAAGAAATCACATGTGCCACAGTTTATGTCGGCAGTCGTAGCCTGCAGCGACGGCTGGTTTAGAATTTGGAACAAACCAATACGAAATCATTTTCTTTTTTGCACCAGTCATTCATCTTTTTCCCAGACACCCAGACGTCCCAGGCCTGCTTCCTCTCAAACTGACACGGCCGGCAGGTAAGCAACATTTTCCTTTCTTGGGTCACATGGAGGTTTTTTGTACCTTTCACGTTTTATCGTACATTAAATTGTAACCTGCTTGTATGTTTGCCTAATTTTCCAGGTTGTGATTTTACCTCCGCGTCTCAGTTGACAAAAACCTTTCAGTGTCACGTAAAGGACAACGGCATATGGTCATAATTGAGATTACTTCGAGGTGGTCGGTTGAAAATTGCTTCGATATTATTCTCAGTGGGTTGGACGACCCAGGTTTTCCCATAATTTTTGCCCTTTTCCAACTTGTAGGCAAGAATCAAGACTCTAGATGGCCTCTGTGCTCAGCTGGTCTCCGAAACCTTTCTTCACGAGTGACCATTAAATGGACGACTGAGTGTTCAGACACAGTGGAGCTAGCTACCACCAGGCGATATTGCCCTTGTGCCATTTCACCTCAGAGGCTCACCAGAGAACCTGTCAGGCTTGCGAAGTCTCACAGCTCAGTTTGCAGACAAAACACTTCACAACCAAATCCCCTCAACAACATCTGCTGCCAATTTAGCTGTGGCATTCCCGCAGTCCGTGCTGTTTAATATTCACAGGGGTTAGGATCTGCCGGGACAGGGGAGGATCAGGGCGGCGGGGAGGGGGAGCTGGTTTCTACGATGCTCTGGTCCGTCGGTCCAGACACAGTGAAAAATGAGGGGTTAACAAAGAGTGAACCGGAGCAGGGGCGGGTTAACTGGGCTAATTTGCAGGGATAATAATGGTGTTCACGCCAGGCCTTTGGGGAGCGGCAGTGTGGAACACAGACCTCATGGTGCAACCACACAGGAAGTTTACAACATGGCCCAGCAAATCAGAATGTATTTAATCATCAAACGAGCAGCGAGGAGCTGGCAGCGAGGCCGGAGGCGGCGGTCCTCCTGAAGATGAAGACAAATGTTTGGAGAAGGGGCCAGACGTTCCACCAGATCTGCACCTCCATGATTTCACAGCCCTTAATGGCCAACACTAACCGCAACATGTCAGTATTTTCTACTGCTTTTGCCAGTAGCCTTAAGCGTGATATTAACCATTATATATGTTTTTAATTATTCTCATGCGAGGACCTCAGAATGTGTTGTTGAACTATGAAATAAGCAATAACCTTGGATGCAGGTTCTTTTATAGGAAATGACTTGTGAGGAGGTTGCAGTTCTTTTAGTAGCTTTAATCAACGTGTCCTGTATTTATATAGCAACACATATGTGCTGCCTGACTCAGCTGGGGGGGCGAAACCCCAGTAAACTGATAATTACAGCCATAGCCTTCTTTTTTTTTTTTTTTTTTTTAAATGACCACACAGTGTCCTTGTGAATTTTTATGGAGACTTCCCAGGCACTGCTGACTTTTTTTTCCCTCTTTGGAATCCAGGTTTATGTTTATATTTATTTCTATGAGAAAATATCATTTTAGTGTGCGTCACATCGTAGGATGCACACAAAGCCCTGCACAGAAGGAAAACTTAATATGCGAGCAACAATACACAGAAGCGAAAATACTTACGTTCCGGCTGTATTTGTTACATTGGGATGTGGTTCTCAGTGGTGGGAATATTTACTTTCCATCATGTGCAGGAGATATCGATGATTCCCTTGATGTTTTGGGGTGAAATGGCAACTTATGTCTAAACAAATTCTGTCTATGTTTGCAGCATGTGACCTTCACTGCCAGATGATTGCGGCCACCCTGTTGAGAGGAGGCCATTTCGAGAGTTGACACAACCGGGTCTGCCTGATGACTGCCTGAAGGAAGGGTGAAGTGCATCATGCGACACCTCTGCTGCTCCGTCACTAAAGGACACCCTTTCCATAGCAACTGCATAAACATCTGTCTCTCTATTCAAGGAAAGGTCTCGAGGAGATATACAAGAGTGCAGTTTTTATATACAAGTAAAGACCCAGCCTTTGTGTATTTACACCAATAGACTGACAGAGCTATATGCTATAAGTGAGGGCATCAGATTCCCAAATTAAAGGGTGACTTTTTGGAAATTGGTAACTGTTATATGTTATTTTACATCAAATTTACATTCAGCATAGACAGATCACATATGTTCAGACGTTTCTAACATCATGTAATATTCAGGATTGTGTCTGTCCATCATCTTGTAGTTGTGTTAAAACACATGTCGGTGACCTGTTGGCATCCGAGAGCCATCCACTCCCTAAACATGCTCTACATTCCCACCTAATGCCTCGCATTACGCCATGGAGCAATTGGCTTAATGCTGACAGAGTCTCTAAACAATCAGTGTGTAAGGAACATTTTACTCGGGCTGAAAATGAGATGACCTACGGGTGACTGGTATGCGCGCCGTAGTCTCAGTTCAAAATGTTTGAAATGATTTATGACAATGTGATGTGAGGACTTGAAAAATGTTTCTCAACCTGGAAATAGTTCAGCGGGTACTCAAAAGTGCTGTGTATTGTGCATGTTCATATTGATGAACACAACTTCGTTAATATGAACCGACAGTTAAAGATGATTGTTTTTGCTGGGTAGAGATGAGGCAAAAGGATTTTTAACCACTAATAGTCTTTTTAAGTTCCATAGTCAAGGGTTTAACTGTCTGATGTGTGTGTGTGTGTGTGTGTGTGTATGTAACCTTAGACAGAAAATCATTTTGAGTGTCCGATGGTGCAAAAGCTAAAGTGACCATTAATAGGTTGAAAAACAAACGGTGCTCAGTTAAACCCACAGCCGCTACTGAGCAGCTGATGTGTATCTGTAAGCCTCAGCTGTGGTCGGCCTGTGCTTATACGTTGTCTGGACTGTAAATGAAGCGAATCCAATTGGATAATAACCTGTCAAATATCCAGGCTGTTATGTTAGGGTTTGGTTTGGTGTGTATGTGTGTGTGTGTGTGTGTGAAAGGCATGGGTGTCCCTTTTGTTTCCTTTCGAGCTGCGCTGCTGCCACGTGCTGAATCGTCAGTATGGAGCCGCCAGCAGCTGAGGTCAATATAGAGAGTTTCTAGTAAACTGTGACTGTGTTACTTTCACCCAAACCAGACACAGCAAACATGCGGCCATGTTTGCACTGTATGTGGTTTGGATTGCAAGCGCTTGCAAAGTGTAGTTAAATATATATTTCTGCAAGCTAAGAGAGCTTTCCCGTTGTTTACGGTTGGTTTCTGGGTGGATTTCCAAATCAGACGGAACATTTATGATCATGAAAGGTTTTGGTGATCCCCTGACCTTTGCTCTTGTGCCATCAGCGGGGAGATATTTGTGGATCTCAGTGAGGTTACCCAGCGTCTGTGTTTAGATTGTGATGAAATATGGTCAAAATGTCAAATCTTTTTTTTTTTAGTATCATCACCTTGGCTCATGACAAAGCAACATGAATCACCAAAGCGAATGGACTAAATGCTCATGTCTGACACAAGACGTCCGTGTGGAATAAATCTAGTTATTGTTAAGGCCATTTATGTGATGATGCAACACCAATATGATTCGGGTCAGATTAGTCACAAACGGCATTTGGCTGAAATTGTGGAAAGATTGTGGGTTTTTTTTTTTTTTTGCTAAATACCGGTACTGAAAAGGTCAAAAGTGACTCGAAGCAACCATTTTTTTTTATTCAACAAAAAACAGAATCTATCTCCGTTTGTTCTCTAATATTAACCTCATGTGGGTCGCTGCGTTTGAACACCAGTGGATGAACACCAGTGGATGAACACCAGTGGATGAACACCAGTGGATGCTGTATTGTATTGTACTGTAACAGTCTTGCTCTGCTACACAGCAGTAATTCCCTGAATAAGAAGACGTGAGTTCAATAATGAGCTGGCTTGTTTTTGCCCTGTCGGACATCGCGCCCACTGATATGAAAGCAATCAACTCATTCACAGTAGATGTATAATAGACTGAAGGGTGGAAAAAAATCGTTTCTCTGTGATGGATTGCTGCGCTTGAGATATTTTGTCAGTGTCGTTCTTCACGCTGCACATAAACGAGTAACAGCAGATATCTCCTTTTTAAAGGTGAGCCGACATCAGTGGGAATAACACACACACACACACACACACACACACACACACACACACACGCACACACACACACACACACACACACATCAGTAAACCCCTGCTTCACTGCATATTACTCAGTGGCACATGACAGGAAATTCTGGGAGGAAATGGATGGTGTCTAGCAGGGGTCATGCGCTGGTTTTGAACCCGTGATGACAGGAACACATGGCGTTCACCTCCAGCCCGTAACGCACAGACACACAGACACATGATTTATCTTCAGGCTGAAGTCGAGAATCTGCCACTGGATTTCTCTCTCTCTCCATCTCCACTAAGCCATGTGTTTGGCACACGCATACTTAGGGGTTTTTAAAGTGCCTGCTCTGGTTTTATACAGCCTCCCTGTGGACTGAGATCACTCTTAGAGGGGTTTTTTTGTTTTTTTTTTCTCGTCAGGGTGTTGTTAACTAACAGAGGCCATGTTTACATGTTGAAGGGATGTCCCTGACTCGGCCAACTGTGCCGGGCTGCTCTAGAAATCAGTGCCTCATCACACTGAGGTCATCAAGTGTGAGTCCTGTTTACATTCAACAATTACCTCACTAATATATACAGTATATATATATATATATTTATAGATATATATATATATATATATATCAGCCAGAGAGGGCGCAATGGACAACCTAAAAATATCCGTGTGCTTTTTTCTCTCTCTCTGTCTGAACGTTTGAGAGCTGAGTTATGTCAAATTCTCCCTAATCCAGTGTCATCCTTATCAGTTACTGTGTACACAGGCTAACTCACTGCCCCCCTCCTCCCCCCTGTGTTTTCCTGGTAGGTGATTGGTTGGCTTTGGTTTGACCCATGGGGTTTGCTTCTAATGTTTACCTGTTGCGGGCAGATGTTCTCCAGGAAAAGCAGGGACGCGGTGTCAGATCTGTGTACCCAGCTACCTCAGACCTCCAGCTACCTAAACCTGTGTCGTTCAGTGTAAACTGTGGATTGGTTCAGTTTGGATGTTCGGAGTTGTTTAGTACGGTAGATGGATTATAAACACTCACAACCACAGCTGCAGTCGGTAATGCAGCAATTATTGTATGATCAGTAATAATAATATAAAAAAATATAAAGTTTATCATGCACTACTGTTTTTTTTCTTCTTAGAGTCATTACATGATATGATATAATATTTTACCAATGTCAGCTGCTGCACGGCAATAACGCATTATGAAAAAATGTCCCCTGAGTCATCGTGGCATTTTTTTTTTAAACTAAAAAATATATATATATATATAATGTCATTGTCTAACCTTTATTCTGCAGGCACAACTTTGTTACAAATTGTGCATCATAAAAAAAGCAACGTGTGCTTTTTCCACATCAACCCGCTGCCCCTTGATCATTTTCTCCTCCCTGCGGCTCTTCTGAATCATCACCTCCACCGTCCGTGTGTTTCATATACTGCTGATGTCAGTGTCTCACCTTATATGAGATGTCACCCACCCTGCTCCACACATCACGCTGCGGAGCGTGTGCGTGTACACACGGGAGTCAGGTGCAGATAGAGCATATAGGAGAGAAGACGTCCTCTGGGTTTGTGTATGATTAACAATTCAGCTGAGATAATTAGTTGATGAGACATTACTTTGATTTAATGTGGGAACTAAACTGCATCTAATGCCTGCGAGCCAAACCTCACTCACACGCCGTATATTACCATATGCTGAATATTTCATCAATTAACGTCCTGTAGGAGGGAAGGAGGAAAGTGCAGAGCTGGAACGCACCGGCGAGGACGATTCGCCTATATTTGCCGGTGGCGAATGCTTTTGCTGTTGTGTGTGTGTTTGCAGTGTGTGTTTGCAGTGTGTGCTCCTTAGTTCCAGGGGAAAAAAATAAAAAACACTGCTGCCCCTGAGGTAATCTGTGGCTCTGACCACTCAGACAGTCGGCCAATTAAATGTGCTCCTGGCTGCTGCTGCTGCTGCTGCTGCTGCTGCTTGATGTGTGTAGTGCTTCACACAGAGGTGAAGATGGGAGGACAAACTCATCTCTCCGTAGTGAGGGGGGGTGGAGGAGGAGGGGTGGATGCCAGGAAAGCTTGGCTGTGTTTGCCGTGAATGTGTGTGTGTGTCAGATGGCTGTGCGAGCAGATAAGAGGGAGAGCTGCTGATTCTGGGTTTATTCCACCCTCCCCTCCTCCTCCCCCCGCCCCGTCTCTCTCTCTCTCTCTCTCTCTCTCTCTCTCTCTCTCTCTCTCTCTCTCTCTCTCTCCAGCTGCGGGTCCGGGAGTTGACCTGCATGAAGACATCAGGAACTGCCTGACGGGCTAATAGGCAGAGTTTTCTAGAGCATCTTCAAAAGCTTGTTAAACTGTGGCGTTTTTGGCAGCGGGTTCCAGTGGAGCTCAGCTAATCTGTGCTGGCAGATTAAAGACGTCTGGACATCGCCCAAATGTTTTCTCTCTCTCTCTCTCACACACACACACACACACACACCGGTGTATTTATAAGACAGGTACCAACACTGCCTGCCTTCTGCTACACTGACAACTTTCTCAGTGCATTTAAGACTGTGATTACTCAAGACGTGTAAAGATAAAAAAAAAAGCGTCGCTCATGTCGAACAGATTTTGTTCTTGCACTTTTTTTGATTTCACTCTTCTGACGGGTTCTCTGTGTTTCACTGGAGCCATTTGGTTTTTATTGTTTTCTTTAAACCCTCTGATGCCGATGGGAAAATACTGGTGGTCTGGAGTGGTCTCGCCAGTGGGCATCTGACAGTGATTTGCTGATCGTGTGCAATTGCATGATGGCTCTCATCCTCTCCGGGCCACAGGGCCCTATAAGCCAGCCAATCACCGGCCCTCGGCCCTCTCCTGTCAGCAATTATAGGTCATTGTGTGTCACGACATCATTGTCTTCCTATCCAATGGCTCCGTCCCAGCTCCCACTGCAATCAGATATGTTTTTCCCTTTGCTATTGAGAGTGGAGCAGAAAAAGAAAAAGAAAATCCAGTAACAATACGACCACTGTTTCCTGAGTCATTGTTTGGGAGGACTGCTCCTTTGCCAAGTGAACACAATACGTACACACTGCTATGTTCAACTACATAGCTTCATACTGACCCCATCACTTTGTTTATCATCTGTATTTGATCAGAACATCAAAACCTTCTCACTTCCAGTGATGTTTTGCATCAATCATCGAGTGGGTGAGAGACTTTAGAGTTATGCGACACTAAGGCGCATTCATTCATTCGTTAATCGCTTATTCAGCAGTTTGAGCTGACCATGCCTGTATCATACATAAAGCTGGTGATCGTAGATCATAAAAACCCAGTGACCCTCTGTGCTCCTGCTTTGATTCTCACAACCATTTGCCTTCACATCAACCTATCAATTAACTTGTATCATGTGACTTTGTCTTTTTTTGGGGGGCATTAATTTGGTGATAATATTCCTATACATGGGCAGCACGGTGGCGCAGTGGGTAGCGCTCGTGCCTCACAGCAAGAGCATTCATTCATTCGTTAATCGCTTATTCAGCAGTTTGAGCTGACCATGCCTGTATCATACATAAAGCTGGTGATCGTAGATCATAAAAACCCAGTGACCCTCTGTGCTCCTGCTTTGATTCTCACAACCATTTGCCTTCACATCACACACAACTTATCAATTAACTTGTATCATGTGACTTTTTTGGGCAATAATTTGGTGATAATATTCCTACACATATTGATAAGTATTAATAAATAAAGGGTGTTGTAAATGTTGTCTGCAGGCTCAGTCAAACCCATTCACCATCTCTGGACTCCTTTGGGCCTCTTGACAGTTCTGCCAAATACCTTGAGGGTAGTGAAGTGTTTCATGTAGTTGTCTGTCTGTGAGTGTGTGTTTGTCTTTTCTGAGGGTCCGTGTGGCGAAGAGGTTCGGACTGTTAACGCCTCCGTGGTTGCGTGGCAGCCGACGAAGCAGAGTGACGCCTTCCTGGCGGCCCTCAGAGACACGGCCCCTTAACTGGCCCTAAGAAGATAATAACACGCCACAGTTACCGTGATCAGCAGCAAATTGTTTCTTTAAAAGGCTTTTTGTGTGTGTGTGTGTGGGGTGGGGGGATGGGAGGGGGGGGCTTTACTGACCAGGTCCAGGATGTGTTATCAGATGATCTGCGCCCGGCACATGGCTGATAAACGTGTCGTTTTGGGTGACACCCGTATGATGTGTTCGCTCACTTCCTGCCTCTGAGCACGCCATGTGTGCACGCGCGTGTCGTGTGGTTAAAGATAGCGCTATCAGAGGGGAAACGTTGAAGAAGAGGGTGGACGCTTGAGATTTTTCTGCTTGGACCTCCTCACATCCTGTGTTGTTAAATATGTCATATGGAGGAGGGCATGAGGAGGCTTTTATGATACAGGCAGCCACAGAATAGAAAACAAACCCGTTAACGGTCACTGCTCACTGAAAGGCGATTGGTTCTTTTCAACATGGCACACATTTACAATGTCACGTAAACTCCCAGACAATTTCTGCTTTGCCATCTCATTTACGACCACAACGTTTTCACCGCTCGCCACTTTCTAATGGGGGGAGGGTCCTCTTGGCCCCAAAAGTGGTCCCGTCAGGAAAAGCTTAAGAAAGTTTATACATGAAGTCCCTGCGCCGTCAATGGGTAACGCTCTAATGATGGGAAAGTTATGACCCTGATGGTATGAGCCTACGGGCCGGTGCACTCACTTTGTGCCCGGCCTGTTAGCTGAAGCCAACGCGGTGTGTCGACTAATCCGACGGAAGTGTTGGCTCAGTGACAAAAAATTCCAGTTCAGGGAAAGGTGGGAATTAACGGGATGCCAGAGTCGTGTTTTCACAGTTCGACATGGTATAGGGGGAAACTCTTGGTAACTCATGCAGCCACTTGTTGTTGTTTTGTTTTTTGTCTTCACGTCGCCCTCAGCCCAGTTTTGCGTTTCTCCACCAGCTGCTCCTCGTCCTGTTTGTGCTGCCTTTGTTTTTATGACCACACCAGTGATCCGTCGCCACCGCGGAGCTGCTGGTGTTAACACAGCTGAGGTGCATTACACTAACTGTTGTTCCTGCCTCTTACCTGGCTCCAGGCTCTGTTCGCAGTCAGGAGGGTTTTTTTTTTTTATTATTTTTTTTTTAAATGTTCACTTGAGAGCGGAGGCAGATGCAGACTTGTACATGGACTTTCTTGAACACACAAACAGGATCAGAGCGGTGCACTATTATGACAATGACATCCTTAAAGCATGAATTGTCCTGTTATGACAAACTCACTGCACCCAGCTGTCCACCATAAAATCAAGTGTCCTTTTCCTTTTTGGTGATTGTGGTTTTTTTTCGTCAGTGATGTGTTAGTGGTCAATAAATGATCTGCATTACGTACACCGTTTTCCCAATCTGTGCGTAGACAAATAACAGTTGAATAATTTGAATTAGGTCTCAAGCACTCATGGTGACACAGGATTTACTAGTAGTTCCTGTTTTTTTGCGTGTACAGAAAGTGAGTGGGCTGTCCAGGTTGTCGAGGGGACAGTGGTCTGCTTCGTCCCAGGCTGTGTCCATCTGGGGATTTGTTATTTATGTTATTTTCCCGTCTCTCTCTTTCCTTCATTTCCTGTCATGTTTCTTCTGCTGGCTGCCCAGTAAACACGTAAAATCCTCCCCAAACACTCGTATATAACAGCAACGAGCGAAATTGTGGTTTGACTTTACCATTTGTTTTTGTTACGAGTGCATTGTGGTAAAGTGTGTGGGTACTTTTGAAAGTTCTCCGCTGTTAAAACTGAAATAGTAATTGATGTTATTTATATATTTTACATCCATTACAATAGAAAGAAAAGTGTGGGGGTTTTTGCCGTTTGCACTTAATCGTTAAAATTCTTCATTAATTGATTGGGAAATTTATCGGCAAATAAATCATCATTTATTTTAGCCCTGCTGATCACACAGTATTTGATAAACACCATTAAACTCTCAGCACTTCTAACAATGACCCTTAATATAATGACAGAGCAGTCAGCTGGCATTGTTTATTTCCATCCAGGGGGAGAACATCAAGAAATCCTTCTCCCACTCAGCCTTGGCTCAGACTTTACTATACACACACACACACACACCATTTGAATCATCCTCTTATTGCCACTTAACCATAACACTGATAAAAACAATACAGATGTGATCAAAACTTCTGCAGCACCTGCTTGTTGCACATGTGCTTAATTTGCAATCACGGCCTGCGTAATTGAAGTCTATGGATTCCAGGTGGTTGAGTGACAGCACGGAGCTGGGTTATATCCATCACTGAGGCTTTGTCATAAGTTCTGTTGGCTTTGTTGGTGGTATCGTGAGCGAGAGAGCCAACTGCAGTAAAGCGTTTTATGATGTGGCAGAAGTTGATTATGGGACTCTGTGCCAAGAGCAAACCAGATGTTCCTCCCACAGTCTGTTTTTGGGAAATACATGCATGAAGGTATAAAATGCCCAGACCCCAAGTCTGTAAATCACACAGCGTTTCTTCTCTCCGGAGCTGAAGGGATGCTGCCAATCACTGAAGTAACTGCATGGGACTCGGCTACTCATTACTGGCAGTACCTCACTCATCATCCTGAAAGTTTTAGTTTTTTACCCCCCCTCAAAACAAACACAACACACCCAATGTCTCCATCACCCACCCCCGCTTTCTGAGCAGTGCGTTTGTGGCTGGCAGGCAATGACACGCATTCCTGCAGTGACAGTGAACAGGGCTGGAGCCACTCGCACAGATGGACCTTGAACTCTTTAAAGGGACGTCTGGCCTTATGGTAATGCCCCACTGGTGGCCCTCCTCGCTGCCCAGCTCCAAACTGTAACTCTATAGCCTCATTGTCACGCTCCATATCCTCCTGGTGACCCCGCGCCCAATTATACAGCTGACCCAAGCTTGATGATATAACCTTGGGCGTCTTTTGGGGGCTGCTGGGGCTCAGGGGTGCAGCTCATGTCGATCATGACATGTCAGCCCTGAGTGTTAACCAGACACTTTCCTGAGTGGCTCCAGTGGGGGGGGTGTAGAAGGAAGAGCGGGTCCCCGTAAGACTGTTAAATCTCCAGTATAATTGTAAATATTTCATTGAAACACATATTATTCATGCAAACACACATTTAATTGTCTCCCAAAATTAGAGAGACAGGTTTATGTAAACATCAGAAACATACATGTTTGGAAATACTGCATTTACCTCCACTCTTTTCTTATTGTCCAGCAGTAATGACTGGAGGAGCCTCATGCAGATATGACATGTATGCTTGCTGGATCTCAGTGCATCTAGACACATCCATGGTCTCCATGCACGCTCAGCATCTGTGATCCATTAATGTGCAGCATGCTTAGTATGCACTATAAGCTCTGGAAAGGCTACCTGTCACTGGTGAAGTGTTCCTTAATGGATGAGGAGTTGATTTACATCTCCAAAGACATGTGCACACTGCATCAAATGAACTTTTACGCAAGACTCGACTGAAGGTAAAGGTTAATGGGCAGGGAAGTCAGGTAAACATGCTGCTGTTTTATTCATCTTTCACTTCAGGCCAAGATCAGATACACAAAAACACGATATGACCATTTTCATGTCAATTCAGTTTGTGTTTATTACTTATTAGCAAAACCAAAGCACAAAACTGGTGACCACGATGAACTTCACCTGCTTATTCATTTGCCAAAAATTTAAAAAAAAAGACACGAGGCGGTGTTTTCTTAAAATAAGATTTTTAATATTACTTATTATCATAAAGATATATTTACACACTTTACAGAAATAGAAAATAAAAACACAAAGCTACGCATGAAAGGAAAAAAAATAATAAAATAAAATAAGTACTCCAAGAGCTAAAGCTTATCTTTTATAAATTAGAAACCAAAAGTTCAAATATGTACACAGTATTTCAACCATTTCTGATACACTTGTTTTATTTATTTATTTATGTCATTTATTTTTGCCCAGTTCAACATCAAAACAGAGACAGGGACTGTACATTTGGCCTGGTGAGTAATATGAGCACACACCATCAACAGAATATAAGTTTCAGGAGTAATACATTGTCTTTAAAATGGTATCTGCTTGAGACCTAGTAACACTGTTGCGATGGCGTGTAAGCCGACAGACTGCGTCTCTGCTCAGATTGTTCTGAATGGAGCTGATGGTGGACGCACTGGTTACACAGGCGGAGGATGTGTTGCGATCGAGGCAGGAGGGGCCTGTGCTATTCTGGGTGTAGGAAGTCTCATTTTGAGGCTCCGGGATAATGACAGAAAGTCATTTCCCACGGGAGATATAATCTAGTTATGCTTTGGATTGCCCAGCCGGTGGAAATGTGCGAATGCATTGGATTGAGTATCAGCCACTTGATCCTGCAGACACCCACTCTGAAGGCCAACATGATACAGTTTGATGGGTTTGGAGATTCACAAGGTAAAATCGTGGAATGTGCGGTGCGCCAACTCTACGAACGGATAAAAAGTTTTGTTTGGTGTCATTTTAAAGGAATTATTTCTGGTATTTGCGCATAAAATGACTTTAGCGTTGAAAAACGTGAAAAAAAGTGTTTTTCTGAGATGTTTTGTGTGTGTGTGTGTGGCAGTTGTGTCTCTAGCTATTGGAGCTCATTGGCTGAAGATCGTGTTTTTAAAAACCCTCTACTAACACGTAACTATCTCTCTGCTCACCCCCACTCCTTACACACGCCCAGCCAAATGCATTTGGACAAAAATAACTAAACACAATGGGGCAAGTTCTCAGCACAAACATTTTTCTACCAGGAAAACATGCTAACAAGTGCATAGGAACATTACTCAGGCCTTGTGATGGTCACAGAGAAGAGGAACTGGGGTGGGGGGTGGGGGGGGGGGTACACTGAGAGGACAGGAATCGTTTCTCTTGTGTAAGCCTTGCTGGAAAAGACCATTAAGGAAAATGGTTCTGCTCCCCGAGCATAATGTATTGGTTTACCATTTCAGTTTGAGCCTGGATGTGCTTGTCCTTCCACACCACAAGGCCCATTAACCTGATGTGCAGACGAGGGCTGTGGGCTGTGATCTACAAGAAAATAATGCCTGAAAGCTTTCACGTGTCCACGACATATTGTGCTGCAGACTACTTTTCTATTTTGTTACATCCACAAAAGATACAGGTTTTCGCACTGTATTCAAAAAGTAAGCTTTGGACAACCAGCTAGACAAAAATCAGACAAAGAAATTGTCACAATACACTGGAAAACTATTCCATACCAAGGGACTCTTGTTTTCAGGGTGTATATTTCCAGCAGCATAATGGAATTGCAAAAGTGCAGCCTTGCAAACCCATACAGAGAAATCTTCGAGCAATCTATTTGTTGGGAGTCATTGACACTGGAGGCTTTGGATCAGTGGAATATTTGGCTTTTTGATATTTGGATTGAACCGATAACCAGACCGAGATTCAAAAGGTTCTTTACGTAAAGACGGATTTGCTCTGGTCTCTGACAGGGCAGCACGGCTGGTGCAGATGGTGAGGATACATTCATGAAGAACAGTGCGGGTACAGACGTTACTCGGCTCCGTAACAAAAACTTCGGAGATGGTGGGGGGCGGGTGGGGGGTATTGATTTGAACCCCTTGTCATGAACTACTTCCAGCATCCCAGCTCCTGCGGCTTTCAACTTCCATCCCCAGCTCATATCTTTCTACTGTCTTCCCCAATAATACATGAGACATCCTGAGCATAGCTGTCTCACTCCCGAGGAGCACTAATGAAATCTACATCTCTGTCTAAGCGGGTATGGGCCAAAAAAAAAAAAAAAAAAAAAAAATTAAAAAAATGGTGAAAGTGAAATGATTACTCTTCACAGTGCCCTAGGTTTTAATACATTTTTAATCAAGGTGTGCTTGGCTGGGTGGACTACCACTGTGATTTTAGATACGCTCGTAATAAAAGCCTCTCATGCTGGGACTGAGAGGCCTTTCATTATCATATTTGCATGAGACGTGGTGAGAGGGAATAGGGGCCGGGAATCTAGGTTAACATGCCAGTTGCTTATTTGGTCAAAACTGTCTGGAAGTAGAGTTTTCAACGATTGAACCGCAGTGGATTTCAAATCGGATGAAATTTTTTAAAAACAAAGAAAAAAAAAAGCCCAACGAGAAAGTTGCTCCGCACGCCGACTATACAACGCATGATTGCAAGGTGGCTGCTCTACAGGTTACACGCTTTATGTGTTACATGGTTACACACTGCATTACCAGGGGTTTGGGGATTGGAAAGGGGGAAGGGTGTGGTGTCAGTCTGAGCCAATTTCACAATGAGCTCAGACTAAGTGGCCCAGGCCAGATCCATCTGAGAAAGATTAACTCTGGGATTTAATGAGCGTAATGATCAAAGCCACGACCACCTGTGCTGTGGAGGGGGCGAACGAGGAAGTCCACTGTACCCAACTTAGTGCAGGGAACAGATCGGCACCAACTCTGGATACATGTCTATACTGGTGAATACATACAGGGCGAGTAAAGATACAGTATATGAAAGTATGCTGATATTAACGAAGCTTGAATGTATTGAATGCTTTGTGGTTCGTTAAATAAACGCACAAAATAGACTGCTCTGGCACAAGCCTCTGTCACAGCACCCTGAGAAAAACAAAAGAAAACAATAACTACTTAAATACAGAAATAAACATTAAACAGTAATATATTCCAGTATGATGGAAAGGCATAGCGTTTTGTCAGTGAACTATATTGGTCAAGGGGGTCAAACCAGCCGTATGCTTAATATCATAACAGTACATATTGTTGTGTTTCATCTATTTTTAATTTTTTTTTTTACATTTTTGGTTCTAATTTAACTCCTCGCTAACGTTATCTCCGGGCGCAGAAATTGAAAATGCATAACGTGTCAGTGTATCGTGACTTCAAACAAGAGGTAATGTGTTTCTGCCGAACCCTTCATTCCTTTGTTCCTGGCAGCATTGTGGACGAGGTTATTATTTGGCACTTCATTAAAAGGCGAGGTGGCCTGTCGGTGGAGCAGACCGCTCCTGCCAGTTAACAGTCGTGTAGAGCAGCTGCACGGGGCAGCAGTGTGGTGCGAAGGCTGGGGATTGGGATCGGGATTGGGATTGGGATTTGGGGTCAAAGGACTCATCCAAGGTGCAACATGTTACGGTAACCTTGAGCGTGTCAGTAAAACCCCCAACCACCCCACCCCTCCCCTCCCCCCACCTTCCATAAGGTGTTAATGAGTTCAGAAACACCGATGTAGCTTTGGATTAAAGAATCTCCTCAATGCAGGAATTATTCTGTCGCTTAAATCGGTTGTGCTCGGTCGAACTGCACAGTGCACGCGGACGCACTGTGACCAGGAGGTACGAAGCACCGTTAACAGTGATAACAGATAATAATAGCGGCATGCGATGGTTTTAATGTCGTTCCGACGCGATGCTCTCGCTCTTTTGTTTTGAACACCTGGACGTTTCTTTCACAGCAGACGTCCAGAGTATCAGAAGTGAACATACTGCCTGTCTGCACTAATAAAGCTGTGAATCAGTGGCTGCAGTAACCTTGAGTCTGGGAGATGGGAAAACCACACCGCAGAGACGAGTGACAGATGCTTTAAGACTCAGATTGTTTTGACTGGGCTCCCTCTCCACCGCATGTCATGCAAACTGCGTGAGACACTCGCTATTGATTGGGCTCTACTAAGCAAATGATAGGGGGGGAAACAAAACAAAAATTTAAAAAAACAAAAAAATGTGGGAGAAGACAGAGATAGATAAGTAGCGAGGGAGTGAGGAAAAGAAAAAAGAGAGACAGAGAAATAGAGTCTGATAGCTCGGGCTCGAGAACCCCCCCACCCCCCTTTTCCCTGCCCCCAATTGCCCCCAGAGCTGAGGGTGAGCGGCTTGTCCTGATTTTTTTTTTTTGTGGACAGAGTTGCTTGAAGAACCAGCAGGTGCTATGGACATCACTCTTCAGGCTGGCCAAGCGTAGGCCCCTCGTTGCAAGGCCCCCCAAGGCGAAGGAAGAGCATAGAAATCAGAACCTGGGGGCGGGCGCTCGGAGCAGTGCCTGTAGGACAGAGAAATAACAGAAGTATAACACTGTGATCAGTTTTTGTTTTGTTGTTGTTGGTTTGTTTCTTTAAAGATGTTTCATTGGGGAGTTTCTATCCTGAGCTTCCTCTGTGTTTTTACCCAACGCTACCTGTAGCACCTGTACAGGTCGTCCCCAACATGTTCCAACCCGATTTCACAGTCTCTGACAGAAACATGCAGCAGGCAGTAAAAAACAAAACACAAAACCAGCATACGTCAGTGTGGAACACCATCCCGGCAGTATGCTACACTCAGGGCACTGTCTCGCTCCTCATCAAAGCCCAAATCTTTTATCTCCCCTCGCTTGTTTATCTTCTCTCGTCCTGTGATGCTGGAAGCCTCGTTGCAAGACAACAAGGTTCATTCAGCTTTAAGAACCTGCTTTTGTTTCACGTTGGCATAGTTCCGTGGTCATGTAATGCCCCAAGAATCAATGTGTACTATATCTAATCTCTACTGAGTTGTGTTACTTGTTGTTGTCCTTTGTATTGTGTGGGTCCTGCAGCATGATCTCAACACCCTGAAGTCATACAAGCTGCACTGTAGATCTGGGGTATGGGAGAAGATGCAGACCTGCTCCACAGTGTTGAACCCTTTCAGCGACTCTGTCACTGAACTTTCTCACACTGGGGTCTCAAAGGGTTTTTGTAAATTGCCCGCCGCTGTAAATCTGTAATATCCTGTCATCCCTAAACGGCATAGATCCAAGAGTACTGACAGCGCTTTCAGATCTGGGTCTGCTCAGACGCTCGCGGATGACTGGGGTCAGCATCCCATCTGGAACGTGTAACGCTGATGGGTGAAACTTTGCCTCAGGTGCTTCAGGGAATAAAAGATGAGCTGTTTTAGACACGGACGCGGGGAGGTGTCGCTAAATAGGATAAGGCAAGAGGACGGAGAGTCATTATAAGTCATTATTATAGGTCATTATTGATATCTCCTCGTACAGGTCCCACCAGACCCCAGCTGGATGTTCCTACTGAGGCCTCACTTGAACATATAACATGTCCAGCTGTTTCCAGATGTGTTTTTTGAAGTTAAAGTTAAAGTTAAGTTAATTGAAGTTAAAAAAAAAAGTGTTTGAAGTTGATGATGCCAGATATTAGTTTGAATAAAGTTTCATTCCTCCAGCCAGACAGTGAACAAACTTGATTATGAAGGAGACTTGTAATGCTTGGGATCATTGGTTGGAAAGTTTGGTAGACTGATTCCCTCTTGGGTCAGGTTGGGGTAAACCAGCAGCGCATTTCAGGTGAACCTTGAACTTTGCAGAAACAAATGGAGCTGAAACGGGAGGTGTTTTGGTTTAAGTGGTGTTCACGGAGACATTGTGACTCAGTGAGCCGTCCCCATATTGTGTGGCTGTCACCTTGGCACTGAGCACACGATCTGACAACTCAGCCCTCAGAGACCATTTTCACATTTTATTGGCAGGCTGATGAAAGTTGGGAGATTGGTCTTGTCCTTCAAGGGCACAATAACTGTACTTATTGTTTTCACTCTTCCCGTGAGACTCTGGGGCCCCGCGTTGAAAGCAGGAGTCGGTTGAAAATAAGTTTGACCCTGTCCAAGAAAGAAGATACAATAATGATCCATAATTTTCCATAGATTGTAAAACCTCTCTGGCTGTTTTGGACAGTAGAGCTTCCAAACCTTTATGGCTTTGATCCTGCTTCCAGAAAACTGATTAACCACGCTTCCACACTCTGTGGCTGCAGCCTCCTCTCGCTGTGGACTTAATTTATGGTGGATCTTTGCAGGTCAGCTTTGTACGGTCAGCACCTCCTGCAGAGATGTTGTGTTTTGTCAAGTCTTCCCGTCTCTCCCAGTGTCTGGGAGGAACATGCCAGTGTGGCCTGTGCTCCTTAATGCATTGACTATAAATCAGATCATGCAATATAATAAATGTCAGTATGTTTTAGTTTACTCAGTGAAATGAATGTGAAATCTCTAAATTTGGATAAAGATGTTTCCCCCCCCCAAAAGAATCTCCACAGTACTGTTAAACTTTTCTCTGAGGAAAAACATGACACTACCAATTACTTTTTGAAAATGTGTATAAAAGATTCAAGGTTTTTGAATTGATTTAAAGGGTTAGGTCTCTTAGTGTAACGCGAATGAAGAAATAAATGACGTAGCCTCAAACACAGTCTCTGACTTGCGACGGAGGCATGCGAACCAGTGAGCCAAAGTCCAACAATCTGTTGAAACATGCACCTCTTTCAGAGCCAACAATAACATCCTTGTGTTGGCTGAGACGGTCATTTTAGTTTTCAGTGTTTGCTGGAAGAGTTTTTTTTTCGTTTCCCGTTCGTCATCAGAAACATCCAAATGGATTCTGCCAACAGAGTATTGTCCAGCTGTTTCCAGATGTGTTTTTTGAAGTTAAAGTTAATTGCAGGTAAAAAAAAGTGTTCGAAGTTGATGATGCCTCCAGCCAGACAACTTTTCTCTGAGGAAAAACATGACACTACCAATTACTTTTTGAAAATGTGTATAAAAGATTCAAGGTTTTTGAATTGATTTAAAGGGTTAGGTCTCTTAGTGTAACGCGAATGAAGAAATAAATGACGTAGCCTCAAACACAGTCTCTGACTTGCGACGGAGGCATGCGAACCAGTGAGCCAAAGTCCAACAATCTGTTGAAACATGCACCTCTTTCAGAGCCAACAATAACATCCTTGTGTTGGCTGAGACGGTCATTTTAGTTTTCAGTGTTTGCTGGAAGAGTTTTTTTTTCGTTTCCCGTTCGTCATCAGAAACATCCAAATGGATTCTGCCAACAGAGTATTTCGGGACTCAACACCATGTTACTCTCAGAAATTCCTCTATGAAACAGTTTCCTCACTCGTCAGCAGTTATGATTTAATATATCGGGAAGTGCTTTTCGCTCATTATTCTCCAGAGAAACGTGCACCTCTGACTTGACAGAAAGTTGGACGGACAGTTTGCCGTGGGCAGGAACAGCACAGCAGAGCACGGGCAGGCACATAACTTTTTCTGGAGGAACCAGTGTGGGTTGGAAGCCTTTCAGTGTTTGACATTGACCTTTTTGCTGTGGCATTGGTGGAATGCTTTGGCGGACACAACCTAATGAACACCTTGTCACCCCTGACTGGCAGGAACTCACCTTGCTCTAGAATGGCATGGGCCCCTTGTGGGACAGACGGGGCCGAGGGCGTCTCCTCTTCCAGCCGGCTGGTCTGTGGGTCTGACCGCCCCTCGCAGGGCTTTGCTGGACCATTTTTCTCACGGTAGAGGCCTCATCCAGCTCTCTGCCATGCTCCACGGAGGCCATGGGACCTGGAGGACATTTGCAGACAGGAGAGACCAATTAGATTCAATTAGATCAAAATGTAATGATCATTTCATGGCCTCCTCGCACTTATAGTGTCACTTGACTATGAACCAAGCCCTTCAGTGCCTAAGCAAAACGTAGAGGGATCCAAGGAGGGATCCGAGTGGTAATGGATGAGGAAACAAGAGACTTGTATAGATAAGTGTGTGTGCGTGTGTGTGTGTGTGTGTGGGCCTCTTAAAGCCCACCCAGAGTTGTAGTCCATCAAGTCAGCGTGGTTGAACCAGAGCACGGCAGATAGACGCACGGCTCTGTCTGAAGTGAGAAACCAAAACCCCTCGTGTCTCATGTCTCTCTCACTCTCCCTTAAGATTACAAACATCACAGAGCAGCAGACCTGGTGGAGGTGCATCCCGTGGCAGTGTCTGATCCAAGATTAGAGATGAGTTTAATAGCAGTGTGTGTATGTGTGTGTGTGAATGTGTGTGTTGGAGAGTGATCCCAGATGTTCTTAGTCATCTCCCAATAAGTGTGGCCTGATCCCCTTAAGCCCCTCTTTTCTAAATGGTAAGGTCCAACTCAAGTGTCTCTATGACCTTTCAGCATCACAAACAGAAAGTCCCTCTCTGGGAGATCCAGGGATTTTTTACTTTTTGAATTTCACAGCAGGTCTTTATTTGTAATCGGATATTTAACGCAGGTGAACTTTCACACTACAACCTGATCTTTAGTCCAATAAAATGAAAGTAAAAGCAGAACGGGACGTTTATTTTTACACACTGAAGTGGTTAAATATGTCAGCGACCGTATACTTAAAAACCATGACTCAGTGAAAATTTGTTCCTGAGTTTAAGACACAGACGTGGTTGACGTCCACCTCAGATGCATTAAACATCTGATTGACATCACTCACACGGGGTCATGACATTCCTGTCTCCCCTCCTCAGAGACACGAGCACCATTTTTAGCGTTCCCAAGAGCGAGACCTTTCATGGATTTACGAGGGCTGGGGTGAGGACACAGCTTGAGATAAGTCAGAGCGTGAGCTGTAGGTTTGAAACAGCAACACATTTGCTGAGTACAGCATTTGATTTTCATCAGCTGCTGCATTTAGGTGCCCAGAGTCATAATACTGCTAACAGAACTGGCACTACCCAATGTGGCGCCCTAGGCGAGATTTTTTATGGCGCGCCCCTCCATCAGTGATTTACATACGCTTACAAAAGGAAGACTTATTTGATATTATCATTTGTAGTAATATTATTTGGACATTGCTTTACAGTTTAAGAGTTAATAGGAATAAAAAGTTTTAATATAATTATATTGAAGGTGAATTTCTTTCCCGAGTTTGTGGCGCCCCCTAGAGGCCATGGCACACTTAGCATTTGCCTATATTGCCTAATGGGCCAACCTGCTCTGACTGCTAATAATGCTGCCTGATTGAGCTTTAGCTAGAAAAAAACTATATCTCAATATGTTACAAACAAAAATTGGTTTAAATAATGTTTCATTGCGTGACTGAGGTCGACAGCTTCTTTAATGTTCTACACCTAAAATGCCAGATATACCTAAAATGCCAGACGTCTTAAATTCCATTTCCACACTTCATTTTCTTCTGCGAGCACATTACACATTATATTAGTGGATGAACAGTGGGCTAATTCATTCGCAGCGGAAAAAACCTCTGCTGTTGCCTATTTCCGCATCTAAAGTCCATCTTTGCCCCCGGTAGCACTAATCTGCACATTATCCTTTTGTTATTGTTCCCGACGCATGGCGAATGGGGGGCGTTCACACATTCTGGAGGCACGCAGTTCATTTCTTTCAAATCCAGCTGGATGAATGTTAATACTCAGATTGAGTAGATTGTGAGACTGACGGAAGAATTATGGGGTAGGATTGGGTTCTGCTTCCGTTTGCCCCTAAGATGCAACCAGCAGATAATCACCTGTGACCTCAAAAATTGGAGTAAAACAATAATTGTTCAAACGACTTAGTGTTATGTGATGTGAGTTGGCAGTGATGCACCTACAAGTTATTTCCCAGCCACCATTAAACAACATTTTTTAAAAAAAAGAAGGCTCTAGAGATGAACAGGTTAAAAATGACTCATGAGGCACCGTTGAGTTTTTTCGAGAAGCTGTTCCCTTAACGTGCACTGACAGCTTACACGTCTCAGTGGTAGCTGCTGCAGCTCCATGAAGCCCAACTGCAGCTGAAGTTCCAGCAGTCACAGGTGCTGCAAACACAGTCATGGACTGGAGACTCACTCAGCTGCTACACACATTCACACACACACACACACACACACACACTGCAACGCAAGATGGTAAAGTAATTGTACCCTTGGCTCACGCGGCTCATATGGCGTCGCTGTAAGGCTGGCTCAGGCTGTCATAACCCAGGTCCATAATGAGACAATTTAGATGTCTCCTGCCATGGCAGGCTGTCAGCCTCTGGTCTGCACTGGGGTTTGACGGGAAGAACATCTCGTGATTTTCCTGACAAATCTCAACCCATCCAATCTGGCTACAGGTTAGAAAAGTGTAATGAAAACTGCTAAAAATAACCCGGGCCCCAGCGATACCACCGGCTGTATAGATTAACTCCTGCAGTCTGCGGGGAGAGCGTCTCACGCTGACAGATATGACATACAGCGATAGCTAGCGTTTGAATCTCTGGCCATCTGCGGTGGAAATACATATAGATTGAACGCCGCGGCATCTGTTGCGTTGTTCTCGAGGCAGGTTCCTTGCTTGATGATCCGCTTTGTCTTCTTCACAAACAAAGATACCTCCGCTCATCTTATTGCTCCGAAATTGGATCCAGTCTCTGTCTGCATCCCATTTGATCTTTTCCCACAAGAGATTCCCATGTTTATGTTGAGCAGGTAAAACGGTGAAATGGCAGGATAACATGTGCCTCACAGCAATAATCATCTTATCTGTACTTCTGATGACCTTGAAGCCCCCGGTTTTTTTCTACCAAACCTCAACACATCTTCCTTCACTTGGTAATTCCCGAATTAAAGTTTAATAAAGGGGGAATTTCAGGAATGCCTGGTCATTGCCGTTACTGCTTCTTGCATCACCGCTGCCTCCCCCTACAGGAGAATGGTATGGTAAGCGCAGATGTAGAGATGGCCAGACAGAGAGGAGAGAATCATTGAGAGCATCTTGAACTGGCCGGTCTCCAAACTAATGATGAATCGCTGGTTAGCCGCTCCCTAATTCCCCGTCCTAGTTTTACTACGACCTACCGAGGTGATATCTGTTATGTTGTCTTTTTCAAATGGCTGCCCCTCAGTCTAGTAATGGTCCAGCAGAAAGTGGAGACCTGACAGCTTATCCCTGTTGATTCAGTCCATCAGTGGAGCCAGGAGAGATATACATCTTCCTGCACTTGTCCATCCAGTCAGGGAAGAGGAATGGCTGTCCTCTGGTTTAATGCCAAGTTCATCAGCTGCCCACACAGCTGGCAGGAGCTGGCTGTATATCATGGTAGTGTGTGTCAAAGCCAGCGCACCGACAGCATGGCAAACGGGCCAGATCGGATTATTAATAGTTGTAAAGCTGATTTGTGTGCATCGCCTGCCAAAAGGACCACATAACAAATGTCTGCGCTTGTAAATGCAGCCACTGCGAAATGGTTTTTCTGCCACCAGGACATTAGAGATTAAACTACTTTGGCCGGCGAGACTGGCGACAGCAACGCTGTGTTTTCGTGTTTGGAAACTGTCGCGAATGTAAACACGCGCAATCGAGCATGGCCGCCCCAAAATCTCATCCGCGTCGCGTTTCATTCCCGTCCGTGTCACCGCAAATTGATTTGCTGTCCTCTCGAATCGTATCTGTTTGTCTACTTGTTCTGCTCGTCGCTCGCAGTCGCGCTGATTATGAATCAATTGTGTGCAGTTTCATTGATCGGGTTGCACGCTTGGCTGCGTTTCTCAAAAACATTTCATCTCTAAACTGTTTTTTTTTGTTGTTGTTGTTGTTTGTTTGTTTTTACTGTCGCTACATCGCCTATCTGACACCACTACACTATAAATCCTGCTCAGTGCAGTTTATACATATGTATCTCGATGGTTAAACAAACAGCTGGGAACAGGGGACAAAATATACGACGGACTGGGTGTCTCTCACATGGAATATATATGCAGTATTTTCCAGTCATTATATATGTGTGTGCATGTGTGTGTGTATATATAGACTGCTGCATTGTTTTTGTCCGCTGTATAAGGGAGGCACTTGGACCTTATTAACTGTGTGTAATCCTATAGGGCAACAATATTTTTGTTGGTGGGAGAGGAAGAATAAATACCCTGGTGTGTGTGTAGCCATGGTTATTACCATGACATTGGAGGAGCAGGCCTGCTGTCTCCATTGTCTCCCTCCCTCCTTCATTCACTAAAAGGAGAGGAGTTGTTTCAGCTAATGAATCTCTCTATAGCAGGCTATTACCACTGACATGCTAACCCACGCAGCCAGACAGAGACAGGAGCAGAGATGCTTCCCACTGCATAAGCACATTAAGGGATCAGGATTATTTATCCAGGGATGAAATGTGTTAATTGTGCAAGATACAAGCCAAACATTCCTTTAACCTAGAATAAGTCCCAGCACTGCGACACCATCATACAGGGGATTTGCGTGGTGCCTGACAGCCCCCCCCCCCCACACACATTCATCCTGTACATATGGAGCGATGCCTAACTGAGGAGGCCGTCCCCCGTTTCCACAATTGAACATTTAGTGTCGGAAACGCTGCTTATCACATGCCTACCAGTAAGCCTGGGCCTTGGCAGGAACTGGTACCGATTGCTTTGCCGACTTTCAGACCACGTTACCATGGCAGCCACCATGAAAGGCGCTCGGTTTGGAGCAAAACGAATAACATTGTCAGCCGAAAGCTACCAGATTCTCAGTTAAATATTATCGCTG
The DNA here is from genome assembly GCA_016785345.1 of Trinectes maculatus. Lineage (NCBI taxonomy): Eukaryota > Metazoa > Chordata > Actinopteri > Pleuronectiformes > Achiridae > Trinectes > Trinectes maculatus. The sequence continues at coordinate 717,317 of JAFBJQ010001187.1, forward strand.
AGTGCACGATCAGCCCCGCCACCGTGTCCCTGATGTTTTCAACATCCTCATCCTCAGTGTGCCGCTGCACTTGGCCTCTGAGTGCAGCTCTCAGGGAGGTTTGTTTTGGGTCATGAGCACTTTCTTTTCGTTTTTTTTTTTGTGTGTGTGTGTTTTTTTGTTTCCTTCGTCAGGGACTATTTGATATGCAGCATTGTTGTGCTGTGATAATGCGGCGCTTGTGGCTGAGCTGAAGGGCGGCTTTGTCCACACAAACTCCAGGGAGGGAAGCAAAGTGCATGAAAAGTTGCTCCTATTACTGTTTACTGCTTTTAAACGTAACCCCTCTCCCTCCCTGCTCCCAAAGCACCCCCTCCCCCTCCCACACACACACACACACACACTCTCAATAAAGGCCCAGGACAAATTAAAAACAAACCGCACAGCCCTGTCGTCTCTGGCCCTATGCAGAAGTCCCTTTGAGTTAGTCGGCCGCCTGTGAAGTACGGGGCCGTACACGCTCCTGAATTTACAGAGTGTATGAAATGATGAGGTGTGAGGCTGTGTGCTCTGCTATGATCAGAGCTCTGTGGGTTCAAAGGGCCGCCAGCAGCATCGAGCCCGCTAACGAACCCGCTGACTCCCCTCGCCACTTGACTGCCTTTTGGTTTATTCACTATCCCACTCCAGCTGAAGGGCCCAGTTTGTGGCTGTAAGGTTACTGCAGGTTGGAGGACTGCTGATCGTGGGCAGTCGGGGAAATAAACATAACATACTAACTCCACGGGGAGATTTCTTTTCCCAACTTTCCCTGCATGAGTGTTAAAATGGTCGAGGGCAGGAGAAGGAGAGATGATGCTGCTGCTGCTGCTGTTTCCTTTAGCAGCAGTGGACTGAATCTGTGCGCATGGCAGGTACAGTAGGTAGGTAAGGCTACCAACCGCTGCCCTAATCTCTAGAGACTGGATGTCAAGGGCAAAGGGATCCTCTCACCATCCGTTTCCATGGGCACCCTAATCAGATGTGAAACACAGCCCCTCCCTTTCCTGTCTCATCACACACACACACACACATACACACACATAACACCCCTGCTGCGAACCTGCGTTCCCTCTCCCACTTGAGATGTGGGAGAAAAAAAGAAAGAGAAAGAGGAAGAGGAACGTCACGGCGCAGGGTTCACTGCAGCGTTTTAATACCTGAGGGGACCGACGCCTCTCCCCACAACACATACACTGTTACTGAAGGAAAATAGCACTGACATTGCATCAGACTGTTACCTCTCAGCTGCACTGAGAGCGCAAAACAATGAAAACAATGGCTCTGACACTCAAAGCCAAAGTGGATTAGACAATAAAGATTATTGTAGTATGAGCCTAAAAATACCCATTGTGTAATCCATAGCAAATATTTGTGTTTTTTTAACAAAAATGTAATTAAATATGAATTAAAATACAGTTAATCTGGATTGTTTTAATATATATAATACTGATACCTGATACTAATAATACCAATATACATATTATACATCTACATATACGCCCACTGGGTAAAGGCTATGTAGTAAAACTTAATAAGCTATTTAATCGCTCATATTTAGTGATGAAATAAAAAACGGCACAGACTTTTACTGACACACGCAGCTGCACAGTACTGCAGGTGAGCTGAAGTTCAGTGTTTATTGGCCCTCTAGGTCCTCCTCTATTTCCATTGGCTGTTGGGATAAACTGTTTGCCTGATGCGGATGCATGTTTATGAATTCCATATATTGGGTTTCTCCGCTGCTTTCGCAAACATTTGTTCATGCTCAGGGGCCCTGGGTGCAGGACAGCTTCAGGGAATGAGACAGGGGGACGCGGCGAGGGGCCCCAGTCCTCACGCAGAGATCCGTGCCATTAGTCAGGGGCAGATCATTAGACTGACCAATGTTTTCGTGAAGACTTGTATGTGCAAATAATCTCCTGAGGAAAAAAAGTATTTGTGATCAAAGGCCGAGTGATTGTATGAATAATGCACGATTGCAAAAATGACTGATTTCTGTTGTGGGATCCAGTTGTGTGGCCGATGCAAAATATGTTTCGATTTCCATTTTCAAGCATGGAAATTTAAGGCACGAAAATAAGGCACATGACAGTTTGAAACCTCATGAGATGTCTCACCACATCCCTATAATATGCTGAGAATAGAGGAGACATGTACATCCTGTTGCCTGAGGCATGGAGTTTAGGCAGATCCCAGTGGGGGTGTCACTAAATGAACCCAAATCTACTAAATCCCTCTACACCGTCCACAGCCCCGATCCATGCTGCCATCTTCACAGCAATGAAATCCCTTGTCTGAATGAGAACAGCCTAACAACAGCCAGCTGTGCAGCACTTCGTTTTTTTCTATAGCTATATATGAAATCTCACTAATCCATTATGGCACCTATAGCGGTTTGACGATAATGGCGACAATACCCGAGACCATATTTATCCAAAGTAATTCACTTCTTCTCCTACATGCATTTTTAGCCGCTGAAGTATGAATCTCTAACGCAACACACAGAAGCCATATTTTTTCCATTCTGGGTTCCTACAAATCGAGCAGGAAAGTAATTAAGGCACCTGCATTCCTGAAGACCACACTATTTATTCAGTGGTCTGGCAGCCCGTTAATAAAAATGTCCACTCAAATCTTGATCAGAAATCTGATCCGCTGGGACAGCCGCTGTAAATGTAACACTTAATGTTCAAAAAGAGCGTCATAAATCACGTTAATATTGAATTCTGGTGGAAAACAGAGCTGTTTTTTTGAACATATCTGGCTCTAATTAAGTTGTAAGGAGTGCCGCGGGCTTGGGGATGGGGTCTGGTGATCACGAGGTCTGGCTTAAACAGGACCGGACTCCATACCCCCACAACCCCTTTGTCCAAAACTGCAGGTTGTGTCCTTAAAACTCAATTAGAAATCAGAATGAAGCCAGAACTTAAAATACAAGTAATTTTGCAAAAAGTAGAAGTATAAACAAAATCTGCTGTTCTTAAAAGTTGAACCAGATCACCAGCTGAGAATTGTTTCGATGCAGCTGTGATGTGCTTCACCATTGAAAGCTTACAAAACCTCAGCCTCAACCCTTTTATTTCTCTGTCCCGTCTTCTACACCCCTCTGTTTTTACATCCCTTTGCTGGGTTTGCTCTCAAGGGAAGTGATCTAAGTGAGCGGATTTATTCATTCAAAGGGTTCTGAATTACATTACAGCAGTTCAGCAGTCACATATGCCAAAGTCTTCAAGAGCTGAGCTCTCTGGGGAGCGCTAACCCAAAGGTTAGCCCTCCATCCCTAACCAGTGAGTTATGATTTTTCTCTAAATCTCTTCCTCAACTCCCACCCACTCGGGAGCAATTGTGAGTGGCATTCAAGGAGCGTACACTGGGTGAACTTACACAGATGTAAAGTGGTTCATCGCCTAAAGATCTTTTCATTGATACCATTCATACATGGTGAGTTGCATGGGGTCGGCAATGGGAATGAGAACGTCTTATTCCTTATTCCATGATAGTAATATAAGGTATCACCACACAAATGTATGAAATCACTGAACATGAAGTAGTGCTGCTTGTTGTTGTTTGTTTTTGACCACGCTGCTTATCTAATGTTGCCATTGCGTAATGTCAACAGAAATGGTCGTACTAGAAAACCTTTCATTATTTCACAATGATGACACTCACGTAAACGTTTAACCCCATCTAAATCACATTGGCTAATTAGTTCATAAAGACGTAAGAACCGATACACGCAAACTATACAGCCACCGAACCATTCTAATGAGGAGATCCCCATGACGGTGTAGCTATTTCTAGGTACAGAGGGTAAACATGGGACAACAGGATGAATCATGCTGTTGAGAGAGCGTTTGTGTTTATGTCTTTCTACTTGTGGTTGAGTCTATTGCTATGAGGACATTTGTTGGCATTGTTTGGACATTTGCCCCAGTACTTACAATGTAAAGGGGGTATTTGAGGGTAAAGACTTAATTTCATTCTCCTTATGTCAGTCCCAATGACTATGCACGTGTGTGTGTTTGAATTTCTGCAGCAGACAGTGAACACTGATGCTGCTGGGACTATTTTCTTGTGCTACATCATCTTGAGGAAATCCAGATTCTTGAAATGGATTTCATCTGACCCTCAGTTGAAGTTTGCGTTCATCTGCGGTGGCGATTGCGTGTCCGTGTGTGTGTGTGAGAGAGAGAGAGACATAAAACCAGCTGTTGCTCACAAGCTCCTGTGCCTTAAAAAAAAAAAAGTCTCTGTGATTCTCTATAATCCTCTAATAACCTTTCCGCTGCTTCCCCTTCGACACAACTGTTTGCCTGCTGTTATTATGTTATGCCTGGACATCTGGAAAAGTTTTGCTGCTTTTTGTTCTCTCCACGGCCGCCGTAATCACGTCCACAGGCGAAAACACCTTCTTTACATTAGAAACCCCGGAATTATGATTTAAAGCTTCCTGGTTATGGTTGGTTTAGATCCTACTTATATGTTAACAAAATAATTAGTCCCAAACACTTATTTTATGCCCGTAGGTGCCTTAACAAGTAGCTGCAAGTTCGGTAGCCCTTTTCTTCCTGAGGGTACTTTGACCCGTAACACTTGGTTGCGCGTCTGAGTGTTGCGTGTTGCAGTACAGTATGTGTGCATGCCGGTGCCACAGAGCAGCCAGCCCCAACAATACATCAAAGTTTAATATGGAATAATAGCACTGCTGACAGCTCTCATAAAATCACCCCCTTCCCAGGCAGACGATTTGCTGCCAGATAATGGCTCTGATCCGGGCCCCGTGGCCCGAAGTCAGCACTGCCTCACCTGTTCAACCCAGACCCCGACAATTACCTCCTCTGTGTGTGTGTGTGTGTGTATATGTGCGTGTGGGCAAGTGCCTGTCTGAGCCAGCTGCTATTGTTTTTATCCGGCGCGTCCCCGGGTGAGGACGAGCAGGATGTTTCCATGGCAGAGGAAAAGCCAGGCTTTGATTTCCTCTAAAAGCTTGTGAGAGACACGAGCGTTTTGAGTGTTTTGAGAATATACCGTTGCACCGGTCTTAAGAGTTACACGAGGAGGAAGAGTGATCAGCCCTGGGATGAATTATGAATACCACATGTCTAAAGCCGGAGCCCACTTCTGAACCAGAGTGCTTCTCAGGGGTGGGTAATTGAAGTGCACTGCTAACGGATGCTAATATTACATGGAGAAGGCCACGGCAGCTCTTTTAGTGAACCGAATAAATATTGTAAATGGCATTAGGACGTTGAGGTGATTTGCCTGTTGCACTAGGAGGTCTATCTAATATGTCTATACATGCAATCAAGACACACCCATGTGCACACTTCCCCACTGTATATCAGTCACATTCAGGTCTTGCTTCCTGCAAGTGCACACACACATACACATACACATACACATACACATACACATGCTCTCTCTGTCTCCCTCCCTGTGCATCTCTCTCCTCTTCCTCACACACACATGTACACACACACACACACACACACACAAACACAGAGATGCCTGAGAGCGAGAGAAAGCCCAGTGAACTGGAAAAGCATTTATCTCAAGATGAAAGGCTTCACACCCACTGCCGACATGCAGAGCCTCTCCGACACCTTCCCGCGACAGCGCATACTGTAGCAGAGGCTTGTGCTACGCAGACACTCCATCTAGCATCCCTCCCCACACCCATCAGCACCGCAACACACTCGCATCCCATTCCCCTCTTTCACTCCCATTCCCATTCCCTCTCTCGCTCCGTCAATGGAGCTCTGGTGCTCCAGCAGCAGCCGGGGGAAACAGGGAGGCGCATAAGCAGCATGACTTGAACAATGTTGAGGAGGATAAGCTTCCATGAAAGCCGGAGGCGCAGCAGCCTTGTTTTCCCCGACGCTGGTGTTTTGCGCCGCGAGCTCTCAGGCGTGGAACGTGCTTAGCCACACGCAGGGCGTGAAAAACGACACTGACCGTGATGCTAGATAATTGCTTCCCATTTACTCATGTGCTCAGAGCCTCGGACAAAAATAGCATGTCGCTGTAACGAGCGAGCTGGGAAGCATGGGAAGCGGGAGTGCAGTGGCCGCGGATCGATACGGACATAAAGTCGACACAGCATCCATACAGCACCTAGCAGCATTTAGCCGATACAGCATCTTACAGATAACATATTCCTGGGCCCACGTCTTCCATGATGTTGTGTCTACAGCGTTTCATAACCATCGTCTCTGTAACATGCTGTATTATTTATTTGTCTACAGAGCATCTACTACATGTGCAGGATTTTATAGAAACACAGCGTCTGTCTGTGGGTCTGCTTCCAAGCCACTGTAGTTGGTGGGTAGGTGATAATCCCAGGAATGGTCCAGATATTTACACAGGCCTAACTGTTGTTTTTTTTTACACAATAGTGTTACCTGCATCACATCTGCAGGCTGCTGATCGGTCTCCAAACTAACCCCCCCCACCCCAGTCCATTTCTAAGAAGCCATTTATTCCCATGAGCCACCAGAGAGAATCTGCCCTGCCCCTGTACAGCTGTCAATGAAAAGTCAATGTTTTTGTTCTAAAAATGTGACATGTGAAGTGCACGCTCGAATTAATATCGAGTTCAACAATGGCTCCAGAGACACCGTGACGAGGCATCAGGACTGAGCCCACCTATGCATCTGGAATCTGTGTTCGCCTCATCAATGCATTCAACAATTACAGTCCTCATTATCATCACCACAGGAGGCACGCGTGCATCTATAGGTGCCGTGTTGCCCTGCTGCACAGTCGCAGTCGTCTAACAATCCTGAAGGCACTTGGGTCAGATGGAATACATCAAGCCATATTAATGAATCCCACTCACTCCACCTTACCCAACATGTGCCGTGCATATCTTACATTTCGTAACAGCAACGACATCCAGCCACACAGCCAACAGCTCCACACAGTAATAATAATAATAAGGACCACTCTCTATATTACATCTCCAAGTCTTACAAGCGTACAGCGAGGTGAGGCAGGGAGGAAACTGATATACCTAAGCAAGGAACCCAGTTTAAGTTGACCATAAAATCCATGGCAGCACAATAGCAGACAGTATAACCACTGCAGTGCAGCACTGTGTGAAGCCAGGTGCTGATGTTCCTGCCTCTTAGAGCCCACACAAGGCTCACCATGCTGGGTAACTGATCAACTACAGCTGCCTGCAGGAGCCCAAGGCGACCAGAGAGAGAAATAGACAGGAAAGGGAGACGACCGGCGATGAGGCTGGCCGCTCCTGTACTCACCAGCACCAGCAGAACACAGCAGAGACACCAAGAGCACAATCACCAGCGTCAGGATCTTCACATTCATTTCTGCACTCCCCTCTGGCTCTCCGCTAGTCACTCGCTGATATACTGTAGGGGTGTGTGTGTGTGTGTGTGTGTGTATGTGTGTGTGTATGTGTGTGAGTGTGTGTGTGTGTGTGAGTGTGTGTGTGTGTGAGTGTGTGTGTGGATGGGAGGGAGAGAGAGAGAGGGTAGGAGAGAGAGAGGAAGAGCAGCTGAGCGAGCAAGAAAGAGAGAGAGACTGTTTGCTCCCCTGTGAGTGAGTGAGTGTGTGTGTGTGTGTGTGTGTGTCTGTGAGAAGTGAGTGTGTCAGTTTGTGGGAATGTGTGTGTGTGGCATGTGGTGGCTCCCTGACTGTGTCTGTGTGTTTGTCTAAATGTGTATTTGTGTATCAGTGTGTGTGACAGCGCCACTCCAAGACTGAAGGCAAGTCTTTATCTGAGCTCTCCCACGGAGGTGCGTGTGTGTCTGTGTGTGTCTGTGTGTGTCTGTGTGTGTGTGTGTGCGCGCGCGTCTCTTCTTTTCTTCTGTCAGAGAAACAACAGCAGAAGCCAAGTTCAGTGGAGCTGTGAATGTGCTGGGAGTCAGCTTGCAGGTCTGCCTGTCGGCGTGTGTGTGTCTGTGCCTGTGTGTGTGTGTGTGTGTATGAGTCCTGTTTGCCCTGGATAAGGATACTGGTTGGTCATGTGGCTTATGTATCATTGACTCTGCGGGTCACGGAAAAGCCCCCCCTCCTGCCCCACCGTCACCCACCCTCTCCACCCCTTTCCCTCAAACATGCAAATGCACACGTAGAGAGAGAGAGAGGGAGAGAGAGAGGGAGGAGAGGGGGGGTAGGGTGGTAAAGGGTAAAGGGGGGTGGGGTGGGAGTGGGGGGGGGGCATGCAGGTTTATGATAATACCCAAACGGATGCTCTTGTTGAAAACTCTTTGAATTGCAAACCGGGGGCGGCTTGCCAGGAATCCAGGAATCAAAATACCAGCGTATAAGGGGAAGCAGATGAAAGAAGGGAAGGTGTGAGATGAGGTTCATGCTTTCCTGCTTTTGTATCTGCGCCAGCTGTACGGACCTTTTCTTCCCCACGCCATTCTTTAGCAGCAGTGGCACTGGCAGCCCAGTCTCGCTGAAGGTATGGCTTAAATCATTCACACACCGTTTGAAGTTAGTGTCCGTGACACTGGGAGTAACCGCAGGAAAAAACTTATCAGGCTTATCAGACGCCGCCTGATCCCATCGCTCGCGCCGTTTGTTTCCGCGGCCCCTGAAGTCATTTGTTTTATTTTGTTACAACAGATTATATTCTCTCCGCGAACAAAAGCTGACAGAAGACCACAGCCCCGTGTGGCTATAAAATTAGCCGACTTTGCGTTTTTTTAAAAATTTGTTTATCTGACAATAAACAGGAAAGGCTGCATTTGTTGCTGTGAATTGTGAGAACTTTACACAGGCACATGGACATACAACACAACACACATACAAACCTTATCGCGTTTCGCCATAAAGCAACATCATGGCGACAAGTTCCTTTTGTCGGTCTTGAAAACGAAATCATTTGCGAAGAACCATAAATTATTTGTTTTACACTTTTCACAGAAATAATGTAGAAGCACCATAAAACAAGTTGAACCCCACCCTGTTACAACATTTTATACTCTCATACAAAAAAGATCCTGTCCATCAATTCTCAACAGGACAAAAAATAGTAAAAGTTTTAGAAGCATATATATAAGTGTTTTGGTGAAATACCATTTACATGGCATCATTTCACTTTTGTGTCCATATATCCAAATCCACAATGGGCTGCAGTGACACATGATGAATTGGCTGCCTTTGGTCACAACCTCCAAAAACACACCCCCACCAAAGTCTTCCACACAACCCTTTTTTATGTGTTGTCACTAAACAGTCACTTTAGTGGTGTGGACCTGAGTGGAGGGGCCCTCTGACCCTCGACTCCGCAGCTCCCGCTTCACACAGCCCCGCCATTGTCTCCTTACGGTTCCAGGTCCCAGAGGGCAACATGTCTGTGCCACCCACTTGAGATCGCACAACAACAGCACCTTCCATTTTTACACGCAGCACTTGAAGCTTCGACTTCATGTGAAGCAATCCTCTCACCTCAGGGGTGGCCAACCCCCGGGGGCTAAAGATGCTTATCCAAGCCTGTCCTTTTTTTAGCTGAAAGATAATTCGCCCAAGTGTCTTTAAAAGAATCTGTTCACAGCATTTTCTCCGAGGTGCTCGCAGATCTTTGACAGAAAGCGTGAGCGGTGGTACATAATGACAGATAGTGGAGATTATAGCGCCATTACCAACCACTTGTTAGTCGTAGGTAATTCAAAATTAAATCTATTCCAACATCCAGGAGTAATTTTAAAGCAATGTGGGCAAAGTGCCTGCGGAGTTATTTCAAAGTGACGGTTAATGTGTGTGACCGGGTTATAACCAAATTGTCCAGGTGCTAACCATGAGAATTTATGACTGTTCATTTACTGGTCATTAAAACGTCCTATCGATAAGAACGTGTGAGACATTGTAAAGTTGGCAGTACAGGCTCAAACATTTGCACTCTGTTAGCTGTAATTGTCTTAGCTTGAAGCAAAGCCTGTAATGGAAATGTAACAGATGGTGTTTCCTCACAGTGGACTGTGGGCCATGACGTGACTGTAAGCCGGTGGGGGCTTACCTTCTCACATCCAGGGATGTGGCAACAAACATGGCAACACGACACGGGCAGCAACAGTCAGAGGGCAGCAATAGAGCCCCATGTGCCTCAACACAGGAAGCACTTGGCTGTTTACAGGAAGTGTTTGATGAAGGAATGCGGTGGATGTTTGACTTTAGTTATTGGTGACGACTTTTCCTGATTCCTGAGTTTTTAATAACAGAGAGACATTCCTGAGATGAGTGTAACACAGATGATGGAGTGAAAAAATTTATCTTTGTATTTCCTTTAAGCCACATACACCAAATCTGTGCGGCAGGAATCGTCAACAGGTGTCACAGCTGTCAGCTGTGCTGGATAAATGCGTCCCTGATCTCAGAAATGATTTGCTACATTATTTACTCTATTCACAATTAAAGTATTTCCTGTTTATCATCCGCTTCTATATAAAGCTCCTGATGTCTAAAATGCTAACGAAGTGTGCGGATGTTTGTTTGTATTGTTGTTGATGATTGAATGAGCGGTGGCAACCTGATCGTGTTGTTGTTTTTGTTGTGGAAGAGTGAACCTCACATTTCCGCATCCGCTTCTATTTCCAGAGCATCAACCACCTGCACTACACCTTTATTAAAATGGTAAACAAAACAAAGTCATCAGCTTGAGTGAACACAGAATCTCAAAAGGGAGCAGGTCATGGTTGCTAATGAGTGTGAATGCTCCTCAGCATTACTATTATTTTCTGTTCTTTATTATTATAATATCATTCTTTTTTGCCTTTTTTGGTTGCTGTAGGTTAAGGTAGAGAGGGTAAAATAGGTAAGGTTTGGTTCGGATGGAGTATGGTATGGTAGTTAGGTTAGTGGGTTAGGGTATTTTCCCTATGTTACTCATCTCTGTTCGAACCTAATCTACCAAACCCAACATTACTTACACTACCTTACTATTTTTCATCCTACCCTAGTGTAGGTTAGGTTAGGTTAGGTTAAAGTAGGGTAAGGTAGGTTAGGGTAGAATAGGATAGGGTTAGGGTAGGCTAACCTAACCTACCTTACCCAGGTCTTTCGTTTCCTAACCTAACCGAACCTAACCTAACCTAACCTAACCTAACCTAACCTAACCTAACCTAACCTAACCTAACCCTAACCAGTCCTATTCTTCTTTTTTCAGCTCATCTTTTCATCTCCCTCAGCAGAGATTTGATGCATTTTCAGCTAAGCTTTCTGCAGACTCAGCATTCACACTGTTTTTGCTTCAGGAGATGCACTTTTCTAGTTAGAGGTCAGCAAGAGGAGAAGAAAGAGTAACATCTTCATGAGGACATAGTCTATATTTTCTTGAAGAGGTTCGGTCATCTGAAGCTTTAAACAAATGTGTTCTTCCTTCAGGCGACATTCATATCATGAAATGTCAAGAATCCGAGACTTGGTGGATTAACTTATCATCATTTTATCATGGCATTACCAGAAACACTGCAAGTCCAACTAAGAAATATCCTGGGTTTGCCAAGACCCCCTGGAAATTTCAGTCTGTGGCTCTTACTCTGTCGTATATTGTTTCTGAACAACCACGCACATACACGCATTGACTGTAATTTCAGACTTGCATGAATAGATTTTCTAGTAATCATTAAAAGACTACAGAGAACTGCTGTTGCCCTGAACTGCAGCAGTTAACAATTATATGTTTGAGCATATTTCTTGCTCAGATAACACAGTTTTTTAAAATTGTTTTTGGGTTTTTTTGGGGGGGAAGAAATTAAGATAAGCGGAGGTCCACATATCTAAAAATACAGACACCAGCTGGAGTTTCTCTCCACTAATGTTGGACTGACTCTTAAACTCATGAAGTGAGAATAATCACATACTGTTGACATCAGAGTGCTGTCGGTCCTGAGAACAAAGCTGTTCACATCGTTATAAAAATATGAACTGAGTTTTCTTTCTCCCCATCTTCTGTTCATTTTGACAGATTCCTCCTCAGTGGTGTAATTTTAAACCCAAAATAACCAAATAAAAATAATCTCATGTTTTATTATGAGCTTCAAGTAGTTTGCTCTCCTGGTCAGAATTCAGTGTTGTATGTTGTGTGACTCCCAGACTGTTAATCTCTCTAATCAGTCCAATATGTTTCCTGCAGAAAGATGACTATTCAGTATAACTGCCCACAAGATGGAAAGACAACTTTATTTACTAACCTTTTTACCTGCAGTTTTATTAATCACTGTCAAGTAACTTTCATCTTTGCAGATTTGCAGGCACAGAGGGCAGATTCTTATCCCGGCATGTTACACCTGCAGGATGTGGCCTTAAAAAAATACAGTATTGATATTACAGAGTAGGTCTCCAAATCATGAAACGCTCTCATATGTTACTGCACATTTGTCACTCTGGTTTGCAGCAGGGTCAAACCCAGAGAGCGTGTACAAAACATGCTTCACACCCTCATACGCTTGTCAATTTCAGATCCTCCGCAGATACTGTGCAACAACAAATACTGGGTGTCTTTTGAATCCCGCCGCGCTCTGTGCAGTTTAATCAGCAGAGTGGATCTAAGGGGGTTTTCACCAGGTGGCAGGTGAAACCAGCCCATCTTCTGACATCACCCCCACAGCTCTATGTTTCACTGCAGCTGATGAATGCCTCCTCAATACCCAGAGCCTTTTCTGACTGACTCTCACACTTAGCTTTGCCGTACATGTCAGTGTGTATTGGTATCTCAAAGAGGGGGATCTGTGGCAGTACGCCAGCTTTTCCCATGCTCATGTGCACATAAAGAAATACCAGTCCTCTGGTTCTTGAGTGCACTATTCTTCAGTGTTTTTTATTTTCCATGTGCAGAAGATATGATGATCATCCACCCATTCTTCATTGTTGCAGAGGATCAAACAGAGTCAAAACAAGCTGAACGGAGGAGGTGTTGTATCCAAAGTGGGTAATTGCGTTCTTCCCCTCTAATATTGTTGTAGTTATCAGAGGTTTAATCTGTCTGAGCCGTGGCACGCAGTTTGGAAATGGCTGGTTTGTTTCCTATGGATGCCGTTTTTTTCGTGCCGGGAGCCGAGCATGCCGCAGCTTGGTCCTGATGACACGCAGCGAGACGGAGAAATGTGACTTGACAGATGAAAGATAAGGAAATGTTTTCTGGATGAGAAGACAGACATGAGGTGTCTTTACCACAAAGTGGAGGAGCTGAGGATCAATGTTTGCTGGCGCCCAGCTCAATGAACCCTTAACTTTCAATCCACTATTTCTTCTTCTCCCGCCCTGATGCAAGTTGAGCGGCGTTTTACAAAAACAGTTCCATGTTGTGACAAAGACGAAGGAAACTGGAAGCTGTATGAGAATATTTTCATTTTGTAAAAACCCTCTGTCAGATTTTCTTCTCTGTGTGTTAACAGATGAACACATTCAGGACAAAACAAAGTTTGGTGGATTGGTGGATTTGGTGTATGACCAAGTTTTGGGTCTTTTCATGGGTTTTAATTGAATAATAATAATTTAATTAGAAAGATTGAAAATAATTAAATTAGATCATCATCACTGAATGCTGGTGTAGAAAAATCTAATTAATAGATGAATAGCCTTAATTATCATCATCAACTCTATCAATGTATTTTTCATCTGTGAACACAGTATATAGCTATATATCTTATATAGCCGGTATGTAGTTTTTAAGGTGGGAGACTCTGAGGCACAGTTATAAACATAGGAAAAAGAAGAAAAAGAACATTCAGTCAAATCTGAGTTGAATTTGAGCAAGGAAAGAAAAATAAGGGTTACTTAAAGAACAAAGTAGGGAAACTGGCAGTGTTTTGAACTGACTGTGCCTTTGTCTCTTATCAGTCTGTAAAATTTCTCTTTGATGCCTTGTCACCTTTTCCCATTATGAATTCTCTTTGCTCTTTCCCGGGAGGAAAATCTCCATAACCCTCCATTTGAAAAATTTCCTTTTTTATTTTTCCGATATGTGCAATCAAAGTAAATTATTCATGGCCGCGCAGACGGTAAAGTCGAAGCAGATCTGGTGACTCTTTGCCCAGCTGCTATTGTTATGAACAGAATAGAGGAAAAGGGCAAGAAAAGGCAACTTCATTAATGACACTTTATGTTTTATGGTGGACGTGGAACTTCAAGTATCCTGAGCGTAATTTGTCTCTGTTTTTATGTGAGCCACCCCGCTCTCCACCTGCCTCGGCTGGGGTAGATGAAGGGCATTTCTCGACATGAGCTTAGAGACCCATTAAACAGGCTTTTATATGTACTTCAATGAAATGCAGATGGAGAGCATCTGACGGCTGAATGAAAGCTCTCGTTCCTCAAGTTCTTTTCTCGATTTAGCGGTTTGCTTCCTTGACAGATAGACGGATGGGATATTTTACGGGTGGCATCAGAAAATCTGATAAAAATAAAAGAATTGATTCTTTTTCCGCCACCATGTTCTACTTTTCCTTTCAAAAAAGAATAAAAAAAAGAAACACGGTCAGCTCTTTGTGTCGTGAGTATTTATAAGGAAGATGTATATGTGAAAAGAGACAAGAAAGACAAACAAAAAGGGAAATGGAGCCAGTCCTTTGTACTTATGGCTCGTTGGCAGCACTTGATGAATGGACGTCTCTGAAGGAGCCGCGGCTCTTCACAGCGAACGCATGACCTCTTTTAGTTACGTAGCAACTAAACCTGTTTGCTGATGGGAACTGTGTTTCACATAATTTTTTATCCGTGAATACGCACGGTCATAAATCTAAAGACAACGTGTGTACCATTACGGAAGAAGGATAACATTTTCCTAACTCCTCCTGTCTTAACTCTTAGTCTCATGTCTGGGGTCAATTGAATGGTTCCCGCTATTTGGTTTCACTTTCTGCCAGACATTGGTTTTCTGGCATTAGATCTGACAAAGGCCAACAAATGGCTAATGCCCCGGTATAACCCCCCCCCCCCCCCCCCCAACCCACAAAACTCATGCACACACACACGCAACCACTCCAGCATCTATCAGCAGCCTTTCGCACACAATCCGAGCCTTTTAGCCTTTTAGCGCTGCTATGTCAACACATAGCTACATACAATTAACACATTTTCACCGTAACAAATGACTAAAGCCTTTGTCGATGGGCGATTGTAGAGGATATGAAAACATCTGGGAGAAAAAAAAGTCTGAAATTGCCTCCAGATAAATTTCTCAGAACACTGACTTTGACTCAGCTGCATCAGGGGAAGTGATTATGAGAAATCAACAGCATATTTTAGCCTCACCACAAAATCCACCAGCGGTAAAGTCCCTGTTTTGTTTTATTTTTTTTTGGCAAAAGTTTAAAAGTGATGAGGTAAAGATTAGATACAGATATAAAGGAATGTAAAGTTGCTGCGGTATTGATGACACTGCTTCATTGTCGTGACATCAGCTCAAATCTTTAGATGCTTCCATACTTCTGAGACATTACAAGTCGTCCATTTCTTTTATGTTATGAAGTTATGACTATAACGGTGTAGACCAGGCTTGTGGTTCTCCACAGGCTGTTAGGAGCCAAGCTTTGGCACGTGCACCCTGGCTTTAGGTTTCAGATGTTGCACATATTTAACATTCCCATCAAACTATCACATTGCACTAGAATCTTGGCAGATGTGCCCAAAGACAACTTCTGTACCCCAAACACCCCCCAGTCTGCAGTCTGGTTAGGCAGCCCTGCATATGACAAAATTACATCCATGCTTGGTTTACATCCATGGTTTACATAACATTTACATCCAATATAAACGTACTGTCCCAGTGCAGGAAGTCTTGTACCCCATGTTTAGGAAGACGGAAAGTAAAGATGGGTTACCATATACCGTATGACCGTACTGTATTGGTCATGAGCTGATATTGTAAAAAGCAACACAAAATTTGTGTTGCACATGTACAAATAGTGCCACTGAATGAAAACCAACATCCTGACAGATTGAAAAATCCTGATACTCTTGCCACCAAAAAGATGTGAATGGGATTAATAACACTGTAAAACCAGTAACTAACCCAAACATTGTGTTAAAAATAACTTTGTATAGGCTACGTATTTTTAATACACACAATGCATTTTTTGTTTGGTTAGTTTTGAGCACTATTTGTGACTGAGTGGCTCAGTCTGTGCACGTCTGGTGGATGGATGATACTGGATGGATGATACTGGGTGAGATGACCAACATGACAGCGTGTTCCCTGCACCTTGGTGATCGCTCGTTATCTGGAAACTGAGTCTGCCCTGCACCATGGGAGGTTCCTCGGCTCAGATAAGGCCGGTGTGCTTTACGTTTGGTGTCACTTTAAAGCATGCAAAGTAGCCATGCTGTTTCTCTGAACGCCTTGTTTTTCCTAATTTTGGACATTTTTCATGAAATTCAACATAGAATTTCCAAACATAACACAGAGTGCCATTGTTTTGCAGGTACCAGCAGCAGGTTTTTGAAGTTAGTGAAAATCAATCAATAAAAGAGAAACTGCATGAGAGCAAAATAATAAAAGCTATCATCTCAAGACGTTTGGGGGGGGGGGGGGGTAAGTATTTTTCAGTTATAATTTTCTGGTGTGTGAAATCAGCTCTGTTTTCTGGTTTTGTGACGCATTTTCAAGTCTCAAATCATTTTCATGGTGTGGCACAGGGGGATGCTGGTAATATTTGTTTGTAGCACATGAAAAAAAAAATGGGGATTAGCTGTTCTCTCCAGATGTTTGTTTGCAGGTTTTGTTTGTCAGAAGACATCGGAGAGGCCCCTCTGAGTGGCTGGCAGTTTGTAAATTAATAGATTTCTTTGGTTTGGGAATATGGCACGCATCACACTTTTGGAGCAATCCAATCTGCAGTGGTGCTTGGCTCCCCTCACAAATCTGTCTCTTGTACAATGCTGACTGCTTTGCATCATTACTGGAGGCAATATAAGGCATTGCTTTGTTTACACAGCAGAAATTCACATTATTAAAATATAATACATTCTGCCTTGTATTTCATGATGTATTTCACATCCTTAACCGCTTAAGCCATGATAATGTCATTATTGAACATCTTTGGCAATTAAGTGTTAAATTTCTCTCAGCTCTCCAGTTGAAGGAAAGCTTATACACTTTGGGGAAAACACTGAAGCACCGGTGAGGAGGAAATCAAGGAAATATCAGGAGATATAATACGTTCTGTATAAGATTACATCAGGGAGAGTGACTGTGTATTTACTTTACTGTTCAGTGTGGACAGTGTTTCTTGAAATACATTGAGAGAAGTGAGAGCTTGCTGAGCAGAGTACTGATGAAACAGAATCTGTCTTTTCTGTTAGTGGTGGGAAGACTTTTATAAATATTCTGTTAAAGGTCAATACTCAGTGAGTGTTTAAGTCACAGTGGCACAATGGAGCAGTGTTTTTCTCATATTGGATCTGGTTCTATTCCAGCCATAAGAGGATGCACGTGTCCTTGCACAAGCAGGCAATGCAATCTATGAAACATGTAGAAGAGGAAAAAAAAAAACCAAACTGGAAGGCAAACAGGATCACACAGTGCCATGAGCCAAAACATCATGAGCCCCGGCAGATGAAGCGAATAATTCAGATCATGCTGGTGGAAATGAATAGTCAGCGCTTGTGGTCAAATATGTTGGATGCATTAGACATGAACAGGTGTAAATATTCAGCCTCGCTGCCAGTGGCCAGTTATAGTCACGTGAACAGAATAATCCCTGTGAGCCAATAAACATTCCCCGACAGCACTGATTCTTAACTACGGTGACGCGATCCACGCTTGCCCCGCGAGCGCCACCTACAGGACCGCAAAAATCTGTTTTGCACCTGTGCGCCACAAGGACCGTGGAACAAAGGGGAGGCCAAACGTCGATCGCGTTCGGCCGGTAGATGGCGTAAGTAGTGGCGGTAGATCGCGTGGCAATGACAAACAACATTCCGTAAATTGCGATGCGACCAGTCCGAGATTTAGCGCATGTCATCATGCGCATGCGCACATTTGGAAACGTCCAGAACGCAGCGTCAGCGCGCGAGACGCGACGTAAAGAACGGACACGACCTGACAGTGCGCGTGCTCCACAGAGCAGAGAGAGACATGTGTGTGTCAGCGTTTGACAAACAGTTTAAAGACTTTGCCTTGAGTCAGACATGGCAACTGTGTTTCACCTGAACTCGTCCACAGTGGAGGCTGATGAGACTCTGACACTACAGGTGGACACATGGAGCTGAGATCCAGACCTCATGTTGAGTTTGGCAGCTTCCTCACAGAGGAAACATCAACCCACACACGAGGACATGTGCTACTTCACTGACTGCATCATTTGGTTGCACTTATTTTTAATGGATAAGGACAAATACCATTCCACCATGACTGATGAACATTTGGGGGGAATCTGCTTGAACCTGGCAACCAGCTGCTACTGTCCAGACTCAAGTCATCAGAATAAGGTAGTGACCAGAATTGTATTGAACTGTTTTGAGTCATAAGAGTTCTTTATGTTTTTAGCAATGTACGTCAACATATATTGTATATTCTGGAAATATATATGTATATATATATTTAGTGTTTTGCACTGCAGGTAACTCCTGGCCCATTTGATTTAGTTATTGACAACCAAGGTTGAGATTAATTAGTTAAACTAATACTGTATTAATATTTGAATGGGCCCCGGGCCACTTTGTACCCAAAAAGTTGGGCCCCAAGGTCAAAAAGGTTATGAACCTCTGCCCTAAGGAGCCCTGAAGTAGAGGATGCTGTCAATCATGACTGTGTTTTTCTTCTTGTGCATTTCCATTTTCTTACATCAGGATCCTCAGAATTGCAAAACACAGAAATGCTTGGATAACACAACCAGCATAAAGATTTACATTTAGTTTGTGGTTGAATTCATCAGCGAATACACAACACTGTGATGTTGCTGTTGTTAGGGTTAGTGTTGGGGTTCATGCAACACCATCATTTCTGAATTCAATCAAGTGTAAAAGTGAACAGATTTATGCTACTAATTGTCTTTTCCATGTTTAAAAGTGCTCGTGCGTCCTAATCTGACCATAAGTGTGCGACCAAAATGATCAATAAATAACATAATAACCGTTGATCAAAGCTACGTTAAAGTTTCCCTGTTGTTAAAAACCAATTTAAAATCCTTTTTGAATTGGAGCAGGTACGGCGTCACGTGTAACAGCCCAAGGGCAAACAACAATGGGGGTGGGTGGACAAAACTTTGGTGCTGGCCATCTGTGTGCTATTTAGTCCAGTCCCAGCAGTCATGGCTGCTTAATTCAAACACTGTCAGGTAGTGTCATTAGGTGCAGCCATTTAAAAGCTTCAGATTTCATTAGCCACAGGAAAGGCCACATTACCCTCAGGATTAATGTCAGGTTCCGTGGTTCAGTGCTACAGCAGCTACAGCAGCGGGCTGCATTAATGTGACCCTCTCGTTTTAATACACCCCATCTCATTTAGCATTATGTCGACCAAGAGCTGCCCTTAAGTAGCCTGAGAATTATGGACATTTTGTACAAGTGGGATTCTTTTCACACCTCAAAACCAAAATCTGAAAAATCGCCCACTACTTCCTGTGCAGGCTAAGATTCAGTCACGGAGCAGGAAATCTACAGCTGGGGGGGGGGGGGGGGGGGGAGAAGGGTGTTTCAGTATATATATATATATATATATATATATATATTAGTTATGCTCTTATATGTATTGTTGTTACTGTCACAACAATCGGTCTGTCAGTGTTGTGTTTGTTGGAAATAAAATTGAGTGGAATTGTTGCGGCACACTGAACACGCCGGGCGCTGTGGCGTCAGGAAGCCCGGAGCCATGATCTCGCTATCAGGAAGAAAACATGGAGCGCTGAGTCACGTCATAGTGAAAGGTTCAGAAAATGATAAGTCACTGAGGATGAGCTGAGTCATCTTTCTTCCTGTTTTAATTAGGCAACATGGGTCCTCCAGCAGCAGCCAGAGACCACAGACAGGAACTGGTGTTTTTTAGACATTGAAGCTGTCTTAAATGTCAGCAGCTGCATTTTCCTATAGGTTTCACATTTACCCTCATCGCTTAGTAACAAACGTGAAACTGTCAGCACTGGTGAGGCAGGCGACTCTTAATGGAGCGACGTGCAGTCCTTACCACCGCGCTGCTACATCATGGTGACATCTTTCCCAGGGTGGGGGTTGTGGATGTAATACATAATGTCTGGCGGCGGCGCTGTTTGTTGGGGGGGGGGGGGGGGGGGTGGGGGCCCCGGGGTGGGGGGGGGGGGGGGGGGGGGGGGGGTGTCAGAGCCTCTGTGTTTCATCACTTACCTATTCATCACAAATGTCACCCAAGTGCCTGCGTGTCAGGACTCTCATTGTGCTTTGCCAGGTGTGAGAGGGAGCCTGAATTTCTGGGGCCCTTAATCAGGAAATGATCGCAACCAGCCGTGATTCATGGTGTGGTCTGGTTGTCATACGAAATATGTTTCGCCGCAGAAGCCGCATCTTATGATTGAAATTTATACTCCCACTCCTGAGAGCTATATCTGCACCGACGGGATCCGTCTCCTCTGCAAAGTGAAGGCCTGAGCTCGATTTCCAGAGTTTTGACAGATCTCAAGAGGCAGAACAATATAAATGTTTGAGAAGCAGTTTGGACCAAATTCCCTTTCATCGTTTTTCTTTTTCCTCCACACGCAGACTGCAGACAGTTCTTTGTTTCAGCCAGAGGAGGTTAGACCTGTGTGGAGGAGCTGTGATGCTGCCATTACCACTGAATTGGCAGAAAATCTTTTTTTTCCCCTCCCCAATTAAATCTTTGTTTATGCTCTCACTTTGGTCCAGTAGGTTTCAGCAGATAATCCTTAAAGTTTGTGTGGGCATCACATTTTAATGTCTGTCATTACTCAAAATCAGCTCGATCCATATCATAGTAGAGGATGTCAGACAAATATGCCGTCCATTGCGGACCAGCAGCATATGAAGCTCATTTATTGTGTCATATTTGATCTTTCGGGAATTAGATTTGCATGAAGAAGCCGCTAGTGGTACTTGCCTTGTATTGACTGCTCTTCCCGACAACCTGATTGTTAGTGCACCTTGCCATCGGTCTGTGCGATGAAGTGACGACGCCTGAAGCTAAATAATTTATTTCATTAAAAGTTAGGAACTAATATTAGTGGGGCAACTCAGTTTTATAACAAGACATAATCCTTGTAAAATTGTCTCAAGGCAACTTTTTTTAATCATCACTCCCCGGTTATTGGAATTAGGTATGAAACGGGTGTGACGAGTGTTTTTGTGCTCACATTATATTATTTAATGTTCTTATAATAATGCGTCTCTGTAAAAACCAATGATAGACTGGGAAAAGACAGTGTTGTTGTATTGAAAGGACCTTGGCCTCCTTGAAACTACAAAGCCGTGCAGAAATAAAGGAGCAATCTTTTAAAACAGAGGTGAGATGAAAGGAGTCCAGCCAAACGCAGTCGATGCTAGCGCTTTCTTGCTTAAGCCCGTGCGAAGGCGCTGCCGACAATTTGTGTACTGTTCACCGCAGTGGAAAATTCCTAATGATGACTACACTTAAGTGTGAAGAGCTTATTGAGTTTTCCCTCGGAAGCCTCTCCAGTGCATCGTTTGGAGCTGTGCTGTAGGCAGCCACTGCAGAGACTCCAATTACTGACCGAGTCCCACATGGCCGGATTCGAACTGTGAGCAGAAAATTAGAAAGAGATGGCGAGAGAGAGAGAGAGAGAGTGGAGGCTGAGAGCTTTTAAAAGGCAGGACGAAAAGTTTTGGTTGAAGCACCACCATGGCCTACGGGACGCCGAGAGAGTCAAACGTCCAGCAGGGTTTAACACGTGCGTTGCGTGAGCAGAGGGAGAGATAGGCAGCTCTTTGTTCAGGACTTGGAAACGCTCCAAACGCCTGCTTTCGTGGGATGTTCGATAATCCTGCGGCGAGCAGCTGATTTACGACGCGCATTAATGTTCGGACTGAACTTCCTGAACTGAATCTTTTCCTGCAACCAAGCCACGTGAAGTGAGAGGGAGAAATAAAACATCTGACCTAAACAAAAAAAGAGGTTTAAGGCTCATTCAAGTTATCATCAATGTTTGAGCGATCATTATATATGACCCTGTTGTTTTGCCTTGAATAACTTTGTGTATGAATCAAATGTTATGTGTAAAATCTGAACGTGCAGAGGAGCCATATTAGGTGCTGTTTAATAGATCTTTTCAGTAATTAAAAAGATTAAAAGATTTGCATAATAGCTGCAGCACATTTCATTACTCTTTAATCTCCTTATACAAACAGCAAATGTAACCTCAGTGTGACCACAGGAACATGGTGCTGCCTGTACCGGCACTGTATGAACAGCAGGTGGTCAGAGTAAGATTTCACTCATAGGGTCCGGGGCAGATTAGCGCACGGTGTGATACTTGGCCAGAAGTGACGAGTCTGTGAGATAATACTTCCTGTCTTTTAAATGCTTCACATGTCTCCAGCACGTAGGAGTCATTGTGTTGTAGTGAGGGCTTCAGTTGTGAAGGGGGAAAAAAAAAAGACGAAGAAAGGATCCGGTCCCCGCAAACAAAACCAATTATCTCGAGGTTCACGGGGCGAGAGCAGCTGTCAGTCGCAAAAGAAAAGCAGAAGACTGTCATCTTTTTCTTTTCTTTTTTTTTTTCCTTGTGTCACTGAGAACTTTCAAGGGATCCCAGGCCGTTTCAGCCCCGTAACTTATTTCTGTTCCTCCACTGTTTTGACGTGATATCGTGTTTCCCAGGACAGGAGCTTGTACACTTGGGAGGGGAGATGGATAAGAGTGGATGGGCCACGTTTGACATTGAAGTAGGATTACTTTGTTCCCTCCGAGCGGAACACACATTAAACAAGTGGGAGAAGTGGGGGAGGCGGATGAGAAGTAGCTGTGCGTGCATCCACATGGGATACACTCAGGAGTCAGAGGGGACAGCTGGTTCACTCATCACTTCTTTGCTGTGTCTTGGGCTTTGAAAATCTCTAGGGACGGATCGTTTCTGCTGGATAACTCATGAGCACTGTCTAACAACTGGTTAAATATGGCCGACAGGATTTGGCTCAAGTATCTCAACCATAATGGCGTAATTAAAGACATAACATTAGCCCAAAGATAATACTCGTACCTGTGGGCCTCGGCTGGGGTTGAACATCCTATTGTGGCATTTGGGATAGTTTTATTTGTATAGTGGATCAAGTCCAAAACGTATACACCTATAATACATAATAATACATTTGTTGCCACTGTAAAGCTGTTGGTTCTCACCTGGCACGTAAGAATCAAAGGGCTCAAAGAGGTGATACCTTTTCTGTTCTACTATTCCCAACGTTTATTAAAGCAAAGGATAAGATTTAAGGGTCTAAGTCTGAAGTGAATCAAGAAAGTTTTGCCATTTTTATCTGTGACAGTATCATTTAGGCAATTACAAAAGTCAGGAGTCAGGTAGAGAAGTTGAGTTTGACGGACCGCTCTGTCTGTTGTCGCTGCACCTCTCCCAGCAATAAAAACATCCTATTGGCTTTTTACGCATGGCTAACTCAGACCCATCACAACAACTCTGTCTCCCTGGGCCAGCCAAACATGCTTTTGTGTGTGTGTGTGTGTGTGTGTGTGTGTGTGTAGACAAGGGATTGATGGAATAGTAGTGACATACAGCCCCTGAAGCAGCCAAGGATGAATGGCTTCAATAGGCAAGCCCCTCTAGAAGGATGTGGACGGGTAATGAGGACTTCCACCAGCCACAGTGCATCCATCTGCCCTTCCGGATCCCCGGATCCACCCTCTCCCGCAGCTGGAGATTCCAGATGTGGAGCCAGCTGTGGACAAAAGGGACAGTGATTTCCTGCAACAGACGAGGACGATTCCTCTTAAATAGTGTTTGAGACTCTCACTCCCCTGATGTTTTGTCTCATGGAGTCACTGGCACCATTGGTGGTCTGACCAGTGATGATTTTCAGGTTAGGGCGGCCTCACCATCGGCGTGACAGTTTACACACAAAACCCGGGAGGCATAAGACACTGTAGGGACTCCAGTCAAGGTCCAGAGGAAGGTGGAATATGGAGACTGCCGCTGGGGTATTCTGACTCTTTGGCCTACAAACAGGTCTGAAAAGGTTCAAACACCAGCTGAGAAGTGAAAGCGGCAGCTTGAATATGAGTCACCTGCATGAGAAGACACATTATGCTACTTTTAACTCCTCGGCGGTGTTTCATACATGCCTGTATACAAGACCAGAGGAAACTCATTAAAGAGACTCGCCATTGGAGAGATTTGAGAATGGACAGAAATATTTTTGTTTATTTTGAAAATTGACTTCTAATGGTAATTTTCTTTTTTTCAAGGGATCGTTTTACCTAAGCTGGAGTGACAGACAGTTCTTACTCAAATCCTTTCTTAAAGCATCTTTTTTCTAAGGGATTCTTCCAGCATTATTGGCTTAAACAACCTCTTCTTTCATGTCCGCAGAGTAAATTCCGTCCAGTCGATGAAGTCTCTGTGATACCATAAGTGGATCCAGACATCACTGTCCTGATTAATCCCCCAACGTTATACTGTAAACCTTCACAATTGCCTATTAACTAAATCCAAAGAGTGAGCAGAAGGTCAGTCATTACAACCCGGGTCTTTACTTTGTAGTTGTTTCTCCACTTCCAACTTTCAAAATTGAGACAGAGGAAGAAACATGAGCAGTATGTAGAATATGAATATTGTACAGTCATACATGTTTCAAACAAACCCTGAGCTATTTACATGAGAAAATGAAAAAGAAACTTTCTTATTAGCAATAGTTCAAGCATGTTTACTTTGGGTTTCACTGCTGGATCTTTAGCTAATGTTCCCCAACATTAACTGTTCCCCACTTGTGTTTCCCATTGGAGTTTGACTTAAAACTTAAATTTTTGCACTTTGATTATTTAATTGATATTTAAATTAGTATGTATAACAATAAATATGAGCACTCATTATGGTCATACAATTTCTGTCTCCGTTTGTGCATTAGTATTGGTGTTGTAAAGGTGCATTGCTACAGGTTTAAACCTGAATATCATCATATGTTTTAGTCTGCTGCCTGAAAGCTGTCCAGCCTTTGATACAGTTTTAATAAACGTGACCCTGCTTGCAGTTTCACTACTGCATGTCCACGTTGCTGTAGCTTTAATGGGCCTTATTTCCTTTTCAATGAGCGTTAAAACTTAATTCTTCTTAAATCTTAATCCAAGGAATAATTGATCCATCTTAACTCGGCAGTTTTCTAATTGTTTAAATGCAGACAGTGAAGAAGGAGATGGTCTCAGCCCCCCCTAGGCTCCCATGGGGGTTCTGTTGTTGGTCTGGTGTAGCTTTGTCCTTGACACACAAAAAAACCCAAAGGGCATTCATCAGAGACAAAGAGCTGTGTAAACAACCAAGAGCAAACGGACTCATTGCAAAATAGAATCATATGTTAAGTTAATGAGGCTCAGCTGACCAGTCAGATTCACTCATGTTTATCTACTAATCTGTTGATGAAGGGGTGAAGGGGGTGCGAGGGGGGCGGGGTGTTCAGAAGTGATACAAACAGACGGATAGTAAAGTGCCTGGTCCAGGATGTCAGTGTTCAGGGTGGGTGACAGTGTTATTCACTGCCATCTGTTTCTCAGGCAGAGGTCCAGCAGCGCTAGATTGAATGCACAGGCATGAGGGAGTAAGGAGCACCCCCCCACACACACACACACACACACCCACCCCACACCCCCCATGCCAGTCTACTGGCATTGCAGCATTTCATATTAACAAGACAGTAGCCTCCATTACAAGCCTCCTGCTCGTAGAGGTGAAATGAGTTTAAATCAGTCTGTACACACACACACACACACACACATAAAGCTCTCGTACACCTAGACTCCCCATCTGTCCATCGTCTGTCTGTTTTTTCATGTCTCTCAAGTCAAAGGAGAAGTAGTGGCATGGTCACAATGCAGAGAGATGATGCAGAATATCGAAATTGTCGAATGTTGTTTTCCTCGCGGCTAATCATTGTCAAGTCTGTGTGAATTTCCTCGTGCAAAGTCACTCCGGCTCTTCCGCCATGTAGACGAGCATGATGGCGAGCGGCGTCAGTGTTTGGTGACACTGCTGACGCGATGAATGGCGTATCAATTTCTGTTTAGGTATGTTACCCAAACAACAAAGGAATGTTTTGAGAGCAGTGGGGTCTCATCGCTCAAGCTTTTATGAGCAGACCTCACAAAGGCCCGAATCAGTCTCTCTCTCTGTCTCTCTCTCTGTCTCTGCTGTCACCCTCAGGAAAAGTGAGCACGCCGTAAATCACCTTGGCAGCTCTGTGTTTTGAAGCGGCAGACTGCCCATAGCTCGTGTCATTTTATAGGTTGTTATTTCACTCCATTATGTGGCGAAAAGGGCTCTGAAATCTTGTTGCTTTAAAGGCTGATGTGTTTGCCTGAAGTGGTGAAAGGAAAAGGGGCTAAACGGACAGACGTCTACCGAAAGATGACCCAAAGTTCACAGGGGGAACCGCAATCCAACCTTTGTCCAGGATCTGAACCTCCAGGAATTCAGCTAATTCTTTTAGTATGGAAAGTGGAGGCTTTATTGCATTCTTCCAGGACGTGAACCTGAACATCTAAGTGTTAATTTGCATTAACATGCACTTTTCATACAATGAATCACTTTGTGTGAGGGCTCATGGGAGAGGTTTAGAGGGAGAAATATCGCAGGTTTTGGTTTGGACCATTCCGGTGGAGATCTGGGCCATGTCCCAAATGTCAAAGTGCAGTGATAAAGAAACGGGAAATAATCCCCTCGTTTGGAGTAAAACTGTTACCCCAGAGACCCGGACCGGTTCCTTCGGTTTCTTTCACATGTGCATTTTAAGCTTTTGTGTTTGATTGCATCCCATAATATTAAGAGGCAGAGGTAAAACGCTGCAAGCGTGTGCACGTTTGCATGGAAAACTCTGCGCAAATCCCAAAACAGGCTGTTCATAAGCTCCAGAGAGAGAGAGAGAGCAGGATTATTTTTCCCCGATGCCCTTTGTTTGAAGAAAAAGGTGTTGACTGACAGCTGAGCTCCTGGACCCTGCTCAGCCAGGGTTCAGTGCGGATGCCTGGCTAATGAGGTCGACTACAGGGATTATAATCAGGCAGGGAATATTAGTGTTCTCATGTGTCTGTCAAGGAGGGGAAACCTCCCAGTGTTGCAATGTCAGAAAGAGCTTGTCAGCTTCCGATTGGTTCATATTTACCATGCAACAACACCGGGCCGTGTCACAGCGTCCCCGGGGTGGCTTTAAGACGTCTCAAGCTCGTGACAGTTAATGGAGGAAGGAGTTATGGTGGGAAATCCTACCATGGGTCCATTTCCAAAGGCCCCAGTGGATGCTGAGGGCACTCCAACACGCACAAATTATCTCCCGTTGACTTTTTGGCAGTAAAATGTGGTCATTTTAACCCTGCAGTCTTTAACCTCCCAATAATCTTTCGGTGAAAGGTAGACTTCAAGCTGAGACCGAATCCCTGCTCGGCGCTGAAATGTATTAATGGCCATCGAGTTTGACCCTCTGCAACCTCGACGGCACTTACTCCCACTTCCCTGCTCAGGTCGTTTGAAAGAGCGAAACAGAGAAAGAGATGAGAGATGGAAAGAAAAACATCAAAAAAAAAAATGCATCGACTTGCAAGAGCGATGCGACATATGGAAGCCATCACAGGCCTGGACTCCCATCTGTGTCAGCAGTCGTGGCCTGCTGGCACCCACTAGTCACCGAGCAGGATGGGAATAATCCAGGAGAGAAGATCCATGGACTAGTGATAAGAGTCGAAATCCCTTGAGGAAAAGAGTTTAGCATCAAGGGGGGGTGGTGTTTTTGTGAGGTGCAAAAAGCTTGCTGATGGTTGTAGAAAACAGGTGCCCGGCAGCTCAGTGGGGTTCAGCTGGGTTTAAGTTTCTCACGTTTCTGCCTGCAACAAATTCCCTATGCACGACCCAGACCTGCATCACGACTACTTCCTTGTTTCGCGTCAGACTCAAACAAGCTGTTAGCGTAAGCGCCACATTCCTTCATCGTAAACTTGAAACAGTTTGTAGTGTGTAGCAAATGTGAGTTGGCTGCGCTGCTCGTCAAGGCCCATTTGATTTATTGTCAGCGTGATTTCTGTTTGGATTGCTGCGGCAGCTCTCTGGCAACATATCAAACTGGGATCAAACTAAATGAAAGGCGTAATTGGAAAAAGGAAATTGGCTCCTCGCCTTAATTTACATGTTTGCATTGTCGAATTCGTCTGAAGGAATGAATTACCAGTTGTGTTATGATAAGCCGGGAGGTATGGTAATTCAGAGGTCTCCTGACCACGTTCACTCAAGCTTCAAGTCCTGGTCCACTGCAGGGCTAATCAGGAAGCTGGATGATATCTGCTCGCTCCAGTCACAGTCTGTTCTGTTCCCACTCTAATAATGGCAACATATACAAACAATCAGTCAAGGTAAGATAAAATGTTACGCTTGACTTGAAAGATTTTGGTAGCAGGAAATATTCCGTTAAGCCTTTATAGATGTGTGGAATTGCTTTTTTAATTTTAAGTTTGTTTTTATAAATCCTTCTGTTGTAAACATCGTCTCCTTTGTCAGACCTTACAAACTGGCACAGCCTTAGTTTTTTGTTTTGTTTTGTTTTGTCTGTGAAAGATTTATAGAAAAGCAGTAAATTTTTTATCACCCCATTTCAGAGAACCCCTGATGGTAGCTGTAGCGCATTCTCAATCTGAGAGCGAATGCCCTTTAGCATTTTCATGTGCGCACACACACACACACACAAAGGCCTGCACAAACACAGCCAGTGAATTTACACATTTCACCAGACGTGAGGAACTACAAAGACGTGCAACTTGTACGCCACATAGACATATTCCTCAGTAAAACAAATGAGCCTCACATTTTCCACCAGCGAAACGAAGGCAACATCAGGTCTTGTGCGACAGTGCGGTGGGTCAGGTCTCGCGGGTCCTCCCGTCTGCACAGCTCAGCACTGCCCCCGAGGCCACAGGGGGCAGGATCCTTCAGATTTAACACCTCGCAGACACAAACACCTGGGATTTATTAGCGATCGTGCTCATGTGGCCGCCTGTGGAGAATGAGTCTTGGCCTTTGTCTCGAAACAGAACAAAAAAGTTGTAACTTTCTGTTTCCTTTTTTTTTGTCTCCTTCGCCTGTGTTTCATCTTCCTCCCCCGCTGCTCGTCCATCCTCAGTGCTCTTGTGGGGAGTCTTTTCAAGCTTGACTAATGTGGTTCAGGTAGTGTGCAGGTCGGCAATGGGGGAGCGCCTTGATCTGGGCCATATCTCGTTTGTCGTGGTGGCTCCACCTCAGACGATTCCGCTCGCCTCTTTTTTTTTCGCTCTTTTGCGTCAGTGGTGCAGTCAAATGAAAGAACAGCCGCTTGACCTCTTTTTAGTCTGGTTGCTGTGGACAGACCATCACGTTCTGTCCATCTCCAGCAGGATACAGGCGTCATATCAAATGCTTCTCTTATCATCAGGAAGTATTTCTGCAGGAGATATATATATGTTTGCTGTTGTTTTTTTATCAACACATATATTTCCTCATGTGCAAACAGTAAGACAACATCCTGCGATGGGGCGGGTGGTGTGCCAGTGTTGCGTGCAGCTGGAGGTGACACAGCATGCTGTGGTACAGTAATGGAGTCATCAATCAACAGGCACCATTAAAACTCCTTGACAAGCCAGCTGAGGCCACTCCAGTGGCTATGGTGACCGGTCTAAAGGTTGATGTTTGTTTTCAAGCCGTTGCTGCAGAAATAGTGGACAGACGGCACCACTGGAGTGGAACCGCTCATTTGTTGGCCATGTTTAATTATAGTTTTTGTGCTGTGAATAATCCTCTTGTCCACTAATCGACATAAGCACTGTCGTGGGTATTCCAGTTAGTATGTTTACGTATACAGTTTCTGATAACACTTTTTTCCCCCATATATCCAAGTGCTCTGGGTACTTATATACATATACAGTATAAGAGAGGAGAATTGGTGTGAACAGTGTCTATTACATCATCAGGGGAGTGTTCATAGACACTTTGTGGCTACTAACTTTTCAGATGCCTTTACTGTCCGAATTATATAATTATGCTTCGGTTCATTTTAGTTTGACTTGTAACTTTATAATTAGACTTAATGATCTGTCATTATGTGAGTTTATGCTGTTCATCCAGCAGACACAGGGCAGCATAGACTATCCATATCAAACCTTGCAAATGACGGTGAGCCCTTATTCAAATATTAACTTTGGCTCATTTGTTTTGCTATGCTAAGTGTTCAGGTTCTTACACCACATGGTGGCCAGGAATTGTATGGTTAAGGAACATCAGCTTGCGTGTTGTTGTGTTGTTTTTATCTGATTAAAGAATCAGATTCTGATCAGAATCGTCCTGTGACTTTGAAAAATATGGGACGGAAATCCAAACCCAAGGTGCAGCCCAGCAGGTTGACTATCCTGTGCTTTGCAAAGACAAATAAAATCATCAATCAAAGGATTTGTTTTTCAAGGACCCGTGTTTCTGTGCAAAATGGCTTTCTTCTTTCTTTTTTTTCCCTTTTTCTGTTGCTGTTTAAGAGCTTTGTTCCCTGCACTAATGCCCCCTGAGAATTCACTCAAGCTGAGATAGAGTAATTATGTGCAATTTCAGCTCTCAAGCCCATCTCCAGCAATCACCATGGCGATATTTAAAATGTGGTTAGAGTCAGAAGGCAGGAACAGAGGGTGGTAATATGTTCCCGTTTCTGTTGGCCGCTCTTTGTTCTTGTAAAGTTTAACCGATTTCCAAGCAAGACATCCCATTCCTCACACTCCTCTCCGATTTAAATGAATTTTGCTTCCTGGCTTTTTGGGAAACGGTTTCAACTGGGTGGCTTTGATTGATTGTATTGTCTGTTTGGGACAAACGCAGAATCCATAAATCCCCTGTAGAGGGATGTTATTCAGGCAGTATATTTTTTTATTATTAAGACCCAGCTGAAAAAGTGCCAGCAAACTGTGTAAACTATCTTTGACCAGTGATCAGGATCCTATTCAGAGGACCGTATCTCCGCCATCTGCGGCTTGTCGACAGGCATCCTCCTGCATTCCAGTCCTTTTGTTTGCAGAGGTAGGGGAAGGATATTAACGTGTCTATCCATTGACTTTACATCCTTGGAAAGTCCGCCTTGGCCTCACACCTGCTGCCTATAAGCCGCTGGAATCTCTGCTCCATCACCATTGAGGATGTGCGGCCTGGAAAATATGCGGGCCGCTCAAGGCCCTTAAGGTAGCACACGCAGCATGCGGCGAGGAAGCGGTGAGGAATGTCAACCTGGACATCACCTCCACATCCACCAGCACGGCCAAGAATGCAGCCATTGTTTGATGAAAACAGGCTCTTCATCAGTGATATTAAGCACCTGTAGACTTGATGTACTTGTAAGCGCCATTGTGTTGCTGTGTTTGTTTTGACTGGAATGTGGGGGCAAAGGTCAAAACGTTGTTGTGCGGTAACTGAGGTATGATAGATGGGGTTGTTTATTAACGCGATAACGAAAAGTTTGCCAACAGAAACAAAGCAGTGTCACTGAGATACAGCCGGATTCTGGAAGCTGGAAACATGGCAAGGGCATTAGCCCACAAAACAACATTGGATATGCAGACTCTGGAAAAGTTATTAGTTAATAAAATCTGATTTGCATTGCAGAGCTTTAGATTCGCCCATTTGTGAACATGTGGATCGGTGAAAATGTCATGCAGCTGTATGCAGCTGTCCGCAGATTTCCTGCTACTGTCTTGTCTCCACAAAAAGACATTCAGTTTCTCTCCTATCTGTAGCGAAACTCATCATTACAGTGGATGACGGTATTCAGTCGAAGCATCTGATCCTGACAGTCCATGCGTAGCTGTACGGTCTTTATTTTTTTATTGCATACAAAAGTGTTACAGATTGTTGTTCAGCTGTTTACAATTTTTTTGTAGCAGCTACACCTGAGTTGTGGATCTGGTTTGTGTTAGGAGCATAACTGTGTGGTGTGACAGCTCCGCAAGGCTCATAACTCAAAACAGTTCCCTTTGATAGACAGAAATATGTCTCTTCACTGCATTCCAAACATAAGACAGTCAGTTGACTCCTTAAGGTCATGGATTGTTCAAAGAAAAATAAAAATGCTTATGAGAAAATGTCTGCGCCTTCCCTTTGAACTCCGCTGCCCGTTACATGGCTAACACGCGCTCCCCAGGCAAAAATTATGTTATGCACTCATACGCGCCGCAGGGTGTCACAAAATTGCTGAAAGGTTAGACATACAATCAGGAAATTCTCTATGATGGGTTGCAGCAGCTCAGCAGGGGTTCTGACTCCCCACTGTTGCCGTGTGTCATGTCTTTCCCCGTCCCCCGTGACCCCCGAACCCAGAAGGTGCCACACTGCTGCCCTACAGTGATGGCCTGGAGGGGCTGGAGGGGCCACGCGTGGATTTATGAGCGCGATGCTTTTGTTTAGCCGAGGCATCCGTCTTATTATTACTTCCTTTACATGTTGGGAAAAAGAATTTACAGGTAGGGCTGAGGTTATGGATCCACAGAGAGCTGTTTCTCACCTGTCACCCAGTTTGACCATTATCTTCAATTCCACTTGTTGTCATTTTGTGGAAATTTTGAAAGAATGACCAATAGAGCACATAAGGCAAAAAATACTACAATATACTGTAAATATAACCAAAAGGCAACAGCATCATGATTTATTATGTGTGTTACGTATTGGTTAGAAATGGTCACCTGTTTTGTTTTGGCTTGGCACAGGAACAAAAAAACGACTTGATGAAGGTCAAAGGAAATATTGTTGATAATATCCCCATAAGATTCCAGGATGTTTGTTGTCATGGTTACAACAATAAAAACGTTGAGGGTAAAATAATCGCGCACAGCTGTTTTCCCATGAAAAACAGCGTGAACATCTATTAGGTGCTAGTGCGAGTTTCGTTTACACATCCATCCACCCCGGCTTCCTCCTGTTGCACTCGTTTTTAATGTCACCTATCTTCCTCAGCTGCACCCATCAAAATCACTACAGTCCCTAGAGGTCGGCTAACAGTTAACATAACTAGGTCATATCAAGCTGCTGCACCGATGACATAAATAGTGTTTTTTTTTCTTTAGCAAGAGGCCAGTCTGCAAATGTGTCGATTTGGAAGTTGTCTTTTCAGTGTATTGAGATTGTTTGCCATTGTCGTAATTAATCATAAATGCACTGAATCTGTGATGCTGCAGGGCAGCGCACCCTCACATCGCCCTATTTTCCACATCGGCTCTTAAAATCCTTTCGCTGCAGCATCACTGAAATGAGACCATGAGACACAAAGCAATCCCTGTTCTTTTCCTCTCCGGCTATAAATTGGCTGCCATGCTTGGTTTGCCACCCTGTTTGGGGTTGACAGGTTATTCAGAGTCTAAAATAACATTTGGCCAAGGTGATGGGGCCTGTAAATGTGGGCTGGTCTAATCACGTTTAAAAGTTAGATAAGGGTACAGTGAAAGGTGTAGCTCCGTATTAACACAGCTCAAAGGGGCTATAAATAGCAGTTGTCATCAGATCCGGGAGAAGAATGCATGACTTGTCGACTGAGGTCACTGTGTGCGTGCCGTATGCAGCGGTTCCATTTTTTCCACCAGTCACTGCTGACACCCATAAAAGTCCGGTCCATGACAGGGTTCCAGCAGCAGAGTCTCATCGCCCATCGGTTCGATGTTTATTCTCCGTCCACGAGAGGCCGAATTTCACATAAAACCTTTTCTTCTTTCAGTCAGAACGGCAAGACGAGTAAAAGTGTCACTTTTCATAGTGAAGCTTATATATCATTCAGTATCACATCGGAGAAATGGGTTGTCATGTTCAACTTACAGACGGTTTTAATAGTGTTGTCGTTCCCTTTCACGTTTGTCTCCGGGTTTATTTTATTATCTTTTTTTTTTTCTGCCCCAGGAACGACAATAATCACTTCTGCACAGGGTTCGTCTGCAGCTGTTAAAATATACTATAGATATAAGTTGACATTTTCTTTTAAATACACTGATATCAGGTTGGTTCCTGGTATTGGTCCAATGTTCAGGTATCAGAATCATATTTGACAGGGGAGGAAAAAAATGTGACTTGGAAATCTCTCGTTTCTTCCCTTGCTTTCCAAATATGTTGCCTCCTTATCAGAAGAAAGCAGCTCATGGGCTTAAAGCTCTGTGTGACAGCAGCCTCGGCTCTGCTGCACTATTTGTCAGGGCCCGGCTTAACCCTCAGCCACTGTGTATAATGAGCCAACTTGACTGGCCGAGTTTGACGTGCAGCCCGGCCTTTGTAACGGGGTCAGAGCCTGCCATGGTAGAGTAGTTTACAAGTGTCAGAGGGGGACAGGGAATTTGTGGGGACGAGGTAAAGCCCCTGCAACTGAGAGGCGGCTGCCCTTCTTTTTTTTCTTTTTTTTTTTTTCGTCTGCTGTCTGTTCACAGTAGTACCGAGGGCTTTTGCTGGCGGGTCAGGAGGTCAAGTTAGGCACTGCACTAATCCCCCTCAGAAGCCTATTACGAGCTCCTGA
Organism: Trinectes maculatus; assembly: GCA_016785345.1. Lineage (NCBI taxonomy): Eukaryota > Metazoa > Chordata > Actinopteri > Pleuronectiformes > Achiridae > Trinectes > Trinectes maculatus. The sequence goes on from JAFBJQ010001187.1 coordinate 751,943, forward strand.
ATGTGCAGACGTGAGCTGCGCAACACTGTAGGTTGAACCAAATCTTCAGACATCGTTTCTGCAGCCATATCTTTGGATTTCCATGAAATCTGTTGCAGACGTTTACGACGCCCTCAGATTTGTAAAGACTTCGATTCTCTGCATCAGACATTACCACTCCAGTACTTATTAAATATTATCACTCAGCATGTGGCATGGATTTAGCCCCCTGTTTGTTTACCAGCTAACTTTCTGCATTCCTGCATTTAGTGCTAAGGTAACGTACAATAGATGGAGTTTAAGGACGCTGTAAAGCAAAAGGCAGTGATTCTGCCTCGTTACAAGTTTGCATGTTATACTGTCATTAAATGTGTTGTTTTGAAAACAGGGAGATGGGCTGCTTGAAGATGGATTGTGACTCATCAGTCAGCAAATGCTTCCTGTGATTTCTTCTAAATCATCTCCTTTGCTTCTAATCTGCCGGCCCTAATTTACTTGATTTCATTTCAACCAAAACTTGAAACCACAACATCTAATCGGGGATTTTAGGGAGAGGAGGAAGAATATTGACTCTTTAATCAGGCTGCAGGAATTAGAGCCACAGAAGGTCTTTGGAAGCCGCGGCAGCACGTGTTTGTGTATGATCACTGGAAATGAGCGAGCACAATGGCATTCCTCCACGCAGTAACATCCTACGCAATTAACGTGGAGCGACTTCCAAATGCAGTTTATGATACCAGTTATAGATATTGTTAAACAAACAAGCTGACACAATGACAGATTTACTGAGTCACACACACACACACACACACACACATACAGGATATCCGAAAGTAAGGAAACCCTGTGTGTCCATAGGAAACAACACAGCATGAGCCGGAGTGTGTCCCATGTCCCTGAAGGCACCGCGCTCTGCAGCCAGGTGCTTTCCTCCGGGTATTTTCCTGTTTACTGACATGCCTGCGTGCTTGTTTGGGTGTTTTCTTTTGCTCCCTTAAGTCGATATCTTCCTGTGGACTGACCATGTAGCCCTCGCCTGACTCCACCGCTCTGCTCTTGCCACCGGACGTCATTAAAAAGGCTCGGACGATCAGCCAGGGGAAGTCCAATGGAGTCCAGTGTGCAGGGCATTGTTTAGAAAGCATGCTCATCGGGGGGCTTTACCTATTTCTGGAGCTGCCTCCTGAACATCAACTGTATTCACAAGTATGAAGGAGTCAGTTTCCACCGACATCCTCAATGCCAAATGAAACAATACAATATCCAAGGACTTCCTTCAAGTATAAACTCATTTCCTGTCTGTGGAGTAACAACCTTATCAAGGACTATAACACGGAGTTGTTTAACTGAAATAGAGTCAAGCTTAAGTCGTTGTTGTTGTTGTTGTTGTTATTGACCTCTGTGTGTGTGTGTGAGACATCGCTCTGATTTTGCTTCACACACACACTCATCTGCGTTGCCTTAATAGTGTGACCTTTACTTTAACACGTTATTAGAAACACACAATGGACCCCAGACGTCTTATGTGTGCGTGAGCGCAAATACACAATCTTTCACACAGCTTTCATCCCGACCCAAGACAAACACTCTGATAACAAAGGATTAGTCCGATTTGTGCAGAAATGCTCTGCTGACTTTTAACATTACACGCTGCAGCTTATATCAGGCCTTTATCAATAGAAACCTGCTGTGCTAACACTCATCTACTGTACTCGGCTGATACGTTCTCACACTCGTCTGGGAAAAGTTTGGTTGTTCTCTCAGGGGTTTGGAATTTGACACTCGGGGGGGACAAATGTGAGCGACACAGGTCTCTCTGGACGGGTGTGCCGAGCCCCACAGGACTGCAACAAGACCCCGTCACCTCACACCAAGCACATGCTGTTATCGTCCTGCAACCTGCCAAACATGCAACCACCTCTCCAGCAGCACTTGGCTCAGCTTCTCACAATGACCGCAGCCCGTGCCCTTGACAGATCCACTGAATGAGCCAATAGGTTGTAAAAAAAAAAAAAAAAAGAAGAAGAAGAAGAAGGAAAAACTTCATGATAGGAACAGTTCAAAAGTTTGCTTATGCTTCTTGATAGGGTCTGGTAATCGTGCACTTGCGTCAGTTTGCATTGAACGATAGAGTCAGCCTTTAAATGTGGTCATAACCACAGGACAAACCTCGAGCTGGTGTCTGTGGTCAGGATTTCTTTGATATGACATCACAGGGGCTGAGCTGGGTTATTTTTTTGTTTGTTTTTTTGGTGTCACTCCAGGCTTGTTTCACTTGTTCGCGGTTGACGCAACAATTGTTTGGTATCAATACTTTTCGTGAAACCCCTTAAGGAAACCCAAATTCCTTCCTTGAATACCTGCTGACACATTACACCACCATACGTCTTCTCTGCCGTATTTACACAGTAGGGATTCATGAGCCTCGGAGGTCTATCGCATTGCAGATTGCATGTGATGGCCTTGTTAGGCAACATAACTCAACCGTGCCACAGAGTTCTGCAAATTGCCTTAACCATGCTATCTCATAACTTAAAAGTCGATTGCATTATTGAAGACAGATTTGAGTTAGTGCAGCCTCCAGCCATTTGCTCCCCAGAGCCCCACACGCTGCTTTACTGTAAAATGCGATACCTCTTCATTAATCCTGCTGATTGGAGCGCGGCCCAGTAGGATGTATACAAACCTTAAGTTTGTGTGTGTGTGTGTGTGTGTGTGTGTGGGCACGCACACTTGCAAGCACACATCTGTTTTATTGTGAGTACACATGCACGTGCATTTACATCTGAAGCCGTGAATCAGTGCATGATAAGTGAAGCATTGGCGCCTCGGAGCTCAAACCCCTGCACCCCTGAGTCTGTGTGTGTGTGTGTGTGTGTGTGTGTGTGTGTGTGTGTGTGTGTGTGTGTGTGTGTGTGTGTGTGTGTGTGTGTGT
>JAFBJQ010001187.1:755937-959010 GCA_016785345.1 Trinectes maculatus
TGCCCGTGTGTGTGTGTGTGTGTGTGTGTGTGTGTGTGTGTGTGTGTGTGTGTGTGTGTGTGTGTGTGTGTGTGTGTGTGTGTGTGTGTGTGATTTGAGCGCCAAAGGAGTCTTGCATCCATCTCATCTGACAGCTCCCGACCTTCCAGTAATCCCAGTTTTTCTCACTATCTCGCTCCTCGTTACCTCACGCACACACACACACACACACACACACACGCGGGGACAGCAGGCATGTGACCTGCCGCGGCATCAAAGCCAGCCAGCTCATTCATCTGCTTCTGAATTGACAAGCAGTCACAGTCAGGACTCCATCACCAGCTCCTGCCCAAAGTCTGCTGTCATTCTATCTGCACTCCTCCTTTAAAGTTCATAGTCCTCCACTCCACGTTATGTCATCTCTGCATTTCTGATTTTACAACCGGTGTGAAATTTCATTTGTCTTTCGTTCACTGGAGAAATGAGATGATCACATCTTGTACCGTTCCCTCCAGCCATGCACGTGGGGCAGTCGCTCCAACTCGGTGATCCAGTTGTTGTGAGAATGGCATTGAGATAAAATATGCTGAGATCATGTTCAGAGCCACAGATATTTAGTGAATGATATGACTGGTGTTGCATAACATTCAGAATGTGGTATATGGCAGTCCCAAAAAAACCCCAAAAAACAAAAGACATTACCGCAACCTTATATAGAGCAGCTTTTTTCCAGAGGCTATAATTCTCCTGGTTGTTGGTGTTCCTACTGTTCTCTATATGAATCTCTGGCCACAAACCTTTGTCTCCCAACACCATCTGATTTACAGCCCGTTATCTCCAGCTTCCTCTATCTCTCTGAACAATCTGGTTTCACTTGGGCTCCCAGCTCTCTGTAAGAGCACTTTGTCAACACAATGAGAGGAGTAGGTATTCCTCCACGCCACGGCACCCAAAATTATGTATTGTGTCACAAAGAAAGGGGGTGGGGGGGGGGGGGCCCAGTGTTACATGCCTCTTGTTGAAATTTCCTAATATCTTCAAGATGTTGCCGTTCTTTATGGTGCAGATAGAAGACTCAGTTGCATTTTTTTTTTTTTTTTTGCAGCATGTGTTTGTAATCACAGTTTTTTAGAAAACGGCATAATGCGTTGTTTAACTCGAGACAGAAACTTCACAATGATTAATATCTGTCCGAATCGACTTTTTAAGGCTAAAGTGTAAGTGACAAAAGCGAATGACAAAATTAAATGTAGCCTCAGAGATCTGGAGCCTGGTGGTTGTGGTTTACTCCCAGTCTGTAATGGTGGGTGGAGAAAAATGCCTGATTTTAATTAGCTGAGTGAATTAATGTGTAATAATGTAGATGAAGTGACTACTGTATGTGTACTTTATCTTTCACTGATGATTACGGTGACTACTATAACTCTATTATGGTTTTCTTTGGCTTTGACAATGATAGAAACAAATGGCTTTAATCAGCATTTTACCCGTTGATTATATGACGAAATTAATTTATGAATTCAAATAATAATAGCTACTTTTCTTTTTTTTTTCTTTTTGTTATTTTCCCTTTTTGTATTCATAAGTATATTGTATTTACCTTAAAAGAAATACAGTATAATACCTGTCTACCCTGGAGTCCCCTGTAAAATAAATGAAGTAAAGTGTAAACGTTACTGTTATTTTACTTGACCCTCCAAGCGTGTTGCTGAATATACCATAATATGCATTAAGATCCATTTTTACATTAATAAGTATAAGATGATCATGTTGTTGAACTGTTATGTAGCTGTGGTCCAGGAAGCGTGTGTGATGATGTGTAATCAGCTTCTCTGGGCCTCTGCAGTGGCACAGTAAACAAAGGCAGCTACAAGAGTGGCAGTGAGTGACCCCACCATGGCCCGCTGTTGTTTACTTTACTTTACTTTACTTTACAGAGCCTGACGGCCACATACAGGACTGCAGTGTGTATACGTGACTGAGGTCACAAAACCTGTGATTTAACTGTGCAAGAGGACAGGGCTGCTACTAATTAACTACTTTTTTTTATCTTTGTTTTCTCCGTTTGTTTTTAAGGTTTCTTCATTATGTTTCACTAAATATGACCTGTTGTCCCTCTGTGCAGCGCATTAGGACTAACAGGGCTCTGGAGGCTGCTGTCCGCTGTCTGCAGGCTGATTTATACCCAGCTGATAACGACCGCGGTGGCGTTAAAATATTATCCTATCCTCAGAGATGTTTACTATAATCGCAGTATTTTCCCAAAAAAACACCTGTTATTTCCTGAAATGCTGACTCACTCTAACATTGCAACACAACTGATAAACCGTAAATACGTCGGTTTTTCCGCAGCGTTGCGTTGCAGAACAACGATTTGTCTGTTGTCTGTTGTCAAAGCGATTGTGGTTTAGGGATCGTTACATTTTGATTTCAGCATAATTAAGATTAATTCTTGCTCGGCACAGATGTGACATGAGTGGTTCTCAGCCAGATTTGGAGGCTGTTGTTCGTTGTCATGTTCGGCCATGGTGCCCTGCCTTCCCCTCTGCCTGAGCTCCTCTGACTCACTCTGAACACTGTTGCCAGGGCTACCATTTATTAATATTGGTCCACAACTTTGAGCCTGGGGGGTTAATGGCGTGGCTGAAGGTTGTCACTCGCACAGAATCACCTGACAAACACAAACAGACGCATTGAAGCACAAACATAAAAGCGGTTTTGTGTCCAGTTGATGTGGAGCCTAAATGTGTGCACCTTTGTTAAATCTTATCTTTTATTTTTTTTTTTTAAGAACAGGGTGTTCACTGACACTGGAGAGAAAGCTGGAAGGGGAATAAGTTGAACACCAGCCCCCCCTGGTGGTCATGTGGTTACTCACCACAGGTGAGTTCGCAGTGACCTTTTTTTAGATGTCACGTGATAGGCACCTATCAAATTTTTCTTAATGATTTCCAGCAAGAACAGAACAATCAGATATTATTCTTTTGTACATTAAGTGCAATAAAGGTCACCATACATTGTGTTATTTTATATATTCTATTCTATATTCTTTATGAGTCTATATGTATCTACAGTTAAATACATCATATTTCCTGAAGAATTAGATTTTGTACACGTGTTTCTGTGCAGACTCAAAAAACAACAGTGGAGCACTTACACCCCCAGCTGGTCACTTGTTGTTACTAACCACCACGTGGATATATACGTGTGTGCGTGTGTGTGTGTGTGTGTGGTGTGTGTGTGTGTTGACAATATTGACTCTCTCCTAGTTTAGACATCCTGACTGATGAGTGAGATGTTGTGACTCTGTTAAATGATAGAAAACAGTGAGTCAGCTTCCAGCAGGAACCTCGAGGGTCCGCAGGCATCAGCTACCTCACATCAGAGGTTTATGACCCGGCAGTTACATCATCGCTTTTACTGCTCGTCTGTGTTATCAACAAATGATGCAAAGTATGAAAGCTTTATGGCCAGCACTGCCCTACCTGCAATTTCCCCTTTCTTCGCACAAAACAGATTGTGGCCAAGCATGAACAGCTGTATATCATTGTCTACTGTCTATTGTCCTCTGTAAAGCAGGTAGTTCAAGGTCATAGCAGAAGTAGAGAGGTTTGATCAGGCTCTTTGACCAAAATATAAAAATTAATCTGAAACAAACAACTGTGACCAGCTGTGGACAGGCCTGCTGCCCCCTCATGTTCTCACTGTGTCTTTTTTTTTTTTTTTTTTTTTTAATAACGACAGTATCTGAAGGCCTGCCAGGCTCTGAAGTTATGATGGAACCAGATAATCAACAGGGGTGTTACCCTCATAAAAACATGCTCACATCGAGCTGTGGCGATGTCAGTAAATCACAAGGTGCGTGCTCATAAATCCAGTGCACAAGATCAATAACGAACGACAACGATTGTCCACTGTGAGGCTGCGCAGAGGCTTTACAGTCACTGTTCCTGGACTAATTGGCGAGGTGATCTTATGAATGGCCAGTCTGAATCCTGTCCTGTTTATATGAAGACGATATAGTCATGATGATACATTAAAGATGGATTTATAGTCCCTCCTCCATGCCATGCATCATTTCTGTAACGGTCTGAATCTGACAATGTGACATTCACACTGTGACATTCACATTGTACGTCTCTGCCCAGATCTCCTCTTTCACCTGCTACATCTGTCACTTTTAATGAGAACACTATGAACGTCTTCAAGGAGAAGCAACGCTATTGACCCCGTTCCCCTCCTTCTGCCTCTCCTCCTTTTAGTTAAGTGCTTTTATTTATTTGGCTTGAATACAAGGATTGAAGCCAAATAAATCCTCTTGCAGGAGAATCTGAGGATATACATACTCATACACTTTGCATTCATGTGCATGTGCACCATATGTAGACAGCCTTTCCAGTGCTGTGTAGTATATTGTTGCACCTTTAACGGCGGAACAGGAATCTTGCATCTTAATCGCAGTTAAAACTGGAATAAAATTTGTGTGAGAATGTTTCTAAAAGAGGTTTGTGTATCATCGTGGGATTTCCAAACTCCCCAGCCTCTGAGTTACGCCATGATACGATAATAAAAAGAAACAATGTTGCATGTGCTGGGAAAAAGTAGGTGGGTGGTCACAGTGGTACAACACACTGTGACTTTTGGTAATCTTTAAGCAAAGAAATGTATCCGAGTCCCAAGACCCTCCCCTCAAAGTCACTGCACATGATTCCTATCAGAGGGCCACAGGGAGAGGAGATAGTGAGGGATGGCAGAGGAGGCGGAGGAGGAGGAGGGGGGGAGAGAGAGAGAGCGAGAGAGCGAGAGAGAGAGAGGACAGTCATGTACTTACTAGCAAACACCCACGCACAATTTCTCACCAGACGTCCACACACACTATCTCACATACGTTGTGAAACACATCGCAGCACCTGCTCTGCAGCCACTCTGAGCGGGCATCCGCTTGTGCCAAGATGCCGTCCCATGGCTGGCTGTTGACTCTGTGCCTGGCAGCGCTGGCAGGTAAAAAAAACAACACCACAAAGTTCCTCTTTATCCTCCGTCATGTGCGTGAAGATTTATTCTGCTGCTCCTGTTAACAAAGTGTGTCTCTGCTCGTGAGGGTGAGAGAAGCTGTGAGGAGGTGTAAAAATGATTGTTTCCTTTTTAGTTGTTTTGTTTTTTTTTTCCGAGATGAAACATTTCGCAATTAGAATGATGTTTGGCTGCATGTGTTTAAAATCCCGCGTCACGTCATCTACTCTTCGAGCATAAGAAATTACCATCTGTTCTCCTTGTGTCTGTTGTTTTAATCAAATGTGTTGGTGGGGAAATGATCTGCTTTGCTCATACAGATCAGCCTGTCTCTCTTCCAAAAAGTTATTTGTTTTTCTTTTTTTTTTTTGTGCATGCAATTCCAATAACTGGTTTCAACAGACATCTATATTTTTAAATAGTTGAGTTACAAGAAGAAGGAGCTTGGGTTTATATGATCCTGGTGTAGCTTTGCTTAGTCACCACTTTTATTTCTGTCACTTTCCAAGGTCTCTTACCACTGTGTGTTTGTGGTTTCAGGAAGCAGCGCTGGTGCTGCTGCATACGAGCGAACAGAGAGGAACTGCTCCCTGTCTCCACCGGTAAGATCCACCGATCATGGACTTCACTCAGATCACCGTTAAAGTCGCCATGTTGTGTTTGTTTCCTAGTGAACACACTGCATAATTTTTTACGTGATGTAGTAAATGATTCATGCACCGTACATTAATGGTTACAGCGGAAGACACAGAAACAAATGAATCAGCAGTTGCTTTGGTTTTTAAATAGAATTTTTCACACTCTGTCTCACTCTCCCTGTTGTGTGTATGTGTGTGTGTGCATGTGTGTGTGTGTGTGTTACAGTATCTCCCAAGCACAGCAGTGAATACCACAGTCCAACTGCAGGAGTTGCGAGAGCGAATGCTGCCACTGAATATCTCTGCATACATTATCCCTGGCACTGACGCTCACCTGGTACATCTGCTGTCCATCATAATTAATTCATTCGTTTAAACCATGTGTGTGTGTGTGCGTGTGCGCGTGTGTGTGTGTGTGAGTGCACATGCACGCATGCAAATGTGTGACCTGCTCTATTTCTCTGGCAGAGTGAGTATATTGCACCACGTGATGCCAGGATGGCCTTCATGACCGGTTTTACAGGCTCCGCAGGTATCATCCTCCTCCTCCTCCTCCTCCTCCTCCTCCTTCTCCCCGTGACTCAGCTCCCCACGCACGTGCGCCGCAGTCTTACCGCTCCTCTACTTTCATCCCACATCCACCACCATAAAGCCCGCTCCCTCGTTCATCCGCTTTCATTTGCCTTGACTCGCTGCATCGCCGCCGCGTCCTCCCATTCATCTGCGCGCTTTGCACTCGCACAGCAACTTGACCATTAAATGGCGCGATCTATTTTTACGCACAAATGGTGGCGAGAATTGATGATGGTGGATAATGTCTGCACTCAGCAGCAGGACCGGGAGATAGATGACAAGCGGGTAATGCAGTGTGCCTCCACATTACTCCACATCACTGATCAGACATGGAATATTTCATCCTGTATTCATCATGATGGGTCCAGGGATCTACACAGATGTTGCTGTTAGGGCGGATGTGTTTAATGTCAGGGTACATTGGTGGAATGATAATGTGAGCCCTGATTCTATATCCTCCACACATCACTCTTTCCTCTTAACCTTTTCCTTTAACCCCCCACCTCCCCCCACCCCCACATTTTTCGAGATTTGCTGGCCCGTCACGCATCGTTCCGAGTCAACTCTGACATTTATAGCCATTTGTAATTCACTGTCAACGCTGCCCCTCCGCCATAACACAGCTGCTGCCCTGCCTCTCCCCAGGCACTGCTGTCGTCACTCAGACCAAGGCCGCTCTGTGGACAGACAGCCGCTACTGGGTCCAGGCTGAGAGACAGATGGACTGCAACTGGGCGCTGGAAAAAGATGGTGGGTAGTGTTGCTATTGCGGCTGCTTGTTGTGTTTTCCACAATCTGGCCGAACAGCATCCTGACGACATTATTTTTATCATCGACGTGATGAAAATAGCTCCAGTAATGTTTTTTTATGTTATGTGAATGAAATTGTGCTGAAACATTCTGACATTCTGATCATCATGTGTGATGTTCTCCAGTGTCCATCATCAGCGTGGCAGAGTGGCTCATCTCTGAGGTTCCACCAGGAGGCCTCATTGGCTTTGACCCCTTCCTCTTCTCCCTCAGTGAGTCTCTGTTCTCGTCAACATAACAACCTCTGTCAGTCAAACCCAACGTCATTAGACTACTTATATAAGTCGATGGAAATGTATTGACAAAGCCTTCAGACGCCTCGCAGACTGTTTACCTGGGATTGGCTCAGTCCATTGTGCATAATCAACTGCAATTTCCTCCATTAAGAAACACAGGAGAGCTACGTTGTCAATCTGGAGTCAAGCGAACGCAGCCTCAAGTCCATCCCTGGTAACCTGGTCGACCAGGTGTGGAAGGACAGACCACCTGTCCCGCCTGAAAACCTCACCCGCCTGCCAGACAGAGTCATACGTAAGTCTCCTTACTCGTGTGTGCGTGTGCGTCTCGACTGTACGCAAACACACACTGTCGTCTGTGGTGCCTTTTATCTATGTGCTGATAAATACCTGCAAACTGGACAGAGGGCAATGAGGGACTCGACAAATAAAGCCATAAACAGCCAGCACACGTTTTTATGTCTGAATGAGAGAATGGACGAGATAAGGAGGAGACGCCCATGAGCCTTATGAGGCTTTATGGTGGAGGACAAACAAAAGGAACAAATGTGGGAAGGCGTCATAAACCTAATGGTGTGTGTACACATTTGACTACAATCTGGTAAGATGCATGGGGGTTTAATGTTAATGTTGTCAGAAGGCCCCTGGACTTCTATCTGTGTCTCATCACCAGTGGCGCAGTACAGGGGGGAAAAGTTAGGATGATTCCAAGGGCCCCTGATTGACAGGGGCCCCCCCAAAAGTACTAGTAGTAGTAGAGTATATATACTCTCTGCGCAGAGGGGGCCCAATTAGATTTTTTGTCATGGGGCCCAAAATTCCTGGTGGCGCCCCTGCTCATCACAAGTTAGCGTCATGTTTTTGTCATTTGAATGTAAATACAGGGGGTCCTCGAGTTACGACGGAGATCCGTTCCTGAGAATGTGTCGTAATCGAATTTCGACGTTAGTCGGAACATACATTCATTGTGCCATTGTGCATACATTGTGCCACTAGATGTCGCTATAACACTACCCTACAATAAGAGTTTACTATGGTGAATTGCCTTTTGTCACTGTAGGGGTTGATATCGCGAGTGTAATGAGCATTTCCTTTAGATTTCTGATATCAACCCTGTAGACCCTACGGTATTGCCCAGATCCCGAACGCATCTGTGTCCCCCCCCAACGCCCCCCCGTGCCAGCCATCCATTTCACATAAGTAAACACAAGGCAGAGTAGCCTAGCTTTGCTTTGGAGGTGTTGGAGAGCCGGCAGGCGCGCTGAGAGACAGAGAGAGTGCTCACCAACTAGTTCCCGTGTGAAGTCTGTACGTATTTACAGGGCAAACCGCTTAAGCCGAAACAAGGAAGTTCACGGGAGATGTGTCGTAACCACGAAAACGACGTAACTCGCGACCGTCGTAACTCGAGGACCCCCTTGTAACAGCAAAGTGTGTGTGTGTTTTTGCAGAAAGGTCCTGGCAGGTTAAAGTGGAGCTCATACGGAATCAGATGAGGGACAGTCCATACAAGCCCACGGCTCTGCTGCTATCAGCACTGGATGAAACAGCCTGTAAGTAATTCGTTTTTAAAGATTGCAGACTAATGACTTTATCATCTTATAAATGAAGAATGTGTTATTCAAAAGCCTCCTCATTCGAACACACAGGATGACTACAGGGGCTTCAGGCCTCTCCTGACTACTGAGACCAGAATTAACTCATAATATGGTATTCATAACAGGCGCAGACTGAAAAAGTCCCGCGCCTCAGACACATCACTTATGTGGCTCTATCGCATAATGTAAATGAATGTCGGTGGTGTTGTGTATTTGTGTTTCAGGGCTGTTTAATCTACGTGGCAACGACATCCCATACAATCCCTTCTTCTACTCCTACACACTGCTCACGATGGACAAGATCTGGCAAGTCCACTCCTCTGGGGGCTTCATATTGTTTTTTATCTTACATCTCTGTTACTGTACACACTGATAAACCTGGGGTGATATTTTTTATATTACATACAAGGATATGCAGTATTTGTTTCTTATGCTTTTCCTTCTCCACCGCCTGCCAGGCTCTTTCTCCACTCAAGCAGAGTGACGGAGGAGTTGAAGGTGTATCTGAACGCCTCCTGTGGCGGCTCCCTGTGCGTGCAGCTAAAAAGCTACGACGCTGTTCTCGATCACGTAAAGGAGTACGTGGCCCAGCCTGGAGTCAAAGTGTGGATCGGCACAGAGTATACAAACTACGCACTTTACGAGATCATTACACCATTGGTATGCAGACCTTCTGAAAATGCAATAATAATATGGCAGTGCATATTGTAATTATTATTATTATTGTTGTTGTTGTTGTGGTGATGATTATGTTTCCGATGTTATTGTTTCTCTGCATTACGCAGGACAGATTAATGACAACCTCCTACTCCCCTGTGCTAACGACTAAAGCCACGAAAGATGAGACGGAGCAGCACATCCTGAGGGACGCTCATGTACGTCGCCTGCACACAGACTACTGTGTGTGCACACGTGCACGCACACACACACTTATTGTATAACCACTGATAAAGAAACACTTGTGCTAGCTGATTTTAACGCTTTTAATTTTGTTCAGCCATTGTGTTTGAATGAGTCTCAGTCATGAGTCTTTATTGCCAGAGCAGTGGAATATTTAAATATTTACTCTCGCTGATACCACTACGTGCATCATGTTAAATGAGTTGGCAGCCTGTGTGTGACTGTGGCTGTCTGCAGGTGAGGGATGCGGTTGCAGTCGTCCAGCTGCTGATGTGGCTGGAGAAGGCTGTGCCTGAGGGGAACCAGACTGAGCTGAGTGCATCCGAATACGTCAATAAATGTCGCAGGTGAGTGCACGAGTAAATACACGCCTCAGCAGATGGTAAAGTATAAAACCCTCAAGGGCCCAGGAATACGCAGTGATATAAAAGCCATAGGGAGGAAAAAAAACCATAAAAGTGCCATAAAAACATTAAAGTTCAAACTTAAATATTTGCAGGGACAGTCAGGTAACAGTGCGTCTTCACAGCTAATGTTAATATCATTTCAGCAAACAGAAGGACAGCAGGGGCCCAAGCTTTGAAACCATCTCTGCAAGTGGACCGAATGCTGCTCTTGCTCATTACAGGTACGACTCAGTCTGACACCCTCACTTCCTGTGGCTTTGAATTGTTGTATCTTTTAAAGCAGTGTAAAAACGGAGGAATCGATATACAAATTTAAACCATGTTGGGAGTGGTTATTATATTGTTTCCTCTGTGTGTGTGTGTGTGTGCAGCCCAACACAAGAAACCAACAGGAGGTTGACGACTGATGAGATGTACCTGGTGGACTCCGGTGGCCAGTATCTGTGAGTAAGAACACGCTCTCTTCAAGTTTCACTTCATATCACACCGACGTGAAATGACTCATCCCGTTTCTTGCATTTACTTCTACTACTACTAACTACCAGAGATGGGACCACTGACATCACGCGGACCGTTCACTGGGGAACGCCTACAGCAATGCAAAGGGTAACAGTTTTACTGTGTGTTGATGATAATTAATGATGATGTTATTGTGTGAATGCAGAAAGCACACTACCATCATTATTATTATTATGGTTATTATTATTGTTGTTGTTGTTGTTGTTGTTGCTATTTTTATTATTATTAGTAGTAGTATTAGTATTCGTATTATTATTGTTGTTGTTTTTTATCATCATCATTATTATTATTATTATTATTATTATTATTATTATTATTATTATTATTATTATTATTATGTCTTAATCTTCCGCCAAATTTTGCCGATTAATTGAGCCACAGTTTTTGTCCGAGTTTTACAGTTCACACATCAAAAAAATACAGCTCCTTCAGGAGCCTGCTATTACGTTACTCACTGCAACTCCAGGCTACTGTATAACCTACTGTACAATCCACCATATAGCTTCTTCTCCCATAGCTCCCACATCTTTCACCTCACAACAATATGTTTGCCTTTATTAATCGCACAGCCTCGTCTGTATTGACAGGAGGCCTTCACTCGAGTGCTCATGGGAAACATTGAGATTTCTCGAACCATATTCCCCTCGGGAACAAAAGGTGAGAATGAAAAGTCCTCCCGTTTCTGTTCTGAAACATTTCCCCTTTTCACCACTAGGAAGCTCTGTTTCTCCACGAGTTTCTTTTGTTTATCAACAGGCATTAACATGGAGATGTTGGGTCGCCGGGCATTATGGGAGGTGGGCTTGAACTACGGCCACGGCACGGGTCATGGCGTTGGAAACTACTTTGGAGTTCATGAGTGTATGGCCCCTTTTACTTTCAATCTCCTTCCCAAGTATTACACCCCATTTAAAAAAAAACACACATTATTATAACTGTATTTAGCATCTTTATCTACCAATCAAAACACACTTGAGGGCAGGAATTCTAATCTTTATTATAATGCTTTTGCAGGGCCTGTTGGTTTTCAGAGCAACAACATTCCCTTCAGAGAAGGGATGTTCACATCAATAGGTGAGGCCTATAATTATATACTTTAAAACCAAATATTGTGATCACTTGAATGTAAAATACACACACACACACACACACACACACACACACACACACAGTATATCCAACTGATGGTGGTTTGCTTTCAGAACCTGGCTATTACAAGGAGAATGACTTTGGGATTCGAATTGAAGATGTTGTTGTGATCGTGCCTGTCCAAACTAAGGTAGCTGCGGCTGGGGGCGGGGGTTTTATCACCTTTATCAGAGCGCGTGATGCCGGGGAAGATAAAGAACTATAAATAACATCTGCCTCCGTGTGTTTCGCTCACCCTCAGCATGGTCACAACTTTCTGACCTTTGACACCGTGTCGCTGGTTCCGTACGACAGAAAGCTGATTGACATTTCTCTGCTCAGCTCAGAACAGGTAACCTCAGTGTTTGTCTGTGTAGTCCACGTTCATTGAATAACAGAGAGACACCATATGTGTTGAGAGACGTACCACGAAGGCTTAAATACATAAATGCCATCCGATAAAATGGAGCGTGAAGTGAACTCAGTTGCAGGTTGTCGTCTCTCTGCACCTCAGAGATCAAAGCGCAGCACGTGAAACTCAAAACCACGTGTGAAGTTTGCACATCTGTGTTATTGTTCCTTTTCAGGCTGAAGGGAAAGCAAACGTTTTATGGCATCATTGTACAATAAAGAAATTAGATCATTTTTTCAGAAGAAAAAGGGGAACTCTTTCTGACTAGAGAGAGGACAGTTCCTCTTCAGCAGCTTTTGACTGATGCAACAGTGTTTCCAGTCATAGTTCAACATTTCCTGCAGGGCGATGATTTATTTTTGATAGTGTACTGAATAGTTGCAGATGCAAATTGTCTTACATTTACTTGTAATAGCATATTTTCAATTTGTCAAATGAAAACACACAATTACGTGTTTACATGCCAGCACTGTATCTCTTTCTGACCTTCACTGAGAGCTGTGTGGTCTCTGCAGGTCCAGTGGCTGAATAAGTACTACGAGACGATCCGGAGGCTGCTGGGTCCTGAACTGGACAAACAGGGACTTGGTGAAGAGAAGGACTGGATGCTGAGAAACACCGAGCCCTTTCCTGCACCTGGATCATCGGCATCCATCTGTTCCTCCTCGCTGACTCTCATCGCTCTGTCCGTCGCGTTCCTCTCCAACATCCTCTGAGCGTCTCCATCCTTCTTGCACTCACTCCATCCACAGCAGCCTTGCACACTCATGTTACCCCCTATGCAGTCTCTATTAAGCCGGTTGAGAGAGATGCACTGCAGATTAGCATTTTTTTTAAATTGAAGGATATTTGTTTCATATTTTAATTCTGTGTATAAATGTCTGTTGTTGTGTTTTAAAAATGATCTCTATTGTGATTTTTGAGCTTTTCGGTTAAACGGGAAATTTGTATGGGCAACGCATATCATTTCTATTTTATTAAAGTAACAGTCTTCAAAACGGCGCCGTGTCGGCAGGTCATGGATCTGATCGCTCTCTGACTTTGTCATAATCGTAAAAGACTTGGCTGACATGATAACGTCTACCCATGAACTTTGACCTTTCCACGTAGATCGTAACATAGATACTCTTCACGTGGACTTTGACCTTTTGACTTCAAACATAGATACATGTAGAGCCTATACATAGTACAACTTTGTGGTACGTGTGTCAACAGAGCATAATAATTATGATCGGTTCGTTTTATTTGAGTAGCAACAGGATATGTGAAAGTGCTGATGCTTTTATTCTCCATCACTCCTGTTCATACATAACATGAAATCAGACCGGAGAGATATACAATCATGAAAATAATAAAGAAAAGAAAATATTGCTTATTTGCATAAGCAATATTTTAAATCCATATATATATATACAGTATTTACTGGAGATCACTGGCTCTCAGGTTTCAGGTGTCCTCCAGTGGAATTAAAAGTCAACCTTTTGCTCATCGTTTTATGGCATTTCAGATGTGCAGACAGATCAGACTGTCGCCAGCCTTTACTCGAATTACAGGAAACTAAAATAGGGCATCCTCCTGTCATGTGGTTTGCCACTCCACTAAAATAACAAGCTGAACTCAACTCATATTTTACTTCCCACATTGTTTGTCTGGTCCCCTCTGACAAGAACGTACATCCAAAAAGGACAAACACTTCTCTGAGTCACTCCTGTTGTGTTTGTCTTTTTTTTCCAGTTTTGCCAGTGTCAGCTGTTTTTGACCTTGACCAACTCATTTGCTTTTTTTTTTGTATAAATATACATATCTGGTTGAACTTGACTGACTGGTCCCGCGTTAGTGATGCTGTTATGGCCTCTTGGAGCTGAAGCATGTCCTCTGGTGCAGCTACAGAGCTGTTACACTTTCTATGTGCGTCATCTTTAGATCTTTGGGTCTTTCACTTCCACACTTCAGTGGCAATCAGAAATACAGTGAGTGGTTTTGTACGTTAGTTCAATTAGACGAAATTTGTTTCATCAAAGGTCAGTTATTTGATCACAACACAGAGAAATACCTATGTACAGGGTTCACACTGCTTCTGCAGCCCTCACAACTGGGTTGTAATGACCTGTAATGACCTGTTTGCATCAGTTCAGTTATGAACCACAAAGTCTAAACCTGAGCCTAAACCTGAGCACAGCGGGGGAGAAAAAAGTTATGCCTCTTCAGTTTCTGTGTGGCCATGTGACTTCCTCTCAGCTTCCGCACTTTGCCGAGCTACAGCCGAGAGCAGCTTCATCTTCCTCTGTGTTTTCTTTCTTCCCTCCCTGCCAGTCAGAACACGGTGACGCGAACCCTCCCAGCGATTTCAACCGGTGCACCCTCGTCCCCAGCTGTTTGACCGGAGAGATCTGAGAGACCACCGAGGAAGATGTTGAGGCGAAGGCCTTCGAATGCCTCGGAGAAGGAGCAGGTGCAGAAGAAGAAGGTGAGATGAGTTTTATTTATTCATTCATTTATGGAAAAGTGAGAACGGGCTGAAGATAACGAGCCGTAATAAATGTAACCGCTATGAACTATAGTTATGAAAGAGGCCCTTTTCGCGCAATTGACTTGCACAGATGTTCTTATTTGCACGTCTGTTTCACACAGGATGTCAGCTCAGCCTTTGTGAAGCGAATGCACGCACGCACACACGCACACACACACTCACACGTACACAAAACCTGAGGAGCATCTTATCGCTAAATGATGGGGGGTTTTTTTATGCATAGTTTTAACAACCTCATTTGTGCGCCTCTGGTTGCTGTTCATCCTGGTTGGATGAATCATTGCTGCAGACGCAGTTTGAGTCAGAACAGTCTTTGTGGCCTCGGCTGCCTGCGTCTCCAGCTGCCAGCATGAGAGCGAGCCTCCTACGCTTGACACCAGTGCCCTTATTTTCCATCCACATCTCCCCTCCTGTGGTCTAATTCACGCTTTGTGATGACACGTCTTATGAGCTTTGTGCCCTGCGTTCGTCTCCTGACGTTTTTGTCACTGGTGCTAATTGAGGCTGGGGAACGTCATAACGTTCCTTGACATGATCAGCAGTCAGTATGGAATTGATTGATAATTGTTCAAAGCCTTGAAGGGAAATGGAAGGTGATAGAAAACTGCCTTGTTTACAGAAGGCATTTGTTGCCATGGCTGCACGGGTTAAATTCTTCAGGTTAGACACAGACAGAGACCATCAGCCACCAGTGCAATGATTGGTTGTCAGCACATATTCAGGCTTTGCCCATTTCCTGTCAACAAACAATCGAGAAGGATGATAACATGCAAATAACAGGGTAAATGACACTCGTATAAGTATTTCCACTAGTGCATTTTCAGATATGAATATGATGGGGAAATGATATGTGATATGTTATACACCAGCCAAAGTGATTAGTCCATATATTAATTATTTGATTGACAGAAAACTCATAAAAAGCTATTTAATTTGTTTAACCAGTTTGTAAAGTATGCGTATCCAATTTTAACCCTGTCAATCATTAATTGGTTTAATTATCCACTTTGCGTTTATTCCAATTAAAAGATCCCATCAGTCGCTAACACTGAATTAACTCTTCCCATGAGCAGCTACATGCAGGCGAACAATAACCCAGATTCATGATTATATCTGTTGTCAGTTGTCACTTCTGAGTAATAACTGCAAATTCATTCTGTTTGTGTACTTGTAGAGATAACGTGTATTTTTTCTTTATCAGTGTTACATGAAAAACCACAAAAAAAAACAGACTTACATGTTTCTGACATTTTTTTTTACAGATGAGGCATTTTTGTTTTTGTTTTTGTTTATTGCTGTTTTAATGATTCAGCTCTTTTGAGCCTTTGTTATTATGGTTTTGAATAAGTGTTGTTCCCTCTGTGTTCACAGCTCTCCCTGCAGAGGTCCAGCAGCTTCAAGGACTTCATGAAGCCCAAAGCCACCCATCCTGCTGTGTCAGACCGGGAGTCCTCGTTTGAGGAGAACGTAAGCGCCACTTACTTCTCTCTTTTCTTTTTTTTTACAGTGTAAAACTTCAAAAAAAAAGTAGAAGTAGACGTCATCTTTGTCTTTTAAGTTCCCGAATGACGGTTTGTTCAGATATTTGATCTTATCGTTCCTCATTAGTCAAGCGACAAGCGTAAACATCATCCAAAGTGAGCAGAGGCCAAGCAGAAACTGTTGTCAGTTAGTGTGAGTGCACAGTTTGTGTTTCCTGATTTAATGCCCCGCTGCACGTGTGCGTGCGTCCCAGATGTTTTGGTTTTGTTTTTTTTTTAAATCTGCAGAACTTTAATTACTTCCCACTAACTAACATTCTGCGCGCCGTGAGTGGAAGTTGGCAAGACGAGTAAGTAAAGAGACAGAGGAGAGGAGAGGAAGTAAGAAGGAGAAGTTGTGCACGGTGCCCACATGACAGCAGCGTGCAGACAGGATGTCCCCCAGAGTCAGCCAGTCGAGCAGAGAGCCTGTGTCAGACAGACAGTTTCAGAAGAAGCAAGAGTTTCATCCGCTGAGTCCCAGCACATTTTATTTAATTTATTTATTATTTACGTTTTTTTTATCTCTACCTAAAAGCTCATACGTCAAAATCAGTAGCAGTAGGTCAACAGCTGCCTGTCTTTGTTTTTGCGGCACTGTGTGGGTGTGACTGAGTGTGTGTCATTGTGGTTACTGTGTGCTACACCCGGAAAATAAACTATATATCTGTGGCTTCACGGTGGTGCTTAATCGAGAATAGTAAAAAAAAATAAATACATTTTTTAAAAAGTGACAAAAAGCTAAAAACTGTCTGGTTTGACATCATCATAATTTGCCTGTTTTGAGCGTTTGTTTTCATTTTTTTGTTTTTCTGTTTCGTGTTTTACCTGCAAATTACAGTGAACTCGACCTCTGTGTTGTCTGGTAACATGTGACACACCACACTGTTTTCTGGGACAAACAACCTCATGAAAACACTGTTTTCATTACGGGCCCCACGGTACAGACTCTCATCTTCCTGGCCACAGTGTGTGTGTGTATGTGTTTTTTCTATGTCATTTTGTGTATGTGGCTTTGTGGGTAAGAGCAGTTTGTGTGCATGCAAAACCCAGCACCACAGAGTAGAGGATTTTTTCGTGTACAGAGGTGAAGTCTTCTCATCAGCGCCACTTTCGAGCCAAAATGAAAGTCAGTGACGAACTTGACTTGGGATGTGACTCTCGCAGTATCTGTCATCGCATTGTTTCACTCCCGTCTCAGGTGGCTGAGAGTGGAACTGCAGAGGACGCAGTCAAAAGTGGCAGCAAACTGGGCAAGAAATGGCGCAACGTCATCTCGCGTACCATGACCCGCAAGACCTCCAAGATGGTGCAGAAGGCTCTGGCTGAGGAAGGGGTAAAGACGGTTTTGTACACATTAGTCACAGTTACCAGACTAACGGAATGTAACTGATGTTATATAACAGCTGATACGTCTGAAAACTAATGTTGCTAATGCAAAAACACACCTTGACATAACACATGTGACACTTCTACTCATGCAAAGAATCACAAATTTGTCTCCATCTACTGGTCAAGTGTTTAATAGTTCAAATCAAACTCAGACTCCCCTTTATTTGATTTTCAGTCACAGAAACTCACTCTACATTTACTCACTGTACGTTGCTTAAGTAAAAAAAAATAGGTATTTACCATAGTTTTCTATTTCGTACCAGTTTATTTTTTTACTGTACTAACATTCAGACAGAATTGTAGTACACTGTGCACCACAGCACTTATCTAGCCGTTATCTGTGATCAGTTACTCTGACAGGAAAAACTGAGCTCAGCTTGAACTTGAATATTTCTTCCACCACTGCTGATTTTTAAGATTAGCCCTTTACCAAGGTTTGAATGAACTTCCAGTGACCTGCCGTCTATAAGGTTAGTTTATGGTGACAGTACTGTATTGTTCAAACACGCTTCTCCGTGCGTCCCTGAAGCTCGCATGAACAAACATTAATTTCCTACGTGGACATTTACAGAGCCATAAAACTGACAGAGGGAAGGTAGGGAAGTAAATATAATAAATATAAATATAATGAGATAGATGAGTAAAAGATAATGTTGGTTCGATAATAAATTTCATGTGAATAGAAAATAAAACACTTTATATAAATTATTGAATTATCTTCTTTACCAATTGCATTGACAAATATAGACCCAAGAACACATTTACCTCCAAGTAGCGTTTTTGCTATTTTAGTTTTTTAACTTTTCCATTTTAGTTATATATAAATGTTTCAGTTTCTACTTTGTTCCTGTTGTTGCCTGAACTTCAGGTTGAATGGATAAAACCTCAGACCTTGTGTTTCTCCAGGGGGAGAGTGGTGGAGAGATGTCTCCTGTCTCTGCCAATTGGCCTCCAGAGCTGACGGGGGGGCAGAGGACTTCTGTGTGCTCCACGGGGTCAGAGGACACCATGCCCAGCCCCATCTCCCACCAGCCCTCAGGCAGTACGTCTACCACCATGTCAGCAGCGTTCATGTTAATGTGCCTGTTAGGAACCACTGATGACCTGACCCTGTCTCCTCAGGCAGTGATCGACAGAGCCTGGACAGTGGATACTGTCAGAGGGACAGCATGAGACTGGAGGAAAACGGCGTCTCTTACAATGGACCGTTCTGTGGCCGCGCTCTGGTCCACACTGACTTCACTCCCAGCCCCTACGATGTCGAGTCTCTCAAACTCCAGGTTAGTCACACTGAGGTCAGAGGTCACATTGACAGATTAACCTTACGAGACCAGATGAAAATGACAATCACGGAAACGTAGTTGCTGCCACATGCCTCTGCGATCTGATATCTCCTGATCTGAGCCTGACTGTGATGAGTCATCTCTCCAACAGAAAGAAGACATCATCTACATCATTGAGAAGCCTCCTGTAGGGACCTGGACAGGGAAGCTCAACAACAAAGTGGGCTCCTTCAAGTTCATCTACGTCAATCTCTTGCCTGACGAGACTCCCCCGGTCAGGAGGAGACGCTGCAGCAGCAAGACCCACCGAAACAAATCCAGACCCAAAACCCTGGAGGAGGTGCTGGACAGCATCGGCCTGACGGTGAGATCCCATGAGTTCCACTCAGCGATTAACTTGTGAGCGCATCTCGGCCTAAATAACTTTTGCCTTCTTGTTGTTTAAGGGGCTGAGTTCTTTGCTGTGCATGCACGGCTTCCAGAGCCTGGAGGACTTTGCAGGACTGAAAGAATCTCACCTCAATGAACTGAACATCACCGATCCGGAGCAGCGCGCCAAGATCCTGGACGCCTGTGAACTGCTCAGAGACTGTAGGTTCACACGCTCTCTGAAGCTGCACCGCTCCGTCTCTCCCACACTGCTGCATAGCAATAAGAACATACCTGATATTCTATTTTTTAATTTAATTTAAACGTTTTTTTTAAATGCTGCTGGTTATGAAAGTACAAATTTCAGTCCATTTATAGAAAAGTCTCTGCGGGGAATAAATTAAGATACCATTTAATGTTTCTGCCTCAGCTACATAATTATGTACATTTTATGGCTCGGTTCTTTTCAAGTGTACAGGACTAGTGAACATTATCCTGAGACGCACTGTGCTGAAACGTGCTTGTCTTTGCCCCATGTAGCTGACGAGGAGCCCGAGCCGAAGGAGAAGGATGAGGAGGAGGACAGATCCGCAGAGGAGACCAAGGAGCCGAGGGATTCGGGCTGCTTTGAGAGCCCCGAGAACCTGGTGAACGGACGTGAGGAGCCAAAGATGGAGGATGAGCTCAGAGACGAGGAGTCGGAGGAGAAGACAAATGCAGAAGAAGAGAAACACGAGCAGGAGTTGGAAGAAGAGGAGGAGGAGGCCGAGCAGCTGGAGGCTGTTCAGGAGCAGCTGCAGGAGCTGACTCTGGAGGAGGGATGCTGAGAAGTGATGCAGGAAAATACTCAAACTTATTTTAACCCTGAGACTCCGGCGATGGAGAACGGTTTTGTTGATACACAGCTCCTCATCGTAGGAGAATGTTGTGATACTGTATGAGTCAGGATGTCGCGTGATTCAAATGAAGCATTTAGACAGTTACTTGTCATAGTCGTTGTTTTCATACAGTGCAGTGCCATCCGTATATGAATGTAAAATATTTTTCATGTAGCATGACGTTGTTTTTACTTTTCTTTCATTTTTTGCTAGTTTGTAAAAAGACGCTGTAAATAGAATTTTAAATAAAACATTATACACTGAGATGTCGTTAGTTATTTGACCTGTTTATTTTTTTTCCCATGAGTTCATCAGTCGCTGTTGCTGTTTGTCAGTTTTTCTATTGTGATGAAAAAAAAATTAATTAATGGAGTAAATATTGTTTCAAATATCATGATTATAACAATTTTTTTTTCTACCACAGGGATAGGGCCTGTTCCCTGGACCCGGCCATGTTGCGCCGCCATGAGAACAGACTAAACCACTGGCTCTCAAGGTGACCTTTTGAGATTTTATATTCACATACGGTTGTAAGGGGACGATGAGGTGAGTCAGTGGGTTACCTTACCACTAGATGTCACTAAAACCTGCATACTGAGCCTCTAAAGTTCACTTAAAACTTCCCTCAGGCCCTTTATTTCCAAGTATCATGACATTCACACATACATGTTGCTATGATTTTTTTGTGTTTTGATGCTTTATTCTTTTTCTGTTCAAAACTAAGTTCATATAATTTGTGATTTACATATGTTCTCAGGTGCCGCTATCATCAGAAGAAAACATCCTTCCACAGACAAATAATAATAAGACAACATTATTTATTTGCCAGACACACACTGATCATGTAGAAAGAAGTGAACTAAATCAAATGAATACATATAATCACAGTGTTGATACTAAAAGTGAACATAAGTAAGAGCTTCATCAGTGGTATAGTACTGTATCTGTATACATAATGCAATGTAATAGAATGATCAGGGCATTCAGAGCCGATCACGTCATGTTATTTTAACACAGGAATCACACATACATCACTTCCAACTGTCCCTTCATAAATCGCTTATACACAAATGTCCCTTCTTCTATCCCGTATCAATCACACACATTCATGTTCAAAGCGATCGGACACATCAACTGTTAAATAAATAACCCCCACAAAGAAAAATGCTCTAAATCTGGTCTTGGTTTCGAACCTCTTGCTGAATATTGAACATTTGTTCCAACAAACATTCAGTGGTTACACTTCACAGAAAACAATACTGCCACACACTTACAGCATCATCCACAGGTCATTGTGTCAGTTATCACTTCTTCTAGGGTGAAAATAAAAACAAATTAATCTTGAGCTGTTCATTAATCGATTAGAGATGTCTGACAGGAAGTGAATCAGCATCAGTTCTCGTTATCTAATATTTGTTTTGTATTTCTCAAGCAGACATGAATAAAATATTCAGTTTTATTTAAATGGGAATATTTCCTGAATTTATTTTAAGAATAGTAATGTAACAAATGTTATTACAGCTCCCAGCACTCTCAGGATCCTAATCCCCCCCACCCCCACCCCCCCCGCTTCCACTTTTAGATTTATTTATTTTTTTGGATGTAGTTCAATTAAGGAAAAAAAAATGTAGATTTGAGTCTTTAAATAAATAAATAATCCCGGGCTGATTTCAGAGTCTGACATGATGCTGTTGACACAGTAGAATGTCTACACAAGTCTATTTCACAAACACTAACTTTGTCCTGCATATAACACAACTACCACAACAGACTCTCGCTAATATCTATATAATTTTCTTCCCTTCTCATTTTCCTCTGAGGGCAGTAAATCCTCGACTTGCATCACTTCTGCAGTGGAGTTGATGTAGGAAAAACCGTCACAGCAAAGAAGTAAGGAAACGTAGAGAAGACATGTTAAAGACGAAAAGGCAGAAGATGGCAGGAAGAGAAAGGACTCTGAGGAAGATCAGCGCTGATGTGATTTACAGGAGGGGGCGCTCAAGCTCACAGGCAGAATATTTAACACTTGGCCACGCTCGAGCCTCAAAATATTAAAAATAAAAACAAACCCCTGCTGACGTCAAGTCCTCACGTCACATCGGCACAGATGTTTTCAGCACATACCGTATATACCCGCTAAAACTACAACTCAATCATGGCTTTGCAATTTTATGTCCATAAAAGTCTAATTCGTTGGTTCCCAACCATTTATTTTGTTTTTTTTTCAAAAACTTTTAGTTGACAAATCACAACATCTCATGAAAGAACAAAAGATAATGGCAGTAATGTGTTTGTTTAAATTCACATGTTCTCTCTCTCTTGCACTGAGAGTTAGATGACGTTCAGACCACCCAGCAGAGACACATGCCAGGATTTCTCAACAATTAACACGTTATACACACTTTGTGTCATTTGTGCATATACTGAAATGTGGAAATGACAGGAAGTCGACAAAGAGCTCTCGTTGTACAAACCACAAATTGTCTTTGATTTTGTGTGAGGCAAAAACAAACCTGCGTTCAGTCTTTATGCTAAGCTACGATGACCACATCCAACCTGTAGATTCATATTCATGACATGGACTTGCGGGTGAGTTGTGAGAAAATATTTTATCACCAAAATGTCATATTATTCCTTTAAACTTCTTGCGATCTCTTAGATTTATCACCTGACCCCTTTGGTTGGGAACCATGGACCACTTGGAGCGTTTACATTGGCGTTTCTCATTTAACACTGTATCAGAATGGATTTGAATGGCGTCTCCGTTGGCTGACGAGCTGCATTACACTATGCAGCTGTTACGATAAGGCACTGTTACGACGAGTGACTAGGATCATCAGAAGTCAGGCCTTTTCTCACTCACACAGGAACCATGCGTCAACACAACACCTCATCTGTGCAGGCAGCGGTTGCGTCTATCTCAGAGTGCCAGAGTCACACTATATACTACGATACAGATATAAAAATGGAAGGACAGGCGTGGGTCTGGATCGAATCCCTTTAGAAAAACAAGATAAATGCAGGTAACAACAGTACTGAATGCAGCAGTATCAGAAGAAAAGGTAGATTTGGACTTGCCTGGAAGGAGCCGTTAGGGTTGTCTCAGCTAAGGATCTGTGTGTCCTCCCCCTGTCCGGACATCATGTGTACACCATGTCCACAAAAGAAGCCTGTCCAGCCTTCCCATGGTTTGCATAGGGCATGTAGTGTGCACACAACAAAAACGGACTGTTTTATACACGTCCAGAAGTATTATTGTCTTTTCCAGACCCTTTTCACGGAGTATATTCGAACCGGCCTCACAATAAATGTTGTTATGCAATTTTAAATAAAGAAAAGTCTCACTGACAATCAGGGCGACCCACAGGTGATCTACAGGGAAAGTCATACACTGAATGAGCTTTGTTTTTTTTTAATTTCCTTTTTTGTTTGAGTTGAGTTGAGTTTTTTTTTTTTTTTTGCCCCCGGTTTTCTCAGAGGCTGCTTCCTCCCCCTTTGTGTCTTTTCCATGCAGTGTTCAGGAGTCAGAGGAAGCTGCTGACTCTCCATTAAACCCCCCCTCCCTCCTCCCCCCTTTCCGCCCGAACTCTGTTTAATGTAGGACGAGTCGAAGAATAACTGAGTCACCTGCGCAGCAATCAGACATTGATTATTGATGTTCCAATTCCTGAACGGGGGTGGTGGGGTGGGGTGGGTTGACTCCGATCAGGGCCCGCCCCCTCCACACAGCTAATGGGTCTTGTCCTTGGCGATGGATGTCTCTGCATCAGTCTCAGGGGAAGCGAGGGGCGGGTCCTTGGAAGCAGGCGGCTGCTCCTCTTTGGGGGAGGGGATCTTCTGCGCTGAGGCAGCAATACTTGGCTTGGCATCGTCAGGTGTGTGCTCGTTGGGGATGAGTGCAGCCGTGGTTTTGTGCAGGCAGAGGACAGCATGCTGTAAAGATGCAGATGCAACATGAGCCCGACAGTGATGATGAGAAATACTGTGAAATAAACTAATTTCAAATGAATTCATTCAATTAGACCCCAGACATAAAATAAATGAACATTTGAAATTATGGCCTGTAATAAGAACATGCTAAAAGTTACCACTCTTGGATAAATCCTGGAGTTCCCAAACCACTTAGTTCATCTAAAGTTAATAAATTTAATACACAGTACAATTCCATACTGATTCAGTGGTTATGTGGCAGTAAAAAACTTTTAATGTTCAGCACCGCACTGAGGAGTGAGACTCCATATTCATAGTTTTCAATGATCAGCTGGGGACTGTATTGTGCAAAATATGGAAACAGCAATAAAAATAAAAAGTAGGTATGACATTAGTGGCCAGTGACGCAGCTGTCAGCGCTTCACCACAGTTTAACCCGGTTAGGTTATAAGTATCAACTAATTCTTCACATTCAATTTAAACGTATAGTTACTGTGCTTTTTCACACACACACACACGCACACACACATGCACACACACACACACACATACACACACAGTGTGTGCTCACCGTGGTCTGTGAGGGAGGGTTGGTACTGCTGGATGCAGCAGACGTTGCAGAAACAGATGAATCCTCCTGCATCAGTCCTCTTCTGTCCAACACGCTGGAATGAGAGACAAGGCAATAAGTCACCAACAGCCTCCTGCTCGTTATTCACCCAAACTAGTCGTGGGGAGTAAACGCTAATCAATCACAGGCATTGATAAGGAACTTACTGATGACTGCAGAGAGAACATGTTGATTAATAAAACAGGGAAAATGCCGGCCCCTGATCCGGATTGAAAACGGACATTGAATACTAAATCAATTAACCCGCCAGAGCTCAAGGTCGACATTACCTCGGGTAGGTCGGCCCACAGAGCACCTCGCAGCAGTTTTTGATGATGTTCTTGTGGCTGTACGGGTTTTGGACTCTGTTCTTTCCGGACCAGGATCCTTTGATCTGGGAAAAGCGTAAAAAGTGTAGACAACAGGCATCAGTGAAGAGCGCTCACTTCTCTTTCAGAAAGATTTTCCCTGTGATGATGCCTGATTCAAAAGCATAGCTCCATTTTTAGACGTCATTCCCACGGGCATGGGTTTGACCTACTAAAAGGATCTTGAAGGCATTTCGGTTATTCCTAGGTTAACTCTACGTATGTGCATGAGTCCCCCATGTTAATATTATACATGTTTTCACTTAAGTTACCCTCCCTCATCAATGTTATTATCATTTCATCACAGCACCTCTTCTGCTTGACATATTTATATTATTTGTTTTATTTTCATTTGGACCTTAATTGTGAAGACGTGTAGGCGAGGGGACAGTGGACTGATTTCACTGGAAATAGAGGTGTTTATTCTCTACAGGAAGAGTTTGTACTGCCTGACCTTGCTGCAAGGCAACAGAGAAAACAGCTTTATTTTACCTGCTGGAAATGTAGGTCAGTGCTGTGAGCCTAAATGAGTGTGCCCACATGTCTTTCTACGGTTGTGAGGACAAATTATGTCTCAAAACCATCATCACAAACTCAAATTGATTTTTTTTTTTGTGTTCAGACTTAGTTTAAGGTCTTTAGAGCAGAGCGCCACCTAGAGGGCCACAAAAAGTTTTGCACCTGTGGGCCACAAGGGTCGTGGAACAAAGAGTTGTTGCTGTATAGCTGCAGTGTAGCGTATAGCTGCAGTGTAGCCTATAGCAGGGGTCGATCGCGATCGGCCGGTAGATGGCGTAAGTAGTGGCGGTAGATCGCCAATTACAAACAATATTCCGTAAATTGCGATGCGACCAGTCCGAGATCTAGCGCGTCACCACGCGCATGCGCACATTTGGAAACGTCCAGAACGCAGCGTCATCGCTCGAGACGCGACGTAAAGAACGGACACGACCTGAAAGTGCGCGTGCTCCTCAGAGCAGAGAGAGACATGTGTGTGTCAGCGTTTGACAAACAGTTTAAAGACTTTGCCTTGAGTCAGACATGGCAACTGTGTTTCACCTGAACTCGTCCACAGTGGAGGCTGATGAGACTCTGACACTACAGGTGGACACATGGAGCTGAGATCCAGACCTCATGGAGAGTTTGGCAGCTTCCTCACAGAGGAAACATCAACCCACACACGAGGACATGTGCTACTTCACTGACTGCATCATTTAGTTGCACTTATTTTTAATGGATAAGGACAAATACCATTCCACCATGACTGATGAACATTTGGGGGGAGTCTGCCTGAACCTGGCAACCAGCTGCTACTGTCCAGACTCAAGTCATCAGAATAAGGTAGTGACCAGAATTGTATTGAACTGTTTTGTGTCATAAGAGTTAATTCTGTTTTGCAGTGTACGTCAACATATATTGTATATTCTGGAAATATATATATATATATATATATATATATATATTTAGCATTTTTACTGCAGGTAAAGAGAGAGAGAGTGTGTGTGTGTGTGTGTGTAGGAGTGAGCAGATCATGTGTCATCCTATAGGAGACCAGAGCAGCTACAATACTCAAGGTGCCTTCACTTGCTCGTCCTTATTCCACAGTGTCTGTCTCCTCTTTACCCCACCCCCCACCCCCCCCCCCCCCCCCCCCCCCCCCTCCCCCCCTCCCCACCCCGCCCCCCCCCCCTGCTCTGACAGCAGCAGTATTTCTGGCAGTGAGTCCAGCCCCTGCAGGTATCGATGCATCTATTATTAGGCCAATCATAGATATCGAAACGGCCGGGCCGACAGCTCTTGTTTCGGCTCCTGGAGCCACGTAGCACTGTAGATGCACAGCACAGAGCCTCATCTCTAATTAAGTGAGAGACAAAAACGAGGCCAGTCGTCCCACAGGAAAGGAAAAAGGCAAATTATAAATTAATCATTCCAACAAAGCATGAGTGCACTCTCCTGCTTTCAGCCAACGCTGCCTCTGCAGCTTTGTTTCTCGTCAGGGCCTCCGCAGTCAGATCCAGGCCAAGGGACGCCTCAGTAAACTATGCACACTGTTCCTTCACACATTTACACAACAGGCATGACTCCCTCTGTGGACTCATCCACCTGCATCCCCACCACGCATCATCTGCTTTCCCACCAGTCCGATGTGTGCATCTGTGTGTGAGACGACTGAATAATGACTCAGCGAATCAATAGTACGATCAGCATCAGCATTCGTCTGCTAAATGTGGCCAGCGGGTGGAGATTTAGACACCAGCTGCTCCAGCTTGTTCTTATTTCAGCTCAGTTGTGTCCTCGGTTGTTTATTAAGAGTGGCAGCTTCATGCGTATTTTTAGATGATTAGACGACGGTGCCTCGCTGCTGAGAGGAGAGGAGTCCAAACTCTGCTTTTAGCACCCGATGCATTATAACAGACTGTTTGTAATATGCCTCGCAGTCAATTTGCCAAGTTTCCCCTGAGGCGAATGTGTTTTTTCTCTGCTTCATATAAAATCTGATTTAAAAGTGTGACTTGGTGGGATGTGCTGTGTGCCTTAGATTGGGCTGTTATAAATAGACTTTCCAACTTCCTCCACTTAGGACACGTGTTCTTTTCGACTCTTCTCTTTTTTTCATTTGACCTCACAATATCTTTTCGGTATTTGCTTAACCTTTTTTTGTCGCCTTACTATATAATAACCTTGTTTACAAGCTGCACTTTATCGGCCCTCCGTGCTATCAGTCCTGAACAAGACGGTGCTGTTGTCAAGGAAACAGCTCTGCGGTCTCCGAGACTGGAGAGTTTACTCTGCAGTGATGTGTCAACACACGTTTCTAAATGTGAAGCAAAAGTACACAAATCCACTAACGAGGATTAACTCGCGCGTTAATTTATTTTACACAGACTACAGACAGACAGTCGTGTTTGAATGCACATGTAGTGTGATGCACTTACATCCTCGTTGGTGGTCTGGTTGAGAGAGATCAGGTAGGTGTGGAAGCCGGTCAGTCCCACCACCGACCACAAGGTGAAGAAACACACCAACACCTCCAGCACAGTGAACTCAGGTTAAGGAAACAGCAACAGGTGTTGTCTGACCAACACATGGTAATTTAAACAGTGATGTTTTCTTTTCGTTCCAACATAAATGTTTAGCTATTTGGCCTAAAATGCTACATATACTTTGCGAGAGCTCAGAGTTCACCAGTTGTGGTGTGTTTGCTCACAGAGGTTACACAGAAGTTAATGTTTTATTATTTGAGTTTATAATAGGTCATTTATAATAGGTCTAAGAAACATGTTGACATTATTTACGGGCCTTGTAGTTTTGTTTCGTTTTTTATTCACGGGGTTCAGTTTGATGGTAGT
The DNA here is from genome assembly GCA_016785345.1 of Trinectes maculatus. Classification (NCBI taxonomy): domain Eukaryota; kingdom Metazoa; phylum Chordata; class Actinopteri; order Pleuronectiformes; family Achiridae; genus Trinectes; species Trinectes maculatus. Next base: position 784,381 of record JAFBJQ010001187.1, read on the forward strand.
TGCAAAGGATATGTTCCAGGTGTTTCTTTCAACGTGTTCAAGAAGCCGTTATCCACAGAACCTGCGAAGTTAGACAAGAAACAGTTCCCTCATTCAATCCACTCTTCCCACACGTTACATAAGATCACAAGCCCAGAGTCATTGTCGTATGTCTGACTGTGTTGACTTGAACACGGAAACAGGAGGAATCACGTCAAGTTGTCAATTGCTGTTACGTGTCATGTCTTAATTAGGTCATAGTTACATCTGAATAAATGCTAAACCCGCTGGTGAGGTTGCTCTTCCCAGTTTGCCAAGTAGACCAGGTCATTCGTCCTGTTTTGCCACATTTTTTGCTGCTTTAAATATGTCATTCTCCTACATGATGCGCCTGTCTGTTCTGTCTGATTGGATCGCTGATACTCACGCATGACCACATGGACAATGTCGAAGGTGAAGATGTAAATGGTGAGCAGGGAGAGCGACAGGGTGAACAGGTAGAAGTAGCGGTAGTTCCTCTTGCCCACACAGTTGCCCACCCAGGGACAGTGGTGATCGAACCGGTCTGTAAACCAAAAAATAAAAAATAAATCACTGTATACATAAATGTAATAAGAAAACAGACTATTTTGTAAATCAGAGGAGCGTTAAAAATACACCAGTATTATCTGCAGTCTTATTGTAAGACAACTTTATGCACAGCTCCCGTAAAACTGCATGCTTTCTAAATATAGTGCTCATTTCCCTTTTACCTCTTCTCCTCTGTCATCTGGAGAAAAGCCAGATGGAAGCAAGGCCAGGTGAAAAGGTCTACTGACCTTTTCACCTGGCCTTTTTTTTATACTCTTCTCTGCAGCAAACTCTATTGGTAACAATATACAGTAAGATGAGTTGTTGGAGTGCTGGGGAATTTTAATATTTCAGTATAAACGGCTGTGAGGATGAAGTGTAATAAATGTGATGATCAGTTTGCACAGTTTGAACAATGTTCACTTCATGTGAATGGAATCAACCTTCAACCAGAAATGAACAACAGCAACTCATTTGCGTAATATTCAAAGTGCGTTGCCATTTTTTTCTATTTCAATCCCGTATCAGATATAAGTGCAGTGTATTCAAAGGCCTGTAACCAGACTAACATTTTCTCATGTGTTGTTTAGTTTCAGAGTTGCATCACAGTACAAGTTGAGAACAAAAGATATGACTGCAGTAAAAGACTTAGGAATGCTGTTTGATCTCTGTCTCTCACACTCACTCACTCTCTCTCTCTCTCTCTCTGTGTATGTGTGTGTTTGTGTGTGAGGTGTGTGTGTTGTAGTGTGCAGCAGGTGCACACAGATGAACCAGTATCCACAATGACTATGCACTTATTCCATCTCTTAGCCGCCACTGTCTACTCTCATATTGCCGGTGAAAGGTATCTTGCTTTCAAACACATTCCTCCACCATCAGCAGCCAAATGGCAACACTATTCTGACGCACACACATACACGCACGCACACACAAACACACAAACACAGTTCCAAGCTCAGAGAAAATTCAAAGCACTTTCTAAAAAAACAAGAGTCTGGATTCTTGTTTCAGTTTTAAAAACCTCTGCACCCTGTGAGCTGTATATTTATTTATAAACCTCTGACTTTTAAATAATCCCATCACTGTGAAAAATGAATCCAGTGAGAATATTAGGGTCAAAGCTTTAGTCATATTCAAGTCAGCGGACTATTTTTTCTCCTCTTCTCATAAAAAAACATTACTCGCCGCTCTGCTTGGCTAAAAACGGAGTTTGAGAAACATGACAGCAGATTAGTGGAGATTTCTCATTTCTCACCGACACAGTTGTCACAGATGCTGCAGTGAGATGCTCGTGGTGGTCTGAAGATCTTGCAGGTGTAGCAGTACTTGAGCTTGACGATCTGGTTGTTGATCTGAACGTTGCGGATTCGAGGGGGAGGCCGCTGGCCCGCGGGCACGTTGCCATTGGCAGCCTCTGTCGAAACCAAATGTACAACATTCGTTAGAAGGTGTCTGCTAGTTCAGATAATTCTGAAATACAGTATGTTGCATGATTATCATCTATTACACCAACACAAACCATGCCCTTCAGTAACACAACAAGTCAAAACATCACGGGTGCTAATGAATAAATATCATAAGCTTAAAAATAGGTGCATTTTTATACAGAGTTATTGCACAGTTTACATTGGATTTTATACGGAAATGTTACATCCAGCTCTGATATATTTCCACAGTGGACTGTAGAAATGTAAGTGTTATAAATTCCCAGTTTGATGAGGGCAGTGCCTGTTAATATTGTTTTGTTTCATTCATATCATTTCATTATTTTAACATATTTTATTCAGGCACTTAGTAGGACAGCTAAGTTGGTTTTGGGGCCTGAGAAGTTTTTCCTGCTGTGTGGCTCCTATATCCTGTATAAGCTAAACAACATCCATTGATGGTAGAGTTATGTGTAATCACTGCTGAGCTGTTAATTTTATGTGTAACATCGGAGCATTTGCATCAGCAAATGTTTCACATAATTTAAATAACGGTATTTCACACCCACATTGTTTATGTGAGACAATCTTGAGACAATTGTTCTTATTATGTTGCAGTGCAGGAGCTGAGAGGTTTGTGAGTCTGCCGGGGGCACGGGGCAGGAGTGGATGTGGAGATAAGGTAAAGGAGCAACACTGTTCATATGACCTATTTACATATTAAGATAACGAAAATGTGGAAATTATCTGCAATGGAAAAAAGAGTTTCGAGATGAATAGTGGAAAAACATCTGCAATAATGAAACTGCGTATTTATAATTTATATGCAGCCGCATTCATACGAATGATCTATGATAAATCTATAGATGTAAATATTCTGAAATATATTTTATCTGGCAGCGCAAAAACACCCTGCATTTATGATTCTGAAGAATGTAGGATTAGTGGCTTTCAGGATAAACCGGTGGAAAATAAATGAATGAGTCATCATCACTCACAGGGAATGATGCCACTCCCTCGGGTAGCGGACCTCAGGCTGCTAGTGGCATTAAATATTCCAAGAGGATGCCTCTCTATGTATTAGCATTCCCTCTTGGGACTGGCTGCTAACAGGCTGAGAACAGAGCACAGAGGCTGTGGCGGCTTCATCGACATGTCTGCCTCCGCTTCAGAAGCTTCATTTACCGTAAGATTTAATTAATCTGAGAAATTAAAATATATATAATTTGGTGTCTTTAATGGTGCATTATTATATATAAACATATGCATGTCTGCAAGTATAGGAATTTAAGTTGCATCCTGACATAAACGCCTCTCAGTGCAAATGTGTTGTATTCGTCACGTAGACGAATGTGTTTATAAAAAAGGTCCTTCATGCATCAGTAATGTATCAATTATAAAAAAAACAACAAGTTCCGTTGCAGCTGTACTAACATGAGTAACTCCCTTGTGTAAACGACACGCAGGAGCTACACAGTCTGCACCGCGGTCATCACAGCCAAAGCCAGTTAAACCAGTGAGCCTTTGTTACGCAGCGAGCAGGATGAGTCACAGGTCATGATGAGAGGAGCAGTGCTGGCTGCAAGTGAAAGAGTTCTTCTCTGAGTGAGCGAGCGAGTGAGAGCACGAGCGAAGGCTGAGAGACACCATGAATCTTTAACAGAGACAAAGAGTGTCGACCGAGGATGCGGGGGGCGGGGGGAGGGGAGTTGTTGGGGTAATATAGTAGATCGAGAGACGGTTAAGAAATCACAGCGAGGCGGTGTGAAAATGATACACACACCTTCCGAATGAGGACAAGGCTTTGTTGTCATTAGCGCAGTGTACTATTTGTATTGCACAATGAGACACACGGACACATTGAACTGAATGTGTGTGTGAATGTGTGTCAGATGGAGCTCCACATCCTCGGATGAGCTCACTCAACCTCCAGCGACGTAAAGCATAACGAGCATGAATAAACCAACAGGACGGAGTCTGTCTGCTCACAGCTTAACGAGTCTACGCACACTAAATACTGAAACTGTTTCCACATAAGTCACTGTGTCGTTTTATATGGAGAGAGAGAAATGGGCAGAACTTTTTAAAGCCAGTGTTAAAGGAAATATATGTATGAGCAGAGTTTGAACCATAAAGACAAACGATTCTGAACAAACTAACCTTAACCCTGAAACTCACCAATTTCCATCTCGATGAATGTGGCTTCCTCTGGCAGGGCCCGCGGCAGCACCCCGGGGTCGCTGAAGCTGGTCCTCAGCAGCATGGCCATGACGAAGAGGAAGAGCAGGGCGGCGAAAACTGGGATGGTGGGAGACAGATGCACAGCCAGGTACGGACATCTGTGGATGAAGAAAACAGGTTTGTGAATAAAGACATCTCGTTAAAAAACATTTCATCTTTGGAAGATGAAGGTTTTTTTCCCCTCATGACTGCAGTAACTCACAGTCCTCCCACACACTCCTCACTCTGTTTCTGTCATTTTATGGACGAAGCATTAGATTACTGGTCTATAAGATGAATAACTAGTAGTTGCAGCCTTGAATGCTTATTATTATTATATATAATATTCTTATATTCTCATGAATTTTGTTCGATTGTTTGCAAGGTGTCTATAAATAAAATATATTATTATTATTATTGTTATTATTGATAATGATACACTTATCAAATATAGCTACACATGACGGCCATTACAATCAAAACAGACATTGGCCAGCCTTAAAGTGTAAAAGTGTATCGAGAGCATGACACTACAACATCGTACGTATTCTGAACCGGTGTTCAGAGCACGGGGTCATGAACTGCGAGCGCTGCCCTTTCTCTGCACAACGCAAAAGTCACCGCCATGAATAAACAACACCACGCCGCACTCCCCTCACCTTCTGGAGGAGTGCAGCTACATTAGCATAGCTCCCGTTTGCCAAGCCTTTGAGATTAGAGCCAGCAGGTCTCCTCCAAAAAGGCCTGCTGCTCGGTGCGATAACAGATGTGAGCCGCGGCAGAACAGAGTCCAGCAGCAGAGGAGGCTCCTGCATGCAGATATTAATAGTTTAACTGCTCAGCTGTGCTCGTTTCTCTCCCATGTGGCCAGGGTCATATATTCATATTGCCACACTAACGTTGCACTACTGGATTGCAGTTATTTTGCCATTTCCTGTAAAACCACACGTCTTTCCTTCTTTACACGGAAGATGGAAATGTGGACCAGACTCAGAAGACATATCAGTTATATATGTATACATATATACATACTGTATATACTTACTTTACATAATTTTTACTTTGATTTTGTCTTTGACTTACTAACTGTCCTGGGGACAACACACGTGATCTGCTATACAGTCAACCACACTTTTATTTTGGTCTCTTTGGGTGATATGTCATCCATTGTTTACACACACACACACACACACACACACACACACACAGAGCTGAGAGGACGTTTGAAAAGAAATGTGTGTAGTACCAGTCAGCAAAACATGGCAGGAAACAACCCTAACCCTAAGTCAACGTTAAGTCACACTACAATATGCAAAGAAATCAGGTTGATCAACATACCTCAGCATTGACACAAAGGCGCACGCACACACACAGACACACAAAAACCACACAAATACACCTGCTGTACGGGTCGGAGCAGTTTCCCTGCAGTGCCTTTTTTTCCTCACTAATGGAAACAAGGAGCAGAGATCGAATCAATAGAAATTTCCAGTGGAGCAGGCGTGTGCAGTACGTTTGTCCCATTTGTAATGCAGGGAGGCGGATTCAGACTGAGGGTAGGCCGCCTGTCAATCAAGTGTAATTCCCGTAATGATGACCAGTAGGTATTCGACGCACACTCTATCATCGCTTCCCATCAAGGCGGCCACGTCCTTCCTGGATGTGACCGTTTCCTGTGCCGTTTGGGAGCAGGGTGGTGCTGGCATCTCGAAGTCGTGTGTTCATCAGTCACCACAGAGGCGAGAGAGACTTACACTGGCCTGCGTTCATGATTTCATCATCAGCAAGGTGATCAATCAGGACCACCAAACAACACTCACAGGACCCCCACCCACTCCCCATCCTCCTCGCTCAGCTCTCTGCCTCCCCTATTGCAGCTGATTATAAACTACTTCCAATCAGGATAAGTAACAAATACGGGTAGTTGTGTACTACACCGATGTCCTGGTACTGAATGTGTTTTAACTTTTACTCCACAAGCATGACGAGCTCAATACCACTCTCATATCAGTGCAGTAAATATTAGCCTGTAGTGTGTTGAATGTGAAATGGTGTTTTTATTTGTTATGATCATAATTATTATGGTTTAGATTTTAAAATACATTTGCAAATATGTTTACATATACATACAGTATATACTGTATTCAAAACCACACAACACGTATTTATTATACTTCACCTCTGACTTGTATCGTCTGTAAGCCCATACATTATCTCTCCGGCTGTACCACAGTATATCTATAAAGCAAGACTATCGCAGCCTAACAGACGACCATTCACATCACAATATCTTTACAGGCAATTATGAGAGGTCATTTGTTAAACGGCAACACACAGAGAGCATACAAACGCAACAAAGACGCTTAAGCCAAACTAACAGGTGACAGTGCTAAACGCTACAACAATACGCAGCCCAGGTTGTAAAATGTTTCTGCCGTTTGCCATATGTTACTGTGCTAGTGGGCCCTTTAACAACGGTCATAAACTCATTAGGACATGTCCATTAGGCACTAAGTTCATGAAAAACAGAGCAGAGAGAGTTTATTATTTGATAACTGGGCTCTGCTGACTACAGAAACCCAGCAATAATAGATACAACCCTGCAGTCATTTAGAAATGCAGGCTAAAATCACTTTATACATATGAGACAATTATACTACATTACAAAAATAAAATTCTAGTAACTACTTATTCTGTTTTTCATGCATTAGGTTCACTTTGCTGCGAGTGTGTTTGTGTGTGTGTGCATGTATTAGTGTGTTTACGTGTGTGTTTCGAGGGGAGTACTGGATGCATTAGGGTGTGTCTGCTGCAGACATTGATCCACAGGATTTCCCCTCTAATACTCAGACAACTTGAGCACTGAGCACTATGAGGAGCTTCCGAATTTCACCAAATTGAAATCAATTAACCTGTCAAAAAAATTAAAAATAAAACTAGGGATAAGATGTCACCATGTGATGTGACTCATCGCATTATTGCTAAGCGTTTCAAGCCTGTCCTTCATTAATTATTAACATCTGTATGCGGTTGTGGACCTGCATGAATCGTACTACAAATGAATTATGTACTTGCTGTGCATGTAGATCCACAGTGGGCCTCAGTAAGATCCATGTGCCATACAACAGTCTGTATTTATGCCTGTTTGTGTGACATTAGACAAAAGCCCACTAACTCTGCCTGCCCTCTCTTCTTCTTCAGACACTGACAGAAAATGACTCCACTGGCCGGCTTGGTAAATATTCCCATTAAAGTGGGATTTCATTAAGTCTTACTGCAGCAGAAATCTCACAGCTTTTGCCATTTTACGCACATCGGATCATTCATTTCCACTTTGTGTCTCGAATACACTGAAGTCACAAAGCTTTAGCTTTTTAGATATTTATAAGTACCCGGTAAAACTAAATAATCCAGACTGCCAATCAACAACATGAAAAATCATTTTAAGTATGTCGCAGAAAAATCCACTGCTCGGTTTTATTTTTTTCTCATTTTGTGATTTTAATTGCAATTGCATTTTTATTCCAATCCGCCATCCTTGTTATGCAACACTTACACTTTATGAGAGAGATGAACCATTAGAGCCAGAGTCATGACCGTTCTCCTCAGATTACAGGCAGGATTACAGATGTTGCGTCACAGAATATTCACTATGTGTAATGAGGACTAATGGTGAATCTGAGGAGAGCATCTCCATCAAACCAAAGAGATAACAACAACGTGAGGAAGCTGATAACATTTCCCTCCCAGCATGGCGGAAAATCATCGCTCTGCCTTTGCCAGGGATCAAAAGCCTCACGATCGCCGTTACTGTAAATGGAGCCTGTGCTCCGAATGGAGCATAAATCATGTTATTGCTTAGTTAGCCTGGGCCGGGAGCTGCTGTCTGATTGGCTAGCAGAAAGACAAGGGTGGGGTCGGAGATGCTGATGGAGGATCAGGGCTCGGTTACAAGCTCTCCTCAACTCTCTCCGGTGCAGCTCCGGTATATGGGAAAGTGGGCCACCATATTGTGAAAGAGAGAGAGGGATAGAGAGAGCAGTGAAACAGAAAGGATCAGTCTCTTAACATCGGCACATATGTCTCTCCTGCCTCACAGTCAACGTCCTGTGGTGGACAGACAGATGACACACTGTCCCTGTGGTCCAGTTTGTGGTTCCTTCATCCAAGCTCTGTAGGGGGCTATCCACATGCACATATGCATGTATGTACACACCCATGTCAGGCGGGTGACAACCACAATCTTCTATGAATAGACGAGTGTAATATCTCATTGAGTAAAGACATATTGTCTTAAATTTAATTCTCCTTGTGAAGGAAAAATAATAAGCTGGGCCTGCGCTCTCTCATTGAATCATTTGTTTAGCTGCTCCTAATGAGTCTTTCCATTTGTGCGTGCAACTGCTCGTTTCCGCAATTTAGTAGAAATTAAAGCACAGAGTGGTTTCTCCGCGCGGGGTGATGCTGATGGTTGTTGATACAAGTGGGGAGTCTACTCGGCATGTGTTGGAAACGAGCCAGCCCACGCCGGGACACTGCCCTCGCTGTTCTTCTATCAGTGCCACGGTGCAGCCCACAGCACTATCTGAAGCCCACTTGCGAGGATCGAAGAAGAAACGGTGTATGAGATGAAAGAATGATGCACTGCAGCAAAACGCACAAGCGTTAGCCTACACAAAAAGCTTCGCTTCATGCAATTGGATTTTAATGATGGGGTGTCATGCATCTTTTGTGTGTGTAGCAGATTGTCGTACTGTGTTTTTATAATGACGTGCCATTGCAAGGTTTTTCTGAGCCGTTACAATATTACTAATCATATTTGTTGCAGCTCAAACAATAATTAACAGAAAATTAGTCGGCTAACATGATAATTATTTCAATGATCTTTAGCACAAGATCAGTGAAGCGATGTTTAACATCTTTAACCAAGTGCACAGCACCAACATCAGCATCATAGGCGACTAATCTACAGACAGAGTTGGACTGGCCAATCACCAACATGGTCATCACACCTAACCTACATTTCCTGTTTTCACTTGTCAGATGTGAGGGTCTGCTGCATGTCGTGGTGAGATGGGATGTCAGACTAAATATCTTCGACTTCAAGTCTGGATAAAACAAGGTACACCCCCATTATTTAAAAAAAAAATTAACAATGATACACATTGATGGAGTTGATCTTCTTGCAATAGCTGAGGATATTTTACAATACCCCAAACATACTGATGTAATTCTTCTATCAAATTTCATTTATGAGTGCATTAAAGCCTTTTTTGTCTATCAGAGAGTTAGATCAGATCTGCACAAGCGTGGCACGTAATGGTGCAATTGAAAATTACCCCCATGTTGTCTGGCCCAGTCTCAACATTAATATCTCCCCCCCAAGAGAGATAATTATGTTTCACTGTAATATGAACATAGCATGCTAACAACCCTCCAGCCATTAGTCGCTGCAATGTCTCCTCTGGGCTCTGGATGTTGAGAGCGAGCAGTAGCTCTCTCTCTCTGCACTGTGAGTCGGACTACAGCTCCTTCTGTCCGGACTCAGTGGAAAACAGGAGGCGATTTAGGTGCAGAGCAGATAGAGATGGGAAGGGCCTGGCAACAGTGAGAGCAGCTACTTCTCTGCATAAACGCCCACAGTGAAGTGCGGTTACTGGATTACTGTGCTCAAGCATCGCGTCTAAATGATCGCTTCAAAACTGGAGAGAAAACCGAGAAGGGGACATTTAAAAAAACAAAACAAAAAAAAGCACAAAGGAAAAGTGGAGGTCACCTAAATGAGAAGCAGCACTGTTGTCTGATTGTTATTCCCAGTCAGGTTCTTCATTAGAACAAAACAAGCCTTGCAGGATGTTGGGTGTGCACGCTGCATCCCAGCATCCCAGCCTGGCGACAGTGTTTGCAGGGCTAATGAGTCCACTGTGTTACAGTGGGTACAGTTGAGACAGAACTGCTGAGACATCAGAAATGGCTGCTTTCCCTTTCTTAAACCCAGAGGCAAAGCCGGACAGTGAAGGTTATTAAATATTAAACACCTGCACTCTGTGTGTCCTCAATCATGAACCTTTCCTCTGTCAGGATTGACCTGATCCCTAAATACACCTTTACAAATATTGTATGCACATTAGACATATAAAATGTCAAATATGATACAGCAGAAACAGATGGGAAAGTAAATAATTGATCATAAGAATTAGTCACTGGTTAGTAATCACAGTCATTTTAGTGGAGAAAATAATTGTTTTCAAATAATTGCTTTTCAAATGCGTAAATTTCATATGAAATACAATAGCAATTTGAATATATTTGGGTTTTGGGTAGTTGGTTGTTATAAAACAAGCTATTTCAGTTCGTTAGCTTTGGAATCATGAAATAACAACAGATGCTGAGGCTGAGCAGCCAAATATTCATCTGGTCTTTAGAGGAAATCACTGGATTTCATAACTTAAAGTGTGACCATCAAATGTCTATAACACAACAATATCTTATTTATAATGAAGGAAATGTCAGAAAAATCAGAGGGTTTTTCTAGTGACACATGGGTTTTGATACAGTCTATTTATATGGGGGTCAGAGTGAGAGATGGAGGGAGGGAGGGGGAGAGGACTTACTCGAAGGCGAAGAAGAGAGAGCAGGTCCCGATGATGAGGAACATGGTCAGGTAGAAGACCCCCTTCTGCCGGGCCATCATCACCCGCCCGTCGCAGCAGAAGGTGTTCTTCCCCGGGAGCTTCTCCCATTTTCGCACCTTTCGCGTGATCATCACCGCCGACATGGTTTTTCTCTGCGCTTCTCTGGGTGGACGTCAGCTGTTAGACTGTCAAAGGCAAAAAAAAAACAACAATCCCACAATAAAGACACACACAACAAATCTCTTATAATCACTGCTCAGACACAAAATAATAATAAAAAAAAAAACACTTACTCAGTGATATTGGAGATTTCTGCACAGACTGGGAAGCATTTTCCTTTTTTCCCCCTCTATTTCTAATTAGAATAAAAGTGTCGCAAACGCATCATCGCTGTTTTCCCCTCCAATCCATATTATTCCCAGTCTCTCTGGCCTTTTACCGCAGCATGTCATTCCCAAATACACAATCTCGACCCCTTCGGTTTCCACCCACTGTTACACAAACGATCGGACATTCATCCCGAGGCTCGAGGCAGATGTTCCCCGGCAGAGGCGACACAATCCAGCCCTGGCTGTTGCGCTGCGGGAGCGGACCTTGACCGGTTGACATTCATATCATATCTCCGTTAATCATAAACGACCGCGCGAGCGAGCCGGAATTAGACTATGACCGAGCTGCAGGACACCGGATACTGGGAAAATAAGAAATAAGAAATAATCGCGGGCTGTGAGGACGAAAAACCTAAAGCTGTTGTGGGCGTGTGTATGTGTGTGTGTATGTGTGTGTGTTTTTCCCCCTGCAGGATGGCAGCTCTTAGTCAATGGCAGGAAACACGCCTAGATTGAAATGTCTAATCTTAAAGGGGCAGGACAGGTACAAGGAAAGGGGAACAAAGGACCCACATACACATACAGCTCCTCTTCAGACCCCATTAGTATGCAAAGTCGTGGGTGTGTGTAGTGTAACACAAGGGGAGAGACTGTGAAGAAATGTATTAGAGGAGTTAATTGGTAATAATCCCTGTGGTGTTGCTCTCTATGTGGTGCTCTAATTCTCCAGGACGCAGAGGTGAACACTGCAGAGGTCCACAGAGGAAATCACTTTTCACTGGAAAAAACAACAACAACAACAACAACAACAACACATTAACTATGGTGTTTCTACTCCATCTTGTGTTTTTGTGCATGTATTTTGATTTTGTTCGTCACAGTTATTGCATAATTGTGATTTTTATTTCTGTAGACTCTTGTTTTGTGTATTATTTATGTGGTAAAGATGGAGGCGCAAGCAAAATATTGCACCTTGGCTATGTAACAGCTTTCGTCTTCATGTCAAAGTGACGTTCTCGCTTCTGTTGTTGTTCATGTGTGCGACAAACACTGTCATGAAAAAGTCTCACATGTGAAGTGAGACTGGGTGCAAATCTCAGATCAGTTTCAATGTTGTTTACTCTGGTTGTCTGAGCAGATGCATGACACTGTATCATGTTCGTCGGTGTTAGGAAGCGAAAATAAGCTGGTGCAGTTAATTAAAGAGGAAATTCTATCACGAGGAACAGAAATGTATAATTATTGATCTTGCATTGACAATATATACTTAATAGCTAATCGTGATTCACAAGGCCCAGTTTTGTTTTCTCTTAGAAACACTGCAATCACCACAGAATTTTTACTATGATGGTTCAGTATTGACTCATCTCAGATGTATGACAATTATAGCCTCTTTGTTGCTGCGCAGAGTAATGGAGATAACTCTTTATTGGACACATGGGGCAGAGCTGCACACTAAACAACCCAGAGAATGAACGAAACATCCTTCACAATTACTTCGTATTTAAGTCATAAACCCAAGGTAGAAAACCTGCTGTAGCCTCTCATTGATCGGAAGCCCTGCTGTTTTATATCTTTTCCGGAGCCGGACATTATTAATACATGACCTGTCTGATCTTGCTTTGATGAGTCTGCCAGCCTGGCTTCAGATGTGCTCATGGCTTCAGACACCTGAAATTCAGAGTCCTAATTCTGGTGCTATTTTTCATCACATTGAAAATAAGAGCAAGGAGCAGAAAGCTTTATAATATGACTGATCTAATTGCTTATTGCAGACAGATAAAGAACTGTATGGCTTAATGTATTCGATACAAAGCAATACCCCAATTAACATACAAACTAAGGAAGAATGGTACATGGCTAAGACAATGAGCGACAAAAACACTTTTTTCAACCGGCTCAATATTATAAACCTAATGAACATACTATATTGGTATTACATTTCCCCCCATTTTTACTATTTCGTAGGAATTTGTGAAAACAGTACAACCTTTTTCTGTATTTAAGAACATCACATTTCCTTTACTGTATTATAATGAGTGTTTTATTGAGAGCGACGCGCCTCCGTGAGTTTTGTCTCCATCTATTGACGATATTGGGGAAACTGCTCCAAACTGCTACTGGTTTGTCATGTTATCGTTATTATAGTTTAAGCAAGAGCTGTCGTTCAACCAACAAATTATGCGATAAACGTAACTATCATGTTTTACTGATAAACTGTTCCCTTTTTGAGTCAGAAACGCTGTCGCCGTAAAAAAAAAAAAATATGTTTGATTGTCAACTGTTTATCTTTACAAATAAAGTTTTGCGTTTTCAAACGTCCGTCCCCTTTAATGATCCGAGTGGAAACAAGTTATGTCCATTGGTTGTTGATCAGCTATTTGCCCTACTGATTGAGCGCTTTTAAAAACTTATACCTAAACAGTGAGGATTTGATTGTTTTGTCTGTAAATGGACAGAGTCCCTTGCATTCGTGCGTCTCGGTGTCACGCGCAGCAGCTCAGGTGACCAGGCTTTTATTTAGTGATTAGCCGCCGCCGCTAGCCAACATAGGAGTCGTGTACAGAGAAATCAATACATTAAACGTGTTTTAAAATGTAACACTTCATTTAAAAGGCGTCTTATTTCACAGGGAATGTCTGCAGTCCAGAGGAGCTCTTGACACGAGCTTGCGTCTGATGAAAGACACTGATGGGACAGTCCTCTTGCCCATTCTACCATCCTGCCTGTCACAGCTTGACCTGCACTCCCTCAGAGACATGGTGGCGTCAGCCAGTGCCTGTGAGATAGTCTGGAGTCAGGTAGGTGAAGTAGATTGAAAAAAATATTAGCAGCAGATCCTGATGCACTGCACCTTTAAAGTATTTCCACATGTCTTCTGTTATGTGTCCTGCTTCCACTACAGTCTCCTCTGCAGTCAGGGACAGAGAGGGGGAAGACGAAAGGCAGAAAACTTGAAAAAGTCCTCCAAGAGCTGTTGGAGTCTCATGGTGAGAGATGGACAGAAGAGCTGAGGAGGGACCTTCCTCGAAGTTTCCAGAGGCACGGAGACCTAGTCCTGTTGGGAGACAGCTGTTTCTCCCTCCCACTGTGGAGGACAATGGGTACTCTCCTCAATCTTCACCACACCTTTCTTTAGTGTTTGTGCTGTTATAACGTACATAAGATGATTTTCAGTATTTCTGTAACAGCTGATCTCCTGGGAGTTTGACTCACAACTGTTCACTCAGAATCTTGAAGTAGAGAGGAACAGAAACCTGAGGCTGCAGTTACTACAGACATTAAAAATAAGAAGGCCTCAGTCCAGGATACTCACTGTGGTATAAAGCTGTGGGTAATGTTTTTGTTGGCACACTGTGGGCACTGGAATTCCAATGAATCATGGTTTGAATGCCACAGACCATGTGAGTTTATTTTTGCTGACCATCTGCATCCATTTATGGTCACAATTTAGATGTCAGTACTTCGGTGCACACACCCCCAACAGCCTCCACATCCCCAGCCCAAACAGACCACCGATAGGTTGTGGTTAAACAGGAGATTGGAAGCATAAATGTTCAAATAATGAATTTGTTATGTCCAACATCTTGTGGAATCAATATCCCAACAATTGAAGCTGCTCCAAGAACAAATTGAGGCCATACCTTGTGTGGCGTTCCTAATAAATCATTTGTTGATTTCAGTAGTAATTAATTGTGACGTTTATTGATTGCCTTTTGTTTGTTTAGCTCGCCAACTGTGGAGTGCAGTGGCCAAAGGGCTAGGGGCAAATCGTTTGGCAAAGATGAGTCGAATTTCCAGCAATGGATTTAGGTCACCTGTAGTGACGATGCTGTTGGGACAGGACAGTTGGGTCAAACATGTGGACAATGGTATTCAGTAAGTGTCACTTGCCTTGTCTTGTCTTCCCCTGCAAGCCTTGGGCATATGGTGGCTAAATGTGACCAAGACCTGTCTGAAAGTTGCAATGCCTTTTTTGTTTCAGGTATGAGTTTGATGTTACCAAATGTATGTTTTCAGCTGGCAACATAACAGAGAAGCTACGTGTGGCTGGATTTGACTGCACAGGAGAGACTGTGGTGGATTTATATGCAGGTAGTAAGGATGTCATAAACAAAAGATAATATGTGAATTCTTTGCAATGTAAAATTATAATAATAATATAACAATAATAAGAATATATGGGCTAGGCTGAAGATATTTCTGCTGAATACTCGACAGGGATGTTTAATATGTGATGTAATTAAGCATAATTTGAATTATGACATGGTTGTCAGGTATTGGATACTTCACTCTCCCATATCTGGTCCATGCGCGGGCCAGCTATGTTCATGCCTGCGAATGGAACCCTGCTGCTGTTGATGCTTTACAGAAAAACCTCGAGGCAAACAGGGTGTCTGACCGCTGCACGATTCACCAAGGAGACAATCGACAAGTAATGTTTTATCATATCCATACTACACAATCCTCATAACACAACATTCACTCTGTCTCCCAACTGATTTCTACACTACACAGATTAAAGGGTTAATTTATGCTCTCTAGTGGTTGAGATGGGACTAGGCAATTAAATATTCAGGAAGAAACTCAATAGGCTTATTCAAGTTAAAGGAATTGGATTTTTTCCCCCAGTATAATCATAAACAAATTTTATGACACCACAGCAAAGGTGAATCATTTGTATTGGTCTATTCTAGAACCATCTCAGTATCTGTTTAAATCACATCATCAACAGGTGAAATCATTATTGTATCGTTTTTCCAGCTCCAGCTGTGTGACATGGCCGACCGGGTGAATTTAGGTCTTATACCGAGCTCTGAGGATGGTTGGCCCGTCGCCTGTCGCCTCCTGAAGAGAAGAACTGGTGGTGTTTTGCACATCCACCAGAATGTTTCCTCACCATTACGGAGCACTGCATCCATTCCGGCAAACGATGATGCCACCCACAGGGTTTCTGGGAAGAAAGAGGACAGGGAGGTGTGGCAGGCCTGGGCTGATGACACAGCAAATCGCATCACTTCTCTTTTAAGGGACATCAGTGGTGCATCATGGATAACAAAAATACAGCACATTGAGCATGTCAAGTCATATGCGCCTCGTATTCACCATATTGTGCTGGACTTGGAGTGCAGGCCACTCCTGAGGTGAGGAGGTGAACCCAGATACAGAGTGGACAATGCATCTGAAAGTTAACTGAAGTTGTGAAATTTACTGAAGTTGTGTTTTTATAAAATAAATAACCTGCTGTGTGATTTTTTAAAAAGCAACCAAGAGTGACATGTACTGGTGTCTTGATTATTTCATGACATCTTTTGCTACAGTGCTTTTTTTTATCACACCGGGCAGCTTGAGGACAAATACTTTTTTTTTCCCTTCAGAAACACTCTTTCTCACAGGCATGAATTTTTTAAGCACAGGAAAGCTGCTCAGCAGTGTCCCGGCCTTATCTGCTTCATCTCTCCACTGGAAAACTCTACTGGAGCGAAGCAGTATTCCATATAGGCTGAAAACCTACTTCATTCTTGTGTTAAATGAAAAGGTGTACCTCAAACCTAACCCGAATACATTGCAACACTGTGCTAATTTAATGGTTAATTTAAATGGTCGTAGATATATATTGAGCATGGTTGTAAAGTTAGTCTGTAAGAAATTATAGTAATATACAGTAGGGCCAACCTTAATAAGTGTGTGCAGGTGTTTCCATAGCAAGGGGTCACTAAGTAATTTCAAAAGTATAGATGCTTATGTGAATCATGTGACACAGCCATTACATCTAAGGCCAGATGAACCTGCTATTATGACAGATTTCAGATCCATATAAGGGAATATCTTCTGGTTGAATGGTGGTCAGTCTTCCAGTAATAATTTATACCAAGGAGCATTGAGGCTCTTAAGGTGACTTGTTATGGATTAACATGTTTCTTAGGCATCTCATCCTGTTTTTCCTGTATCTCACATCTGGGTCTGCTGCAGAGGTAAAAGGAAGTAAAAACAAAAAGAAATGTCTTTGCACTACATGCCACAGAATCCACACTAAAAAGACACAGATTAACTTGAGAGGAATATATGATTTTCCTATTAAAGAATCTGAACGTTTCCTGTAATACCCAAGCACATATTACAAATTATTTTAGATTCCAATTATTACGATTCCAAATTTAATCCTCTGAAACGAGGCATGGAATAACAAATATTTCAGTATAAGTTATATAGTAATTTATGAGTATGCATAATAAATATAGTCATTTCAGTGTAAATATAAGTTTGACGCGGTCACATGATCATTGCCATACAGTCCTGCTGTGGTAAACAGTGGGAGCTGAGGACGCGCACCTGTCATGGAAAATATGGAGCGGCGCTCCTTGTCTGCTGCAAACTTTCCTCATCTTCCGGTACGAGGAGCTGCTCCTCCAGTCCCAGTCAGCAGCGGCGAGACGGGAGGGAAGGAGCCGGAGCGGGGACGAAAGGTTGTGGTCTTATCGGATGAAGAAGAGTGGGTCATTGCATTTTCTTAGGAGCAGACGGTGTAAGTATCTGAAAGTAGAGTTAGCCGCTAGCGCCGTTAGCTTGTCTGCTACTTTTAACATGTTTTGTTGTTTTCTGTCGCAGTGACGCAAACTAGCTAGTGTAGCGGGGTGTAGTCGACTTTTAACAACAGGTGTGTGCGTTTGTCCTTCAACTACCTGAGGTAACGGTAATGTCCCGTCGTTTACTCACATATTTCCAAACGTAACAGTCGTATTAAAGAAGAATGATTCATAAATTAAGCAGGGGATAGGGAGTAATGTTACTTTTTAGCTGGGAACGTGTAACCTTAGGTTTCGGTCGTCAGCGGCTCATCATAGCGCCTTACTTTCAGGTTACGTCCGAATTTGTGGTGGAAAGTGTTTTTTTTTGTTTGTTTGTTTTGTTTATTAAATTTAATAATTACCGTCTGTCTGTAGACAGATAAAATCTTAAACTCGCGCAATCAAACAAAACACATTTTATGAGATTAAAATGATGACTGCTCGGCAACGTTAGCTTATTTTGTTTTTTTTACTGAAATCTCAATTGCAGCACAACAGGTGGGATATACAAGTCTTTAACGGCATCATTTTAACCTAGTAGTTTATTAATTCAGCCAGTTAAACCTCTGGCTCGTCTGTGACACACACTACAAACACAGTGATATTTTATCAATAGTAACATTGTGAAAACATTCAATACAAAACAAACAATACTGACATGTAGATGTAACACTGTGTTTGCTATGTTTGCCACCCGACTGAAACTGCAGACAGGCTGCATTTTAGTTGTATTTATGTATTAGTCTTTTGGTTTCAGTAATTAAAACTAAACCTTTTGTATTTTTTCTTAGTTTCTTTTTTGGGGTTTTTTGTACTTTCTTAAACAGACAAAATTATAATTCAGAAATACAGTTGAGTACATTTATCGGTGATCATCTGCATCTTGGTAACAAACTGAACTGAAGAACTGAAGAAACCAAGTGTCAAAAACTAAACTAAGCCAAAATTAACCTGGAGCTCAGAGAACGTACCTTGGAGTTATCTCAAGATCAGATCAGATTCCTTGATTATGCAACAAGACTATTTTCAAAAATCAAAGTGTGCTAATTTTTTAAAGGATTGTTCCTTTTTTTACAGCCATATCTTGGTCATCTCCCAGACTTATGTACCACTTCCTGGAAGGTTACCACAACAAGTTACTCAGCAGGTATGTTGAAACGACTGCACAAGTTAGTCGCCCTCAGGCATTCAAACAAGGAGGACTGAAATGTGCAGAGTTTTGCACGCAGTGCAGCTCCTTGTCTTTGCATGCACCGTCCAAACTTGCATTTGGCAGTGAAAAGAACGAAAGAAGCGTGAAGTTTCAGATGGCAAAGTGACAGAATTAGGATTAGTGCTGGTCTTAAACAAACGGTTAAGCCAATGATCTCCGCCCATCTCTCTGTATCCTTAGAGGGTGGGAACCAAGTTAATGTTGTTCTTATTCTTCTCAAAACAACCTTTCACCCTGACGGAGGCTTTCTGTGGGATTTAAAATGCGCTCATGTCCTGGTTCCTTTTTCCTCGTATATCATTTTTGGCAAACTGGTTTCAGTCTGAACTTTTCCCCAACGTTTTAGACTGATTCCTGCCCTTTGTGACATGGAAAACATGTCTTAATAGTCAGTCCCTGGTGGCTTTCTATAGATTCCCTAGGGTGACCATTTTTGCCTGTGTTTGTGTGTTGTTTTTTAAAATCTTACAAGCTGGAACATAGTTGTTTCACAATATCTGAAATTAGATGTAAATTAAATTAGTTTAATGAGGCAGTGAGCTAATTTTTGCCCTGCTCTCATTCCTAATCTATCCTCTGTAAGGCAGACTTATACAGTAGTATTGGTTCACTAGCTGCTAACGCGTCACTCCATGGAGGTCAACAGGAAGAGTCATTTGATTTAAGACCATGCATCACTCTTTACCTGTCCATGTCTTTATCATTGCAGGGCGTTAAGGCACCACACAATTCCTCTTTTATTTACCACCATGTTTGCCATTGTAGCAACCAGTTTGACAGTACTTAAATACTCCATTACATACAAGTGTTCCTGCTCTCTCCTTTCCTTGCCTAGTTATAGGAAAGCAGTTACTCCCTCCATTTGTTAAGTCAAGAGTGTTGCACACTTTGCTGTGCTGTTTTGTGTCAAAATACCAGTTTTATGCAATATAAACTTTTACGTTGTAACACATGACAAAGTGTAGCACAATTTCAGTCAGTTTCTGATGATCTTTTTGTCTTCAGGAGAGCTTTTTGATGCGTCAGCCACTAGACGCGGGTGATTAATCTGCAGGAGGGCTTGTTACGGAAGGCACCATGCCCCAGTCTGCTGAAATGATCAACCTGAGCTTCCTCTCTGACTCTGAGCGGGATCTGATCCTGGAGGTGCTGCAGCGGGATGAGGAGCTGAGGCAGGCTGAGGAGCAGCGTGTGCGGTAAACAGAGCACTCACCATCATTGCACTAAATGGTTAACTTACTTGTTTTTCTTCCTCTAAGATTTAAAATGAACTAAGAGTGGAAGATATTACAGATGTTGTCATTTTGGAATCAGAAAAAAGCCCTGCAGGGAAATTGATTTGCTACAGTTGTCCTCAGACAGGAAGGCCTCTTTCCCTTCACTGATATTCACTGACAGCTGTTTCTGAATCCTCTTTACTACCTCTTTAACATTCTTGTCTTCTCATTCAGGAGTGCTTTGATGACCTTGGTAACCCAAGGGATTGTTGTGGGAAACTATTGGAAAATTAAGACAACACAGAGAATTTGATGTACTTTGGTAAAACTGTGGCCCAACAGTGACACTATATTCTAATGGTACATTAGATGTCTTTTTGCAGCTGGTCCACAGTAATGTTTTCACTAATCCTGCACGCCACAAGCAGTCGAGAAGTGGGGAAGAAGCCTTCTTCAACTGTAGCCTAAATCAGTTATATTTTTGCATTACTGATAATATTATTCATATCAATAAGAAAAATCTTCTTGGCACCAATGTACCCAGCCCAAGCTACTGGGCTACTGCCAAAGAAATTTACATTAGAGGCCAAATTGTGAACAACAAATGTATCTTATCTAAATATAGCCTACGAATTTTCTGTGTTGCATGTGCAATATGTTGATTTAGGATAGGGTTAGATTTCTTTGTCATAGATTTGGTTTATCAACAGAGTCAAGTTGAAAGTACACTTGTATGAGTGTGCAATCATCAAGTCTGTCAAGTCTGTCTTTTTGTGTCTTTAAGAGAAAGATAAAGAGTAGAGTCAAGAATGATTTTCACAGAGCTCTATTTGGAAATAAGATCTTTGTCCATCTGACAACTGACATACTTTGTTGCAGGAAGTTAAAGACAGAGTTGCAGGATGTGAAGAGAAAAGGGGCCAAACGTGGCAGTGGAAAATACAGTCAGCGTAGTTGTGGCAGATGCCTTGAGCCTCTGAGTCGACTGAGTGTTTTCCCTACCCAGTGTAAGATGTGCAATCACCATGTGTGTCGCAACTGTCGAACAGTCCTCCCCAATGGATCCTGGCTGTGCTGTGTCTGTGCCAAAGAATCGTAAGATCCCTTTTAAATGCATCTTGTCTGCTTTGTTTCTCTTGTGCACCAAGACACACATAGTTATCAGTTCCACTGTGGTTCCTCACTATTCCAAGTATGGTTGTGATTGATGCTAGATTTTAAGTACCCATTATTCCATCTACAAAGATATTATGAAGAAAATGGATTCAAACATTTGTTAAAGCTAAAGGCTATACATAACACAGGTCCTATCTATCCACTAGGACTGTTAGAGCAAATAAAAGATTATTTAGATAGAAACCAAATATAATCAGAATTTTCTAATATACTTTTTATATGAAGTGTTTTATTTATTTTATTCACCTGATTTTTATCAGTGAATAGCTAAATAATGGGGATAACTCTTTGTATAATGCAGTGGACACGTCAAATGTTTTGCTGCTGATTATCGAGCAAATGTTATTTATCAGTATAGGTAAGCCTTGTGTTCTTTGTTGCAATAAGTGCTGACACTAATAGATATGTTTATGAAAGCTGTAATCATTTTAACTAATATAACTGTGTAAACACCACAGTAATGATTACAGTAATGTGCAGCCTGTTGAAACATACTGATGAGCTCACACAATAGAGAGTGGTTTAGAAAACCATTAAGTAACCATTTAACTGCTGAGTGAATGTAACTTCATTTTGTTCATTTTGTTTACATTGGATTCCAGAGATCTGAAGAAAAGAACTGGTGACTGGTTTTATGATCAAATGGTCAACCGTTTCTCAACATTTCCTGGACATAAACTCGTGAGGGTCTCCCTGAAAAATAAAATGCCATGTGAGTAGAGGAACAGGAAGTCGGTACCAACTGTTCAACCAGGAATGTAAACAGCTCTGAGCCGAGCCCATGTGACATACCCAGAGTCACAGGAATGTTTCTGCAGCTGAGCAGTGGAATGAGAGAAGGGTTAAAAACATAATTATCACATTTTCTTTAACTGGTATGGAAGTGTGATTTTTTTTTTTTATGTATTCTGTGTTATAGTGAATAAACACGAGACACCCGGAGAAATGCTGTTGAGAAGTACTGAAATAAACCCCGATCCTCCCATTCCTGTGCCTCAGCCCAGGCAGAAAAAAACCATGGATAATAAAGAGTGTGTCCTCTTTCCTTCATCAGTTTTCATCTAGTTGTAAAAATGTTAGCATTGTTTTTAGATTAAAGAAGTTTTGTCCCTCTCTCTCTGTCAGTCATCCAAGCAAGAATTCAGAATCTCTTTCTTCGAAGGATTCATTTGAATCGAAGGATGTTCAGTCAAAGCCGATGCGCAGTGACACAGAGTCTGCAGAAAATGCCAGCTTAAGTAGCAGTAAAGCTGGGACTGAATCTGGCCGTGTGACTCCTGAGGAATTAAGGTAAACTCACGTATGGTTATTCTAAAATGTCTTAACATTAATCACTTTCTGCCCAGTCAAGTGGATATTTTCTTGTCTGATGTTGACAGTGCCAAGATGATAAGTATATACAGTAATGGCAATCAATTAACTACATGTTTGTATTCCTGGCCTGCATTTCTAAACCTCATAGTTTCCAATAAAATAATAAATTTGACATCATTAGCTATTTAAAGTTTGTTTTTGTTGAAATTGCACTTAAAAAACAGTCTAAAAATGACACTTTTCTGGCAAATTGGGATGAGGGCTAGACAGCTACAAATTTATATATCGTATTTAAAAAGTTAATACTTGTTGTTAAGCTGTATTTAACTTTAATTTGTGTTACTATCAAGGCGGTCAGTTCAGTCCAGCCCAGCAGGCTCCATTGTTTCCAGTGTGACCGTCCCAGTCAAAGCAGATACCATCAAAACCGACAATGTCACCACAGAAGTCAACACTGTAAGATGCTTTTGAATGGATGCAGTTTTTATTTTTTTTTCCTTCTATGACTTCTTTTTTTTTCCTTTAAAAGAAAAAATCACAGGCCCCAGTAGTAAAACCAGTCAGTGCGAGCCCAGAGCTGGACGTTGATAGACTCTTCAAGAAGAGCGTCAGACGAGCTCCCAAGCCTACGGAATCTGTATCGACACTAGATCTGCGTAATGGACTTGAAGCCTCGCTGGGCAACAGGAGTCAGTCTGTACCAGGCTTAGACATACAGGTGCATTTTTTACTTAAAGAGTGTTTCAAAAGAGAACAGAATAATACAGAATTATCGTACTATTGTCATATAATAATATCTGGTGGGGTGGGGGTGTGATCTTCTCTCTGAATGTGTATTATCTTTCTACAGGAAGATGAAGAGGAGGAGGAAGATATTGACCGCTTGGTTAGCTTTCATAAAAGGACAATGGCCTCAAGCTCCTCTAGCCTGTATAGCTCAAAGGTAAAGTAATGGCATTCTTATAAAAGAATGAACAGCTTGCTGTGTGACACAGAGCAAAACCAATGTTAGATATTCAATGACCTCAGGATATCATCCAGCACATTAGCAAGTGTAAAACCCATGTTTAAATTCTATTTCTAAGTCAATAGTAAATAGAGCTTCAGTGAAGAGCAAAGCTGAGGTCAACATATCCCTTTTTACTGTCACTTTGAATTTCGATATTGACAGAAACAATGTCTGACTTACTGTCTATGAGCCCTCCAGTATTTTTTTTTTTGTTATGTAGGATTTTTGTGTCTTCTCTCCGTGTCTCTGAGAGTTTAGCATGTCTATATAACTACAGTATAATGTTAGTGTCTGTATTTGCTTTTCATGAAACAGGAATTGTATACTATGAAACTCATTATTAAACTGTATGCGTCTGCAGAGCGCACTGGGCAGCATGATGAGTATTTACAGTGAAGCAGGAGACTTTGACAGCGTGGAGGTGAGCGGAGACATCATCTTCTCTATGAACTATGACGATCCCACCCAGAGCCTCCAGGTCTTCATCAAGGAGTGCCGCGGATTGGCTTATGCTGATGCTGCACGGCAACTTTCAAACCCGTAAGCATTAAAAACTTTCACTTTTACCATGCATAGCTGTAAAGTGAAGCAAGCAGTAGCAACAATCCATCATTTGAAGCGCTGTGTGTTTCAAACTATAAACCTTAGAGCGGCTGTGTCAACAGTGGCTCTAAAATAAATTTTTCTACTGCACACACACCCGTCAGTGATGTTAGTACAGCTTTGATCAGTTTAGATAAGAGGCTGCTGTGTTTACAAAGACGCCATAATCACATCCCAGAGGTGATTACTTGAGTTTCACAGGAAATTGAATGTCAACAGATATTTTTTTAAAAGCATTTAATGAGGAAATGGACCAAAACACAGTTGCCACGCCTGGGAGAAACACTCATTTACATGTTTTTATTTTTGTGTTTTAGCTATGTCAAATGTTATCTGCTCCCTGACAAATCTCGCCAGAGCAAAAGGAAGACGACCATCAAAAGAAACACCATCAACCCTGTCTACAAAGAAACACTGAAGGTGATGGTTTATAGCTGGTTTCTCTTGAACTGTGTAGCAGCTGTTGACTTGATGGCACTCCCTGATAAGTGACCTTGTGCCATGCCTGCTGCAAATAGTGACCACACCTACAGAGACTTTAAGATTGATATTGACATTGCAGATTACAATACCAGTTGTCAAATATTGATTTTTTTCAAGGTTTCCAATGTTGAGTCATCTTAAATACAGTGGCAAAAAAAATGTAATTTTGCGCCATCATTACATCCACTCTTCTTTTCCTCGTCTTCTTTCCCCAGTACTCTATCAGCCACTCTCAGCTGTTCACCCGGTCATTGTTGATATCAGTCTGGCATCATGGTCGCCTCAGTCGCAATGTCTTTCTTGGAGAAGTGGAGATTCCTCTGGACTGCAGAGACCTCAGCTGCACAGATGAGGAAAGTGTGCATCTCATGGCAAAGGTAGAGCAGAAAAGCTGAACTTGTATATTTATACCATGCTATGTTGAAAGGTTCCCCAGTGTTGACATGTATTTGTATGTATTTGAGATCCTCAACCGTGATGGAGACATTTTTCATGAAACTTCACAGTTCAGTAAATTAGGTAATGAACTGGTGTGTTTTAATAACATGGTTATTATTTGGTTAATAATTAATTCTCATCTGCATGCACCAACAAATAAAATATTGATCCAGTGTATCTGCTAGTTAATAAAACATGTAGCATTTCAAATTAAGTAACCCACAATTAGTGAGGAACAGCAGCGGTCGGTTGAAACTATTTAGTAAGTTGTTAACATGGAAATATCCTGCCATTTCTTTCTGATAACTCTAACTTCGATAAACATTTTAATCAGTGAACTTTGAATGACTTTTTTTCTCAATCTAAAACTGACCTCTGTGTCAGCCTCAGTAATGTGCATGTTAGGACTGATAACACGTGTACTGTGTATGTACTTCAATGAAACAGGCAGCGTCCACTCTGCAGGCTTCAGCATTTGCTCAGTACAAAGGAGAGTTGGTGATCTCCTTGAAGTATGTCACACCTAAACAGCCAACACCTGAGAAACGTAAAGGTAAGACTAGGATAAGAAACCCACAGTTAGCTCTCTTTGTTTGATAAACTTGGCCTCAGACTTCTGAGAGTCCCCTCATTCACCTCCTCAGGCAAAAAGACGGCGACTGAGAATGGTGGGGAACTGCATGTCTTAATTAAAGAGGCAAAGAATTTGATGGCAATGAAACCAGGGGGCACATCAGACAGCTTTGTAAAAGGGTTGGTGATGATCTGTCTACTCATAAAGCCACAGTTGCTGTGTTTCATGCACAGGTTAATATTTTCAAACTAACTTGGTCTTTGTGTATTTGCAGGTACTTGTTCCCAACTAAAGCAAAGTCAACAAAGAGGAAGACACCGGTTGTGAAGAAGAATCTGAACCCCCACTATGACCACACATATGTTTACAACGATGTGGCTCTGGAGCAGCTGAAGGAGATGTGTCTGGAGTTGACTGTGTGGGACAAGGAGGCCATGGGGAGCAACGAATTCCTAGGAGGAGTTCGTCTCAGTTCTGGAAAAGGTATAAAATCAGCATTTTTTTGTTCTTGTGTTTGACCAACGTATAAACATTTTAATATCAGGTTTCTGTTGCTGTTCGTAGTGACCATTAAAAGATTCCACTTTGGAGGAACTTGAATATGTTCACTTAATCCTAGCCTTAAATTACAGTTCAGATAATGTTTTAACATCAGGGAGGGAAATAATCTGATTTCTCCTCGTGTGCTTGCAACAATGAAAGAGAAGGTGACTTTTTTTTCATGAGGAAAGAAAATGATACCAACTTTTTTTTCCCTGTTCAGAATATTAGCGTCAAAGGAATTTGCAAACATTAATTATAACATCTAACTCTGCACTAATTTTCCATTCACGGCGTAATCTTTTGCTTGTTAAAATAGGCACTGTTAAAATAGGCAAGGAGGAAGTGGAAATGGACTCTGTCGGAGAGGAGGTCAGTCTTTGGGAGAAAATGATGCAGTACCCTGACTCTTGGGCAGAGGGCACTCTTCCACTGCGTTCCACTATGCAGAAGGCGGAGGGCAAATGAGGACAGGAGAGCGAGCCTGGACCCTGACAGGAACAGAAACCAGTAAGGGGAGACACTGTAAGCTCATGAGATGAATTTGAGATTGTGGATTCATTTTATTTTGAAACGTATCCGACCAGAAATACAGACTCATAGTTCACTGGCCTGCTAAATACTAAACATCTGTTCACACCTGTTCTCTCCCCACCTCCCAGTAGTTATTGATAAAAACGTGCCAAAGCATAAAACATGAGATTTTTAGAGCATTGCAACAGTCATTTTATGTTTTTATAAATCTGCCTGCATATAGGGCCTATTATTATTATTGTTAAATCATGATCATGCACAGCACTGAGCATAGAATTGGTGTCACACAAAAGTGTTGCCCTTTTCTTTGTAGTTGTGTACAGAATTTATGGTGTTGCATCCAACAAATTGAACTAAGTTTCATCTATATCACTGTATTTTACATAAAATACTAAAAATACGTAAAATTATATTTATATAAAACAAATAAAGCTTTATTAGACATTATTGCATCAGTCTTTTGCCTCATTGGGGTGTGATTAGTCATGTTTTCCTCAGGTTGCCATAAATGTTCTGTTCACCTGGTTCAAACTGACTCAGGCCTGCTTGTTTGTCTTCAGCTCTGTGTGACACTAACTGCTCGATTATTCAATCTGTCCATTCAAATGCTCTTCTATACTCTTTTATATCAGTGGTTGTCATCTTTTAAATCATTTAGTTCTTCTTAAATATCAGGTTAATAATTGGGCTTCTGCTCTCTGTATTTGTTTTCTCTCTAATCCTTATCTGTGTTTTCTGCTTTGTGGTGGCTGCTGTTCCCCTGAGGTGATAAGTTGATATAAAGAAAACAGCCTTGTTGCTTCAGTGTTGTATAACGGTCACATTTAAAAATCATCTTGTCCTTTTTTTTCCTTCCTAATGTTCCTCTGGACTCAGCTGCTGGCTATGTCTATCCTCCTGCTGTTAACTGATGTGATGCTGACGAATTTATCTCTGTGGCAACCAGAGGGATTTATTAGGTTAGTCACAGAAGTCTCTGTGGAGCTCCAGCTTCTCTCGTTCCTCCTCATCCAGCAGGAAGCTGTCGATGTACGAGAACAGTTCGTCCGACGCCATCGGGGTGATGAAGCGCTCTCGGTCTAGGCCGAGCTTGTCTAGCAGCACCATGCTGAAGTAGAATCTGGAGATTCGGAACGCTTGTCTGCAGAGAAACAATGCAGCAGATAAAGAGACTGTCTAATACCATGATATTGAATCTGGAGTATAATCAGTAGGCTTAGACAAATGATGCTCAGCTCCATGATTTATTAATGGTTGTTTGGGTTTCGAGTTTGTTTTGATTCGCTCTCCTGGCTCTCATAGCATCGTTGTTGGTCACTGCGTGCAGCTGTATTAATTTCAGAAAAAGCTCTGACAGATCCACAGGGGTTTCACTTTACTTATGATTCGGAGAACACATGTGACCTTTGTGGATGATTAGCATGTACAAGTAAATCATTTCGGTCCACTTGGACCATTTTGTTACCTATAGATAAGAAATAGGATCTTAAAATCTATCTGCTGACACACAGGAAGCCAGAGCAATGATTTAAGGAGGAGACTGGCTGAGACTGACTCTTTGTCTGTAACATCTGTGAAATCCTTTCATTCTTGCTGCGTTTTAAGGTGGAAGTGTGTTGATTTTGTAATTTTATTAAAGGTTATAAGCATAGCTGGCTTTATTTGTAGATTATACTGACATGGACATGGATTCAATAAGCATTGTTTATTTGAATATACTAAGCCCCAGAGAGTATTACAGTACTTCTACTTAGATGTTGCCTTCCTTTATTTCCCAGAGTGCTTTGTGCCCCACTAAAAGAATGTGCCTAATGCTGCACTCACTCCGCTGTGGGATTTGTGTGTGAGTGTAGAGACAGGAGAAAGAGACTCTGGTAAAGATTTTCCAGACTCTGGAAAAAGTGAGCAGCGCCCCTTACTCACATTTCACAGTCAGTGGGGGGGGAAAAACGCTGTATCTTTGCCTCCTCTGAGAAGGATCGCTGCCTACATGATTGTGTGTACTGGAGAGCGGCTGCAGAATGGGGTCATAAGTAAAAGAGGCTTTCATTCTCTGATTCTTCTGGAAACTAAAGCCAGATGTTTGCTGTTGATGTTGTTGTGTCTTACCTGTCAAAATCCCATTAACACTCCCTTGGAGTAATTGTGCTGCTATTTTTAATACTGTTTATCTTCCCAGTGCATTTTTTCCATTTAACCTCAGACTAACAGAGACTCCCTCTACATTAGCATGGTCCTGACATATAAAGAGACCAGTGTTTTCTAAACTGAGGGCATACAGCCACTGCACTTGCGGGGCTTTGGTGACGAAAGGGGAAAAAATTCCCCCTTTTCCCCCAGAACCTTAAAATTGCTGAATAACTACGATGAAGTCTTTCTGTTACCTCAAACCCTCGATGACCTCAGAGCCGAGCTGATTTTCTCTAATGCGACCCGTTTCTTGAGGCGGGGAACCCAGCAGCTCGATCACCGTAACGTGTCGCAGGTCTAATCCGCAGTCTGATTTCTGGTGGAAACGAAGGAAACAGATTTTGAGGCTTTTTGTTGTTTGTCGAACTCTCAAAGAAAAAGTCCGTTTTGCTGTCCACAACAGCAAAAGGTTCCCTCACTTGTATCATGATGTTCTGCAGTTGATAGTCCGAGTCAGAAATGTTGGGCGCAGACAGGATCAGCAGCCTCCTCTTTTCATAGAACTGATCCAGGAGAGCCGAGACCGTCTTCACATCCGATTTGATCTCCATTGCTACAAACACACAAGCTCACACTTACATCCTGCATTTACACACAATCCCGTGTATCATGCATACTCACGAACACACTCGGCAGGACTTCCTTCCCAGTTGCGGCTGAACTGGCAGACACGATTCGATACCCCCCTCAGCTCATACCCTCCATCACAGTGGTATTCACATGTCGCGCCGTAGTTATTCCCGTCAGAGGTGCAGGTGAGGTAGCCGTGCAGAGGTGGAGGTAGTTCTGGACATCGTCTCACTGTGAGGGGAACGCCACGAATATTAAGTTGCAAAAAGTTTTAAATTGCTTCAAGTTACGTTATTATTGCATGAATCCAAAACATTAAGGTTTATCAGCTCACCCTCAACCCGGATTATGAACTTGCAGGCGGCCCTGTTCCTGGCCTGATCATATACTTTGTATCGAATAATATTCTGGCCTTCGCTAAAGTCGGTGTCTGGCTCCTGGCCCACTAATATTACACTGCAGAGACACAGGAGAAGACCACATGTGTAATACTACTTTTAAAGTAACCAGGAAATGGAGGGAAAGGAAAGGCGTGACGTACTTGAGAGATTTATCAGCAGTATCTGTCGCAGTGGGGGGGTCCCAGGATACTCTGGCTGTGAGTTTTCCCGGCTCAGCGACTTTGAGTCTGGACAGGGGACACTTGATCTTTGGAGGATCGGTATCTGAAATAAACAGACAAACTTAATAATAATAATGTTGGAGTTATAAGAGGAGGGAAATTGCCTTGAACTTGAGTTCCTTTTGATAGTCAAAGTTGAGGAATATGAAGAGTGACAGACAGTGGAGCGCAGTTTGGATTCAGTCCAGCGAAGCAGGAAATATGCTTGTTTTTGTGAACCCTGTGAAGTGGGGTTGTGAAAGAATGATGGGAAGCTGGACAGGAACACACATGGACTGAATTTAGATCCATGCGACTTAAATCTGCATTTGTCAGTTCAACAAACCACCCTAAAACGTCAGAGTCAGAGCACTGGCTAAGCTTTACATATAGTACATAAGGGCTTGTCAGCAAAATGAGACCTTTGTCTACCTGCACAAACCGGCTGTGCTCCGCTCCACGACCCCCTGTGCAGACAGGTGCGTGAATGTTCCCCTTCAATGTGATAGCCAGGGGCACAGGTGAAGTCGCACCGCGTGTCGACCACAAAGCCTTGCGTGCAGGTGTATCTGCCGTGTGGGATGAGGGGCAGCACATGGCAACGCATTTCTGAAAAAGCGTGTTTTGGTCTTATCAACAACAAATCACAAACAGCCATTCTTTCCTGCTGTAAATGTAAATCTTTCAAAACTGACAACATCTTTATGAATTATATGTAAGATGTGAAATAACATCATATCCCATAATTTCCCTGAATGTGAGAAGTCTCCACATACTGCGGCAGTATGCAGTCCCAGACCAGCGGCGGTTGGTGAGGCAGTGAATCGAGCTGCTCCCCACCAGTCGGTAACCTCGGTCACAGCTCATCTGGCAGCGGGTGCCCAGCGTGCTCCTGTGGCCCCCCCCTCTAGGAGAGTGGCAGGTCACCTCCCCATTGGTCAGACCAGGAGCGTGGCACCAGTAAGGGACTGTATAACGGGAAAAATACAATATCAGATTTTATCACTCTGATGTAAATGTATAAAAATACTGCAATAAAACAGCTTTCACTGGTTTTCAACACTTAATACAGTCAGCCGCTATAGGTCAAGTTTAAAATGAGAAGTTATGATAATAGATTCCAAATTGAGATCAACATAAATCGGAATTTTCGTAACTTCACGTAAGAACTGTAAAACGTTAATGCCAAAGAGACACTAAATATTATTATTCAGATCAATGATTAGTATGGCATCATCCTCTTAAGCATGGTGTCTGAAAACCATCGGCAGCTACAAGCCAAATGTTTTATGATTAATTCAAAGCACTCTACTTAAAAATATATATACAGTTTTATATATATTTATATATATATGCATATAAATATCTCTGACCCAAAGTGAGTGTGTTTTTTTAATATATGCACCTTTGTAGTCTTGTTGAGTGGTGTCGTATTCCTCTGCAAAGTCACTGGAGCTGTCATATACTGTCGTACCAGAGCCAGCTGAAACGACAACACAGTTCTCTGGTCAGTCCAACATTAAGCCTCATTAAGCTCCTGCATCCAGTGTTATATACAGTATGTGGGTCAAACAGAGGCAAGACGACATGCAAATCTTCCTCCCCCGCACAATCTCATTTCCATAACTTCCCTTTTCAAGGTTTCTCTCACGCAAGCTCAAAAACATTCCAGTCTGCACACCTGGATTTGTAATCAGTGGCTAATGGAAACTGCCCAAGGTTTTAAAGGTTAAAATGGAAATATTGCAAATGGTGCACGGATCTTGTTGTGAGAACATAGACAGGATGTGAGGCTGTTATTGTAGCATTGTCCGGCCCTCACTTTGTTATGAAACTTTTAACTCTACTAGAACTTCACCAGGAATTTGGACAAGCAGCATGTTTTCATTACACTCTGGGCAACAGTCCCGCTTACTCATCTTTTTCCATGTACAAAGGGCTCACGTACTCAGACCTTCATTCTGATTTTTGTGTCTTTGCGGACAATAAATCGTTGTCACCACCGGCCTCCTTTCTCAGCAGTTGTGGTGCAGCCACATTATCACTTTGAAATCCCCAAAATGACTCCATGTTTGGAGCTCGGAGCCAAACTTTCCACCCTCATCCCAAGTCAGTTCCTGCGTTGTTTCCTGTGCGTCGGCTCAGTTGTGCATGTTTTCTGTCCCTCAGCTGAATTAAATTCACTTTAACAGTTTTCATTAGTAATGATGCATCTTATTCGAGGTCACTAACTCTGGACGCTGCTCCAGATTGTTCCGGTGATGTGAGAGTTAAACCTGTCATCAGCATTTTTCCCTCGTAATGAGCCCAGTGTTCCACTCGGTAACGTTTTCCCTAAAAACCTCTTGAACCGAATTAGTCACAGAGGAAATAAACAAACTGGGCTCATCAGTCTGACGGTCTGCACTGCAGCGCTGAGGCAGAGACAGGCTGCAGACATTACTTCAGGTTGTTTCATACATGGTACAACGTCTACCTCACCACATTACAGGGGGATTTGCTGCAATTCATAGTCTCTAGATATTTAATTTGCTGCCATGCATGACGAAGTAAATATAAAATATTCAATCAAATAAAGGAATATTACTGGTATTGGTACTAGTACTTTTACAAAAGCAAAGCATCTTGAGTACTCCTACCAAAACTTGATGACTAAAAGTTGCAGGATATCATGACATTGACACACTCTGGGCATCAGGCACCACTTAAGAGTGCTGAAGATACCATAGCCACATATTGTGTCCATGCAGCAGGGATGAGTCACAACAGAGGAAGGCGTGTAGTTGAACAAACGCTGTCTGTCTGAGGCTTCATCTCTCTCTGATGACAAAGCCGAGATAATGATCCAAGTCCTTTCTGCTCTACTCATCGTCTGATGTGTGCTTCTGGTGTGGATCTCAGGTCTCATCATTATCTTGCAGGGGGAGGGATGGGGGGGGGGTTCTCCTCCGTAATTAACCGCCAGTGATTGGGGCCGAGCTGTAATTAAACTGCTTGGTCAGCAAAGCAGAGAGGCGCATCTGGAGGGGGAGCTCAGCTATAGCTTATCTTATATTCACTTTGGCTGGACTGTGGCCAGTTGCATGTTGGGAGATGTTGTGAATGAGCCGCGTCCAAGCTCTTCATTCCTAAAGGGAGGAGCGGCTCTATTTGCATTTATCCAGTCCCGTCACAAATCCAGCACATCTGCGACTAATACAGTTACTATTACTGGACCGAGATGAAAGAATGATGTCCCGTTTGCAGGGGATGTTGTGTTTGTTTTTTGTTATTTTGTGTATTTTGTGTATATGCAGCATCCATTGCACCGTGGGAGAGTGAACCCTCACTTTTCCTGTTAAAAGGTTGGGTTTTTTTGGCAGTTTTTCCTCACACTTCCTGAGAGTTTAGGTCAAAGGACATCACACCATGAACAGATTGTTAAACCCTATGAGACAAATTGTGATTTGTGAACATGCGCTATACAAATGAACTTGATTTGGTTTGAATAAGTTAAATATATCCCAAATCATTCACTAGTCAGCGGTTGTATCCTTAGGTGTAATAGATCAAATAAGTATTACAGTTTTCAAGAACTCATAATGGAGCGTTTTTACATAATAATAAACATAATACACATAATTCAGGCAGTAAAGACGTGGGGGTTTTATCCCATGCAGCGTTGAGGCCCCTGAACTCACCTGTGAGGAATAAGACGGACACAGCAACAAAGCGGCTGAGGGGCATCTCAGACACAGTGATGACACTCCTGGAAGAACAACTTCTCCTGTGGGCTTTTTCTGCTTCAGATCCCGACGTCCAACAACAACAAAAAAAACAAACACCACAAAGCACAAAGTTCTAAACCGGATCCAGTTAACAACCGAACCAGAGGTGGCTTTAAAAACAGACGTCACTTCATTGCTGAGAACAACGGGCGCTTCGTCAAACCAGAGGCTCCGCAACAAAAAAAACAAAAAAAACCGACGTCTCGTTTGTCACGACAGAGAAAAACCGCTTGGTGGCACTGATGGACATGTTTGTGTGTGTGTGTTACCTCCCACCGCTGCGTTTAACAACACAACACATACACACAACGTTATTAACACGTAACCCACAAATTAAAGTGCAGACTTAAAAAAAAGGCGATTTTCTCTAACTAGTTTTCTATTACATATTTACAGTGACTTGCACGTGTCACATGTATTCTTGTGTAACGTCATTCTTTACGTCACTGTCTTATGATGTGGACACTAATTTACATGCTATCTCTCAAACAAGTTGACGTCTTCCTGTTGTGCGCGCGCGCGACTCAACACTGCATGTCGTTGTTTTGATAGTGTAGTTTTTTTAATGTATGCCACAGGAAAAGAAAAGACTTTCATTAAAGAAAATGAAAGTCAAAATTTATTGATTTTTTTTTATTAAAATAATTTAACATTAAAATATTGATATGTTACATTTTACTTGGCTGAAGTGGGGATTTCAGAGCTTGTAAAAAAGTTTAGGCTCGTGATGTAAAGCAGATGATTTGAACAGTGCAGTTAAAGTTGATTTAACATATCTGTGGGTGTTTTCTCCGTGTGAGTGACGGTGAACTGATTGAATCGGTGATGTTTACCCCTTCAGGAAAGTGAATGTAGGTTAGTGACGACACTTCCCCCCCTTTCCTTACATTTATCCACCAAGTTTTTTTTCGCCTCTCTCCCTGAAGGAGGCCGAGGAGCGACATTTTTTCCCCTTCTTTTCTGTTTTCCCCCAGTCCGAAGTGCAAACGCCAACATGTCTCCGCCGTCTCGACGGCTTCAGACGAAGCCGGTGATCACCTGCCTGAAGACTTTCCTCATCTCCTACAGCCTCATATTCTGGGTGAGTAGACGTGTAACGGCGGGGGAAACTAGCTAATGGAGCAACAATGGGCTAAAAGCGGTGCCAGCACACCAATGCTAACTGCACCGTTTCCTCAAACGACACACACACACACACATACACAATGTTAAACACGCGAACAAAACAAAACGCAGTTGTTTTTTGTGTGTTGACAGAAACAGCCACTTGTTGAGCAAAAAGTAAATGGTGTTGTGATGTTTGTGTCGTTTAGCTAATTGTTGTCTCCTACGTGTCCCTCGCACAGTCAGTTAAAAGACAGTTTTCACCTTAGTAAACTTAACGTGCGGTGTCATGATCAGTTATCAACTCAGTTACTTTATTGTTTTGATTACTGTTTCTGTGAAATCGGGAGTTATGTAGAAGTCCCATTATTTATTTATTTTTTTAATATATTTTTTGACTCATATGACAGAAAATTCAACCGGTGATTGATTAGCAGTTTGTTTGTTTTCCTGAATGCAAAGATTAGGGGGTGTTTACATCAGTCTGTATTGATCGAGTGATAAATTATTGTTTTTTTGGAAAACGTATGTATATGCTGAATTGAAATGTTCCTGTAGATGCATACACAGTTTTACGTTTTTTAACGTTTCTTTAATCAAATGAGAGTTTGATTAAAGAAAGACCATGTTGACTGTTTGCTGTTATATTACTTTTAAAACTAATCAAAACAGTAATCCGGAGAATATCTGATGCTAGGAATATCTGCGTATTGCAGCGCCAGTTAGATATAAAATGTAATCATACGCTGGTGTTCAGAAGAAAAGAAGCACTTATCAACAGGTCCTCCTGTTAATCTTTGTACTGAGCAAACAGCCGTCTACAGCTGCTGCTCCAAACACAACATTCAGGTCAGTGCTTTTATCTGACAACTTAAAGGTCTTGCCTGGTTGAGCTGATGTCTTCCCTCCGGCTAATGACTTAGGTGAACAGCGTTAAAGGAAAAGATGCTGTGATACTCAACCACAGGCTGAGGCTGAGTGTGGTACTTTGTGTGTGTGTGTGTGTGTTGTGAAGCTTAAGACAGATGTGTGGTTCAGTTTGATGTGAGCAGAAAAGTCTGCTCAAATCTTATGCCCTTTCCGTTGTTTTTTTTTTTTAAATCAGCACAAGAAACTTTGATTTGTTCTTTAGCCAAACAGCATATTTGAACACAAAGTGATTCTTTGTTTGTTTTTATTAAAAGCAAAACACAAAGATTGTAGATTAGATCGTATTAAATGACTGAGGTTTGATAAATCACTACTGAACCAGTGGGTTACTAGGAATGTGGAATAGAGGCTTTGTGTTACACACAACACCCAAAAAAAACCCTTGTCTTTTGTGAGTCTTTGATGCTGGCGCTGACTCGCCCCGCTGTCCCCTTCAGTTCACAGGCGTGATCCTGCTGGCAGTCGGGGTGTGGGGGAAGGTGAGCCTGGAGGCCTATTTCTCCCTGGCTTCTGAGGAGAGCACCAATGCACCATATGTCCTCATTGGGACTGGAGCCACCATTGTTATTTTTGGACTGTTTGGTTGCTTCGCTACGTGCCGCGGCAGCCCATGGATGCTCAAACTGGTGAGTGAAGGAGCAATAAACCCTGAAATATTCCCCTTTAGATGTGACCCTCTGTAACATTTTTTTTGTTTGTTTTCTCAGTATGCCATGTTTTTGACCCTGGTGTTCCTGGCTGAGCTTGTGGCAGGCATCTCAGGATTTGTCTTCAGACACGAAGTGAGTCACTAAAATACATCACAAATGGATTACAACAGCTCTCATATATACACACTACACACACACATGCACATATATATATATATATATATATATATATACCTATATATACTTTGTTTTGTATTCGCCAGATCAAAGCAAAATTAGGTACTACCTACGAAAACGCGGTGAAGAACTACAATGGCACTGGCAGCAGCAGCACTGCAGTTGACGCCATCCAGAGGACTGTAAGAAACTTTTAGTGTTTTTATCTGACTTTGTTTGTGTCTGCCAGTACAATCTAAAGAACTTGTGTTCACGCTGGATTTCTTTTTAATGTGTTACGACACACTGAAAAAGCTGGGAGGCACTGCTGCAGTGCTCTCTGTGGACTCAAACTGTGAAGCATGTTGCTCTTGTCACTGCAGGAGACAAAATAGAAAAACATCTGCGAGGACGTCGCTTATTGTGTTCTGGTGGGAACGCCTGCATCCTTTTAAATATGTTTTGACCCACTTTTTTTGTGTAGTTGCACTGCTGTGGGGTGAAAAATTATACTGACTGGAGCGACACGGCTTACTTTAAAGTTAACGGCATCCCTGCCAGCTGCTGTAGAGACAACACCAAGTGCTCACCAGAGACCCTGAAAAACCTCACCATGGCTGAGCAAGAGGTGTACACCACGGTATGTTAACTGCCAACAGCAATGTTAAATAGATGTACATTGTAAAATTCTGAGATTATGTGTGGACAACTCATGGGGGTCATCAGATCAGGTTTCTGAGTTTGTACTGTGTTTGCTGAAACCATAAGCCTCTAAATGTAAATGTTTCTGCTCTGCAGGGATGCTTTGCAATGGTGACCCGTGCAATGGAGGCCAACCTGGGAATCATCGCTGGCATCTCGTTTGGGATTGCGTTCTTCCAGGTACATCACATGTTGTTCTCTCGGATGTGCGCCGTCTCAGAACATACACAGCATTGTACTTCTGGTTGTGGGGATGCAGGGAGAGTCTGCTGGGGAAACATCTGGATGGATGACTTTGTAACGTCTGTCCAGGGAATATGGATGAAAAATAACCCTTTGGCTGTGTCTGGCACTTTTACAGCATTGATTATTAATGTGCACTGTCCTTGAAAAATAAACCAGTAAATTAAATAATATGATCAGACATTCAGACATGTTCTGAATAAATCCTTGTTTTCAGGGTGTTCTGTTGACCGAGGAATTTAAGACACTATGGTCATCGAGTCAGTGTTTGACTACTTAATATTTTATGTACAGTACATGTAAAATACTTAATATATTTCCCTTTCAGCTCATTGGGATATTCCTGGCCTGCTGCTTGTCTCGATACATCACCAACAACCAGTATGAGATGGTCTAACAGTGACCTTTCACAGGTATGGCGTAATTAAAGTCATTAAAACTCTAGTTAGTGAACACTGCAGTTCCTCATTAGGAGAATGAATCATGTTTTATGTAAATTTGTACAAACCAAAACAGATTGTGAGTCTTGCTGCTTCAGAAACGGCAGAAACGATTTAATGAGCTAATGTTCAAATTCAAATCCAAATGAACTGTTTTCCTAAAAATCTGCTTGTTTTCTGTCTGTGTATGCAGGTTACTGATGGGCAGCTCCTGATGGAAACGGTTAAACAAATCTCCTGTGATTTTAATATTGTGAGCGTGTGTGTGTGTGCGGGTGCGTGGGTACATGTGTGTTTGCACGCACATGTGTGTATGAAATGTTATTGTTTTAGTTAGGGAAGAACTCTGCTTCTTCCTCTATTCTGTCTCACCAATGACAAACAAGCAGAAGGGAGTAATATTAGAGGAAAATCCAAAAAGTGACAACATCCATAGAGAAATTTGAAAGAAAGGAAGAAAAGGGACCTGGACATTTTGGAGATCAGTGTTATTCCTGGGATTTAATTTAGGAATGTCATCAATTTATAGATGTTTCTTTTTCGTTTGTCTCAGTTAAGTCTACCAGTTTCTTGTGTCTTTGTATAATGCAGCTGCCTTATTTTGTAATTTTGCTATATTTAGTCCGTAGAAAATTAAATTTAGATAAGCTGATAAAAATGCTCTGTATCTCTCAACACTAAGTGAATTTGTGTTTGTGAAACCAATTAAGCCTGGGGGATTGAGGATGTGATTGTTGTGGCCAGTAATGTTAGAAGCCTGCATTCATGTGTGCCAATCGCAGCAACCTAGCCATCTTCTTCTTACAGTTTTCAGTGTTAAATAGTAATTCTTTTGTGGGTGCATGTTAACTACTTGAAAAAATAAAAATGAAATCCAGTATCTTTACAAAAGCATTGAAGCTCAGGATGTGTCGAGTCATATAGAAATGAATGGGAAACGGAGGTGGTCACTGATGACGTAAAATATTACGATGTCTAACCTAAATAATTGATTTAGACAGAAAATGTCTGGTCAAACATGTCAGCTGTTTATATCTGTCAGTTACAGCAGATCTATAATACACCTAACAAAGGATTTTTCCAAAAAGGCCTATCTTACTTCACACAAGATCTCGATTGCCACAGTATTTATACCTTATTTGTCATAATCTGGAGACAACTTTGGCTTTAATGGTGACATTTGCAAGTATAAGCTAAATCAAAGGATTCCTGAGGCGATGTTATAGCAGTAGTCTTTGATAATAAGACTCTATGTTACCATGAGATTAAATATCAGTAGAAGGACGCGGGCTGCAGTGGTTCAGTCGCATTTGATGAAGAGTGTGGTTTTAAAACATCTGGAACAGAAAAACCCAACCAGCTTCATCCTAACAAATGTAAAGGTGAGTGTTCTAATGCCCTCTACGCATTACTGTATATAATTACACACACATGTTCACACTTGCGGCTGTTGATAACAACTGTTATAGTAGAGATATGCCTAGATTTAGATAAATTGATGACAATGCACATACTTATATATACACTACCATATTTTTATTACTCTCTGCTTGCTCATATTTCTATTGTTATTCTTGTTTATTGTTGCTCTGCATGTATATTTCTATCCATACCTGGAGTAACTAGTGGGAAACACAATATCCATTGATAATGAATGTGTTTCTGATTCTGATTTTTTTTTTTTAATTTTATTTCTTTATAATATTTTAAATATCCCTGATGCATTTAGGAAAATGCAAACGTTGAAAGCTGCGTGTGTGTGTGAGACGTGTTAAATGGTGGCAGGTGTTGATAATCACCATAATGACGGCGTGTCGTGGCCACGCCCCATTGTTGATTGACTTGATTAAATACACCTGTGCTGCTCCTGCTGCCTCTGCACAGACACAGGTGAACGTGAGGTGTTGACGACGCGGTGTTCGTGACATCATTTCCCGGTCGGACTGTGGCTCTTTCCCAGGCTCTGGTAGGAAAAACAAGCGGCTCATTGTGATGGTGTTTTTGCTGTTGATGATCTGTGAGCTTGCATAGTCCGTCCACCAGATGGCGACGGTGGTTCAGCAGTTAATTCTACTGACATGACACATGCTCAGAAAAGAAAAACAAAAAACGTCGGTTTCTTAGACTGCTGAGACAAAGACACTGAACAAACATCCGTAACACAACTGTTGCCACACAGTCGCTGCTTTTAGGGAACAAACAGTCCCGGAAACGATGGGAATCGAATTGGGGTGTAGCTAATTACAGTGCAGGATGTAGCAGTTTGACTGACAGCGGAGGCGCGTGCTGTCATTGGTCAGAACCCGATCAGATGCTATTTGACTCCGCCCAAATCTTTCGCCATGTCCAATCAGCGCTCCGCATAATCTGATACGGGGGTGGGCTTCATTCCTTATTCCGCCTCACCCCGGCGTGCGGGTATAAAAACGGGATTCCGCCGCCAGGAGGTTGAGGAAATTTCTATGTTCCTTCCCGGCGGGTGGTGATCGGAGCCTGAGAGGACTGGGTTTACATAACGGCTGAAAGAGACATCTTATCCTCAGGTTTCCTGCTGGTCCAGGTCAGTCTGCATCCTGTCAATCAAACCCGGTCGCCTCGTGTCATTGTTTTGTCTGGAGAATCAATCAAGGTCATGTTGACGCGACTGAACGTGACAATGCGGCAAAATGTGATGGTTCGTGTAGAAATTGATGTGTGTGTTACTTTGACTTGATATAGATCAGATTGTGTGTGTGTGTGTGTGTGTGTGTGTGTGTGTGTGTGTGTGTGTTTGTGTGTGTGTGTGTGTGTGTGTGTGTGTGGGTGGGGGGGGGCTAAACGGCCTTAGCACGTATTTAGTGACTTGTATCTATGTGTGGCTCTGTTTTTATAATTTGTTAATTATTCTATAAACTTGTGTCTGAAACCAGTTTTTTTTCAAGGCTTTTATTATTTATTTATTTATTTATTTATTATTATTAGATTTGGCAGCATCTGATCCAGCCGTGTGCGTGTGCATGCTTCCTGTTTCCTCACGCCTCCTCTCCTCTTGCAGATCAGACCACATTCACCATAAACAACAAACATCCCAGCCTTAACGACCGCCACCTGCCAGTGCTGCACTGTAACCCAGCCGACCTTAAGCCCTCAAAATGATGCAGATCGCCAGCGACCCTGCCAGCAACAAGCACTCCCTCATCAACGTCATGCACCGCTTCATAGCGGCCGCCAACAACATGGACGAGACCATCATGGTGCCAAGCCTACTGCGGGACATGCCGCTCGAGGAGCAGGGGGCCAACGAGGTGGAGGCCAACAACAACAACAACGAACCACAGTGTGGCAACAAGCAGAGGGACATGTATGAGCACTACCTGCTCCTCAAGTCCATCAAGAACGACATGGAGTGGGGTCTGCTGAAGAGGGAGATGAGCAGCGGCACCAGCTTCCTGGAGATGGCGGTGAAGCAGGAGGAGCAGCAGCCAGTCTCAGGGGATCTGCTCCCAGAGGACCACTCTGACCTGGAGCATCAGTTTCACTATCACCTCAGAGGACTGTTTGGAGTTTTGTCCAAGCTCACAATGCAAGCAGATCACCTCACCAACAGATACAAGCGAGAAATTGGAGGAGGAAACTTCATGAGATAGAAATCCCTGCTCCCACCCCACCCCACCGTACCCCACCACCCTCCCCTGGCTGCTTGACTTGAGATAATGGGATGTGTTTGGAAGGGCTCCATCTCTTCTTAACAGATCTCAATGGACAGTGAACTGACCAGGGCAATCGCTTCCCAGTCTTCTTATTTCCATGTAGTGACACTCCGTGTCCCCCCCCCCCTCTTTGCATACCTGAAACCAGTGACGCCTGCACACGTCTACCTGAACCTGCGTGCTCGTGCAGAGGTTGATGTTCCGTGCACGGTGGAGGTTCAGCTGAATTTGTACCCGACTGAAGCACACTTCTGCTTCATGCAGAAACTTGCACTCTCCCTGTCTCCATGTCCGATGTTAGAATACATTTGTCACCAGGTGGTTGTCTAATTGTGAATAAAAGGTTTGTCTGTAGGAGCTGTTGAATGCTGGTTATTCGTCCCTCCTTTTTTTTTTTTTTTTTTTAAAGAAAGTTTTAAATACACAAAATTATTCTTATGCTGAGCTGAAGAGCTCTTACCAGCGGAGGCTTTAACTCTTTCCACTCGGTGTAACTGTAACATGGTGTGCCTTGACTTTTTATCCCCTCGTGCCCTGTTCAGTTAACTCCCCATTGGCTGTCTGCTTAAGTGGGTTTTGTCATGAAACGACCCCTTTTTAAGTGTCCTAGGATATTTCAAGAGCAATTTTATATTGATGCAGAAAAAGTGAAATAAATAATTGCAAACATAATTTCTGGCTTGGTTTCCTTCCTGTTCAGTCAACAAAAGAATGTGGGAAGTGTTAACACCTTTTTTCTTTTTTCTTTAATATGTAGGCCTGTGTGGTAATACATTATCATATCAGATAATATGGAAACTACACTTGACTGTGTGTTTTGTGTGTTTGTGTGTTTTGTGTGTATGTAGTTTAGCAGTCTTGGGTAATCTTGGCGTTGAGGGATTGGCTGAGGATTTACCTAAAGGAGACTCAAAATGAGGTCACAGCTTTCAGCCAGCGCTCAACGTATAGCTGCTGAATGACACTTGTGTTTAGAAGGCTAATCTACTTCAGCAATGTTGCAGCTGCACTCTGCACATTTTCCTTTACAACGCATTACGTTTTTCATTTCCACAGATTTCGTCAGAAAACTGATGGCTACCAACTGAATTAAACTTAAAACTAACTTTGAACTGTGCGTTCTCTTTAAAGGTAACGTGTACATACTGTAACGGTTAAGTATGGCATCATTTCTCTATGACCCGCATTACGTGACCCCTTCAGTCAGTCACAGTCCAGTCAAATGGGATTAAAAGAGCCATAAAGAGCTGTAAAGTAGATTCACCTATGAGAAGAGATAGCACTTTAGTGATACAGTAAACCTGATCGGGGGGGCGGGGTGGGGGGGCTCTGGCGGAGACAGTCGCAGATGTCTGCAGCTGTGGTGATGGCAGTGGGCTGTAAATGAAACATCACGTTGATATATATGTCGCTCAAAGAGATTGCCCCATCAGCGGCCACATCTATCTGTCACTGAGTGAAGCCCTCCCCTTAGCAACAGTACCACCAAGCTCAGCCAATCCAT
Organism: Trinectes maculatus; assembly: GCA_016785345.1. NCBI lineage: Eukaryota > Metazoa > Chordata > Actinopteri > Pleuronectiformes > Achiridae > Trinectes > Trinectes maculatus. The sequence goes on from JAFBJQ010001187.1 coordinate 827,757, forward strand.
TTGCAAAGCCACCCCACCCCCCACCCCCCTCTCAAAGGCACAGCGGTGATTAAGGGATTGCAGTGCGAGGAAGGGCATCCAGGAAACGAGAGGAGGGCAGACACTGCCAAACAAACCGGTTCTCCATGTGCAGCAGCAGCAGCAGCAGCAGCAGCAGCAGCGAGGATGCTGAGGTCACAGAGTTTGCATAGAAAATGCTGCATGAGTCCTGTGGTGAGAGGCTATAGACCTCTTCTGTTTCCACTCACAATGGGCCTTACAAATGGCTGCTAATCAAAATGGCTGTGCTGGCCAGCGTGCCTCGGCCCACTCGGATGAACTGGGTCAGCCAAACTGGTGACAGCGGGCCAGACGGCGAATGTGACGAGAAACTAAAGTCGACATATTGTCATTTGAAATGACAATTCACTCCGTTAAAGTGACATTTTAAAAGTCGTATCTAATTATTGGCCCATAGATGATAGTAGTAGTATTTAGTGAGTATTTAGAAATTAGTAGAGACCAAAAAGTACAGTGAGTGTTGGATTTGCATGCACCATCTGGGTAGAAACACACAATAATGTTGTTCTGCAACTTCGTCAAATAAAAATAACCAGCAGGTCCCAGCATGTTTGGCACGTTACAGTCATAACAGTGGACACTGTCCACATGTCCACATGTTTTTACCATTAATCACGTAACAGTGTTATCTGCTTCACAGTTTCTTGGCATTTAGCTCTTGAAGTTACTGCAACCAACAAGGAAATGGTGTTGCACCAAACCCACTAAGAAACAAGCTATAACATGTTAACCTGTGAGCTTTAGAAGGGCAGGTAAACCAAAAACAGCTGCCACCATTAGATTCTAATGGACAGCCATGAGGGTGATGTCAATCCTCTCAATAAGAAGTAATAAAACTGTTAACGATTTCTCTTCACCCACTTCCATATAACCCTCACTCATTGGTTCAGGCTGATATTTATTACAGCAAACGGGCGGCGTCTCTGATGCATTACTTAATTCCATATTTCCATTGCACAATTGCAAAGGACTTGCACCATGACAGTGATATTCTGTAATACAGGCCCTGACCGACACGGCACCGGTCACGGTCATGTCTTCATACGTTTCATCAAACTGCAGTTCTGAAACGACTCTGGGGGTTGTGAGCAACACGCGTTGTTTCATCACGCACAGCAGACAGTTAGACAACTGCGGCGTGTAATGTGATCTTTAGTGTCGTTGTATTGTTTCTCGTGCCCGGGGGAGAGTGGGTTCTCTGCAACGTGACGTGAATTGTCGAAAGGTCTCATGTCTCTGTGTGGTTGGCGGATCTTTGCCCTGCCCAGCCAGCCAACATGAAACCGTCTGACAACAGACTTGGCAGCATCTGCACACTGCTCCTACTTCAGTGGCACCCTGCTTCTCCTCCGACAGTGCAATCTGTTGCTGCACGGCTGTAAAGCTCCTGTTGATATGCAGGCGACCAGACAGAGCAGAGATAACTTTAGCTTTATGAGGCCCAGGTCAAGTCAACCTGATGCAGGTGCTGGAAGAAGGGAGTAAGGGTCAGAATCACGAGTTTTAAAAAAGGCAACAACCACACCCTGGTTTACTTTTACCACTTGATCACGCTTTCCTCTGATGGCTGCGCTGCTCCTTAAGTAAACCTTTGAATTCACTCCCTGTTATGTTTGCTTTAATATTCAGGCATGTTTCTATCACCAGAGACATGTGAGCTGGAAACTGGAAGTGTAGTTAGACAGCCATGCAACAACAAAGTACATAATGCATCTAATACTTTAAATTTTGTAAAGATTTGTAAGATTTAATGAATAGCATTTGGCAATGTGTGTTTCTATTTCTTTCTATTCTAGCAGTAACGCAGGGGTAAATTTTGGTAACCTGTTGGTAAGTGTTTTTTTTGGGGGGGGGGGCAAGAAAGCAGGGGTTGAGTCAAAGACAAGCACAACCTGGCAACACAGAGGTTGTTCTTATGAATGCAAGCCTTGATGAATGTGTTCATAATAATAACAATAAGACAAGGCACTCGCTTGATTGGTGTTTGGTGTGGTTTCCTGGTCTGCGTTGCTTCATTGCGTTGTGAAATGCGATGTTAGTTGCAGTACACAGTGGTGTTGCCAAAGCGTAATATGGATTCACGTGAAAGACGGCGGGGCTGTGCGCAACTGAGACGCCACAATGTGCTGCCTTGTGCTGCAGAAGTAATGAGAACCAGCACGCTCGCCGATGCTGTTGACATTCCAGTGTGATCTGTGTTTGCAGCACGAAACAACACAAACAAGACTTTTTTTCAAGAGGTGCTTCTGAGTATTGTATCCATCATCTGACTGTGAATAATGTCACTGAAAGAGAATTAAACTATCTATAATTGTATATATTTGTTATATGGTCAATGTAAAGTATATTTGAAACACGTCAACCGCAAACATGGAAGTGAACTGTTGTGGCTTGTTTTTGTTTGTTGGGCTGAACTTATCATTCAGAATATTAATGAGTTACCAAATTTAATGACTGGAGCTGTAATCTGTAATTATCTCTCTGATTGTTGTGCAAGTGTCTGTTAGTTGTGTGTGTGTGTGTGCGTGTGTGCATATAATTCATTTGAATGTTACACTTTTAATGGAGCATCATTAAATGACACACTTTTTAAAGGATTTGTATTCGTCTTCCATCGTCAGTGCTGATGCTGATGTTGTTAACTGGTAAATATTCCACTTTTATTTTTATTATTCAGACAATAAAACTTTGATTACGCTACAAAGATGCAACTTTGTGTGTAGCTGTGTCTGGGTCCAGATGAAAGCTGCTGTCCTGTCTCTCAGCCTCTGATCCCTCTCCAATCTTTTGTCCTGTCAGCAGGGAGACGCAGCTGTGAAGCTGGGAACACTCTGTTCCTTTGTAGCAGAAGCTTGAACCTCAACAGCACAGAGCCACCAACCCCACCCCACCACCCCACCCCCCTCCTTCCCTGCTTTTTTTCTGGATTTGTTGATGACCTGGACTGGACTGGTATCTCTCTCTTGTCAGAAGTTTGGGATTCCTCTGCCTTCCTTGCTTGAGGAACGGTGTCCTCTCACACGAGATGAGAAAACACCAATTCACTCAAGATACAATAAGATATTTATTTATTTATTTATTTATTTATTTATTTATTTATTTATTTATTTTTGCAGAATAAAATCATCTGCCCACAGTGATGCACATGCAAACCCTGGAGAACACCACTCTACCATCACTGCTGACCACCGCCCCACTGGATCAGAATGTACCCACTCTGTGCAGAACATATATGGGAGGTACGTATGTCTATGTACGTATGTATAAACTTATGTAATAGGAGGGGGGGGGGGAGTCCAGCTGGAGCCGCTGACACAGACTGTCTCTGCACAGCCCCGCCTTGACTGCTGTGCATACACGCTTACAAACCCAGTGCGTCCTCCATTCAGAGTGTTAACACAGTGTCCTGACACGCACACAGTGTTTGCATGCATGCAGAACCAGGAAGTGTCCCATTTCACACATGTGGCTCATATGATATTCCAGAGATGGTTGCTCTGAGTCTTTTGCAATAGAGACGCTCAGATCTTTGTACGTCTCTGTTCCCCAGGTCCTCGTTTACCCTAACAATCAGCTGCCCAGGTGATAACACTCAGGTCATCAGCTCCACCTGAATTCCTCTGATCGCTGATCAGAGACCCACAGTCGGATAAAGGCCTGGAGGTCTGTGTGTGAGTATTGCAGTGTTTAATTTAATCCGTGGGGCGAGAGTGAGACAATGGTGCTGCTTTGTGTGTGTGTGTGTGTGTGTGTGTGTGTGTGTGTGTGTGTGTGTGTGTGTGTGTGTGTGTGTGTGTGTGTGTGTGTGTGTGTGTGTGTGTGTTTGCTGACATCAGGGTCTCCATTGTGAGTGGTGCCACTGGCAACCCAGGCAATTCCCAGAAAAAACACGGATCACATTTCCAACATGTGGTTGTCAAGGGTTTTTGATCACTGGGAAGAACGAGATCTCAGGTTTCGCCTGAGACAAAGACCTGAGAGGCTCCTCAGGTGGTTGTTGTTGTTGTTGTTGTTGTTGTTGTTGACTCTCAGAGACAGTTTACTAAACTTGCTTGTAGTATTATACATTTATATACAGCTACAACTCAGAATAACTAACTACATGTTAGCACATGATTTACTAAGCTAAAAAAAAAAATCAACTTTGATTAATATGAGAGCTCTGGAGCTCTGGAGTTCAACCATTTCTGCTCCTCAGGCATCATCTCCATTTCAGTTTATGGTTTAGCTGTAGTCAGCGTTTATACAGCCGCCAGTTCAACCACTGTGTTTACACACAAAATAGCACACCCAGCGCTTTATCTATAAATTTGCATTGGTTAATCCTGGCCCCTTAATTCATCCCCTGATCCGCTGAAAGTAAAATTAAAGAAATTTGACTGAACTCCAGTTCAATTAAACGCAGGATAAACACATGCGTTACAGTAATCTGCTCTCAGTCAGCTGACATGATCGCAGTGTAGACACTATGTTGTGTTTTACCACTCTCACAAAGTGTAAACATGACATTCAAATGCCACGTCAGCTGCTGTCGCTGTGTTACAGACATTTACACAAAAGGCAAATGCTGATTCACAGTTTAAATCTTGCTATCTAATTTGCTCGGGAGGACAGATAGATAGATGGATGGATGGATGGATGGATGGATGGATGGATGGATGGATGGATGGATGGATGGATAGATAGATAGATAGATAGATAGATAGATAGATAGATAGATAGATAGATGATAGATGGATAGATGGATGGATGGATGGATGGATGGATGGATAGATGGATGCCTCAGTGTAGGCCTCCTCCAGTTTACATGACCTTCACATGGCTGGAAATACAAAGGGCAGAGTTTCTAAACAGTATTTGTTTCATTAGCGAGTCTGGGTGAGTGGATGTCTGAGTCACGTGTCGGCCGGCGGAGAAGCTGGCTGCAGGCAGAGGCTCGATCAGATGTCTGGACACGGACGGCTCACATGCAACATAGTGAAAGGTGATGCACGACTGTTATTTTCTCCCTGGAGTTTTATATTTAGAACGGTGGGGATTAACCCCATGGTGCCAAAGATAGTAACAGGTTAAACACCATTAGACGCCTTCAGGTACGGAGGATATATAACACGTGTGTGTAATGTATGGTACGTTTGAATACAGAGCCGTATGACAGACTGCTGTGGACTTTTCATCTGAAACATGAGAGTGAGACCTGTGTGTTTTCACTGGATTCACAGTTGATGCGTCTCAGACACTCAAATGTTCCCCAAACGTCCACAGGGCCTTTTAAAGCAGATCCCACCACTTCTCCTCGTGTGTTTAAGATTCTGATCAGCGGTCGGCAGGGCGACACAAACAGGCTGCTTTCAATGGGAGACAGGACTTCCCCTTTTCTCTTTTTTTTTTCCTTCCCCAAAAGAGGTCTGTTACATAACCTGAGCCGAGAGCAGCGAACAACAGCGAAACCAAGGCAATACAGGAGGCGTGAAGGCAAACTCATTTTCATAACAAATAATGTGCACACAGGCTCCAAGCAATCATTAACATGATAAATCCCTTTACGCTGGTGCACTGTACTTGAACTGGACTCAGTTTTAGTCAAAGGTTTAGAGAAAAGCAACAGAACATGATCCTCTACATTGGAACAATATAAAACACAACAACAGGCTGTTTTCCTTCCTCTTTCCATGTCAGTCTGTCAGTAGGCCTCGTGCAGATTTGCCCTCGTTTTAAGCCAATCGGCGGCGACCGGCCCACAACATGTGTCCAATGAGCGGCGAGGTATGGCAGGGGCTTGGAGAGGTGGGTGTATCTGAGAGCTCGGATCTGCGTATGATGTAATAAGGCTATGATTTGCAGTATTTCCGAACCCTCCCAAAACCATGGAGGAACGCGATCCCCCCCCCCCACATGGAACAGCTTGAACTGTCCGAGTGATTTACACCACAACGTCTGTGGCTTCAAAAACAAACTCCGACACATTTTTAAGAAGTATTTTAAGACTGAACTCTTCTGAGATGTTGAAGTTTGTGTTGAACCAGCGTGGTGCAGGCTCAGACCTGCAGCAGCAGATCTGCAGCAGCCAATGAGTTCACTGCTGGGGGACAAAGCCCAGAAGCAGCAGTGAGTGAACTGTAGTAACCCCCGTGGGCCCTGCACAGGTTACACTGTGGGTAGGACCATCTGTAACATGGGGCCCTGTGGAGGGCAATGGCTGATATGTCACATCGCAGGACAATAACATCTCTCAGTCATAGGGAGGCATCATACAGGGGCCCGTATGGATGACTGTAGATTATATTGGCTCAGATCAGTTCATACCATGAATATATGAGTACTATCAGCAAGGCTACAGATTAAATTTATGATAAACACAACTCATTGAAGTAAATCTGTACCTCTGGATTTAATGTCACTAATATGTAGTCGTGAAAGTCAAATAATCGCAAGCTACGTGTCGACAAAGTTATTTTAACGTGTGTTAATTTAGATACAGATTAAATGGAGCAGCAGCCTTCAGTCTACTTTCAGATTTACAACCAATTTATTCACTGTCATTGGTTCCCTCTAGTGGATAAAAGCCCACACTGAATATGTGGCAGTGGAAGGGAGTGTTGTCAGTTTCCACGACTTCCTGTTTTATGGTGAAGTAGAAGCCTGTTTTGAACAGGTGGTGATAATTGAGATTTTAGAATCAAATGATTTGATTCTAAAAATTTAGTATTTATTTAGTAAAATAGGCCAAAGGGATATAGAGAAAATTGCGTGTGCGAAAAAGTCACCCTGATTATTTACATCATTATAATCAACAAACCGACCAATCGGAGAAAACTATGATTCACAATCATGCTTTATTCTTGTTGATTTCTTATAAAAGAATCAAATAAAAGGCTCCGTCGAGATCATCTCCCGTGCTGCTCAGTCTCTCAGTCTTGCTGTATCCCGTTTAACTAAACTATACTTTTCTTTACACCTTAAGTCTCTTCATCTTAAATATCTTTTTTTTTTATTAGTTTGTGACTTCAAACCAAAAACTTCATTGATTGTCAACACAAAATCTAGCTTAGCACCAGTACAATAAAACTGTACTTTGCCGTTTTGAAATACTGTTTCTGAATGGAGGAGGAAAATCTCAGAATAAAGGGATCCTAACAAGTACATTTCAAAATGAAGCACCAACCATACAAAGCAACTTTTCATAGATACACGAGAGGTCAAATATATTAAGGACTATTAAATTAAGCACAACAAACAGTGTAAATAAAACACTGCAACACAAAGCACTCTAGGATCTAGAAACACCATAGTGGGACGTTGGGAGACAGTCGTGGCTGGAGTTAGGAGGGCGTCTCGCGGGCTTTGGACTCCAGTGGTGGTCCTACTTTTCCTCTGAGAGAGATCCACAGGATTCCGTATCAGTTCAGGAGGAGCCCCACCTCTGGACTGGAGAACACTACGACTGTATGTGTCTGCTTATGTAAACAAACTCAATATCCGGGTGCCAGGAACATGATTTCAAGCTGAGAGTTAAATCTATTGGATCTATTAGGTCCATTCAGTGGTGACGTGGCAGGGCGACGAAGCGATAAAGGAAACAGAGATAGGAGGAAAATTGATGGGTGATGATAACGTTTGAATATTATGTGCCATGGTCTCTCCTCTGCAGGTCTGGCAGAGAAAACCGTCTGTGCCGACGTCCGCCCCCGACTCCTCACCAGAGTTCACCAAAATAAAAGCCTTGGATTTGTCTCCCGTCGAAAAAAAATATCACCTTCCCCTTAGGAACAAACGCAAACCAAAACGTTTAACATCATCCGCTCCTTGCCGCAGGAATCCGTTAATAGAACCAAATGTGTTACCCCTGATGGCAAGATATACATATACATCTACCATGTACATACGTAATCGATAGAAAAAAGGGTTCGCTCAATAGTTCTCATTTATTCAAATATACCTTTAGATAGGAACCTGAAAGCTGCTTTCCTGCACGGTCCGCTCCCATGTGGAGGTCCTTGTGACAAACGAATCACCTTCTGTCTGAGGTCAAAGGTTATCAGTGGAGTGTCAAGTCGTTGCTGTAGCTGGAATGAAAACCCAGGGGCCTCACTGCAGTGGACGGAGAGGTTTCCTTTCAGCTGCGGCTTTGTCCGCACGATGAGGAGGTCCGGTGCAGGAGAGGCTATCGGCCGCGAGGCTTCCCTGTGTTTGTCGCCGTTCTTCCCTCCTCCTCCACCGGCTCTTCCTCATCGTCTTCTTGTAGGATGTGAATGGACGAACCCAGTAGTCTCTGGAGTTCTGGCACGCAGCGAACCAGATCCACAATTCCCTCTTCCTCCTCTTCCGTGTCCTCCTCCTCCTTGTTCTTGCCCCTGTGGGGCGAAGCTAAAGCGGAGCTCACCTGGCTGACGGACACCTGTCTCCAGAGCTCGGCACCCGGCAGACTCACCACCTCCAAGTGCGGGTAACGTGCCCGGAAGATCCGTGCCGACATCTTCAGACGCTTCAGGACGTCCGTCAGGAGGAACCAGTTGCAGAAGCTGCAAGAGAGAGAGAAATGTCCGTTACCTGAAGGCTGTGGGTGAGGAAGGAATGTTAACATAAACGCGATGTGATAATGACTGTAACAATTTAAAGAACATGCGTGGCCTTTGTGAACTCACCCCTGCGTTAGTGACACCTGGACGTGAAAGCAGGGCAGGAGAGGCTCGGACGAGAACTCGAACAGAAGACAATCTTTGTCCGTGTCCTGCTCCGTCTTTCCAGTCGGATTCTCCTCAAACTCCTGGTTCTGGTCGGACAGGAGGAAGTCCCAGCACGGCTCCTGGTCCGTCTCTGGAAAAGAAGCGCTTCATGAGGGGAGAAGACAAGCGGCAGGCACACTGGCTGCCATCTGCTGTGAGATCGAGCTGCTATGATGCACATGGTTTGGACGCCCTCTAGTGGATGGTGCATCCACACCAATTTCAATAGCTAAAAGATGCTGAGCAGATAAATGACTGGAAACTGATGGAGGTAGTTGTGGATTCTAGTATATGTACATATCACTAATCTTTATCATTTCTCTACAGATAATTCACCCTCTCATCTGATTCAATTCCTCGATTCAAGTCTAATCCTGGTTTTCCTCGAGTGAATAACCTGTTTCCTTCCCAGCTGAGCCCACCTACATGTACCCGCCCCCCTCCCCCCGCCCCACCCCCCGCCATAATGTCCCAATGTGGTCACTGTTTCATCAACTTGTGGAGGACTAAGCTTAGAACCTTTGCAACACCAACAGTCGCAAATCTGAACATTGCATTTGATTGGATAAAGATAAACAGTGATGCAGAGTGACTCCTTACCAAACAGAGAGCTGCTGTAGAAATCCCAGGGCAAACTACAGTCTTGTTCATTTCGACCTTCCAAGTCTGTGAAATATTCTGAGGGGGGAAAAAAGAAAACAGCGTCTTGTGTCACATTTTGACCCAAGTTAGGTTTGTCATGTCATCACGGCCAATAAATGTATGATAATATGACAAGGCACGAGATTAATTTCCCTGTGTCAGAACCAATAAGAGTTTATGATGAGATAAGTGGAAAGATTTTTTTATGCTTGTAAAAAAAAACAAAAAACAGAATAGATAAAGAATTATCTGTGGCTTTTGGAACTTTCACCCTGACTCTGTGATGCATCTGTTACGTTACTGTCTCTGTCCTCCCACATTACAGAGAGACATCCGACCAACAAGGCCCAAACTGAGTGATTGTGATTATTAAGAGTCTTCAGAGAGCATCAAACGCACCCATCGACAGCTATTTGAATAAACAGTAAGTAAAAAGGCAAAGAAACAAAGTCGCATTGAGTGATCAACGCTCCTGAGTGATCAATAACAGAGAAATAATTAAGCATTGAAACGTGGAGATGTAACTGTTTTTACTGTAGCCTTCATGTTATGTTGTTGTAGAGATCAACATAATGTAGAGATCTTCTTCATGTCCACAACCGGCTGGTAAAATGAGTCAAAGAAAAAGTAAAGAAAAGAGTCAGAATGAAAACGCTACCTTTGAGGAAGGTCTTCATGCTCAGGCTGTGTGCCAGTTTGACTGGTGTGTGTCCAGAGTAGGTGGCCAGAGTCGGGTCTGCTCCGTGGTTTAGAAGCAGCCAGACTATTGGTAGGTTATCGCTCGCCACGGCATCATGAAGGGGCCTTTGGAAAGTGAGTAAGGAGAGTGTAAAAACCTTTTAGGGAACATGACGGGGACTTTGGACCATATATATATACAGGGGGTCCTCGAGTTACGACGGTCTCGTGGTTACGACACATCTCCCATGAACTTCCTTGTTTCGGCTTAAGCGGTTTGCCCCGTAAATACGTACAGACTTCGCACGGGAACTAGTTGGTGAGCGCTCTCTCTGTCTCTCAGCGCGCCTGCCGGCTCCACCTCCACAGCACAGCTAGGCTACTCTGCCTTGTGTTTACTTATGTGAAATAGACGGCTGGCGCACGGACACAGATGCGTTCGGGATCGTGGCAATACCGTAGGTTTATTCACAACACAGGGTCTACACGGTTGATATCAGAAATCTAAAGGAAATGCTCATTACACTCGTGATCTCAACCCCTACGGTGTGTCAAGAGGGACAAGGCAATTCACCACAGTAAACTCTTATTGTAGGGTGGTGTTATAGCGACATCTGGTGGCACAACTTATTATCTACATACAAATACATACATATGAATGTATGTTCCGACTTACGTCGAAATTCAGTTACGACACATTCTCAGGAACAGATCTCCGTCGTAACTCGAGGACCCCCTGTATATACCGGTATATACCAAACCATCTGTTTGCATACTTAGTAAATACAGTGCGTGTGTGTGTGTATGTATGCATACATATAGAGCATTAGATGCATGCATTTTTTTAGATTTACTTTTTTTTTTTTTGCTACAACTTTAAATAAATCATGCATCATGGGGTCTGACCTTGTTCCATCCTGTGCACTACAGTTGACATCCGCTCCGTGTTTCAGCAGTATTTGGACAATCTGAGTCCAGCCTCTGGACGAGGCCTCGTGGAGAGCTGTGTAACCGGCGTTATCGCGCCGATTGACCTCCCGGATGTCCTTCTCCAGACAGTACGATCTCCGTCGTAACTCGAGGACCCCCTGTATATATATACCAAACCATCTGTTTGCATACTTAGTAAATACAGTGCGTGTGTGTGTGTATGTATGTATACATATAGAGCATTAGATGCATGCATTTTTTTAGATTTACTTCTTTTTTTTTTTGCTACAACTTTAAATAAATCATGCATCATGGGGTCTGACCTTGTTCCATCCTGTGCACTACAGTTGACATCCGCTCCGTGTTTCAGCAGTATTTGGACAATCTGAGTCCAGCCTCTGGACGAGGCCTCGTGGAGAGCTGTGTAACCGGCGTTATCGCGCCGATTGACCTCCCGGATGTCCTTCTCCAGACAGTACTGGACCACATCCTGCAGACAGGGGACGGGACAGAAACCGTGTCAGGCGTCTCAAAGAGCTATGCCAGCCCCTGTAGTTAAATCATGTTAACAACGATGTACATGATGTTTACCTGATAGCCCAAGCGGGCGGCGCGTTGCAGCAAGGTCTCCCCAGCGTTTTTATTGACAATGAGCCGACGGACCTCTGGGGGAACGGGTCTCTTGGGCGGAGACTCAGAACCGCTGCTTTTTCCTGATGAGCCTTTCTTAGTGGGCGGAGACGATGGCAAACTTTTCGGCGTGGGCGGGGGGCTATGCGTTGTTTTGACATCAGCGGCATCATCATCCAGGGCGAGTGAAGCGCCTCGCTTCCCCAAGCTGCTGCGCTTGGTCTTGATCTAAAAGACGGACGTATTGATCAGAGCACAGTGAAATGGAAACTCTTCTGATGCAATAGGTTCCACTTGTCAAGGGCTAATGCTATGTAAGAGTATATAGGTGAAGAACATGGCCTTTATCAAGCCACAGGGGGGCACTGTAAGCTTATATATTCTTAATTCAAAGCCCATCGCTCCGATGAACCCCGTACAGCGTCTACATGTTATTAAATAAGAAAGTGACTTACCTTCTGCTCGTCGCTGTCACATAAGTGCTTGCTTTTGAACTTTCTCTTCCCTGAAGGCTTATTATTGCACTCCGGAGACAGCTCGCCCTCCTGGTAGCGGATCATTCCTGAGCGAGTGAACGAGGGTCTCCGTGGAGGAGGCTCTGGACTGGAGGCCGGGGGACTGGGACACGCGTCTGCCTTTGAATCTGCGGCGACAAACAGGATTGGAGGTTTGTCTTTACCAAACAGGTAAACAGAAACACACACACACATTACCAAATGCTTTGCGTTTTTCTACACATAGTGTACATCTTATGATATACAACAAACAGTGGTCTCAGGTAGGTATCTGTCAACAATTTACAGATACAGTTAACAGGTATTTTTAACTCAATCAATCGTAATACTTTTATCCACATATATTGTTAGAAATAAGATATTTGGGAAAAATATCAATTAAATTTTGTTTTCATTTTGTGACAGAAAAGTTGATTGACAATCAACCCACAACGCTGGGAGAGTGTGGCCTTTTTAACGTTGTCGGTGAGACATCTTTGTGATACATTTCTGAGAAGAAAATCGCAGTGTTTAAAAAAAACCAAATCTACACATGTGTGTTTTTTTCTCGATCCAAAAGGCACCGAAACAAAAGTTCAAGTGGTTCAAGGTAACTGGGTTATGAAGTGATGTAGCTGCTGTTTGGGAAAGACGGTTTTGAGGAGAAAGTAAAAAGCTGTGTTATTCCACGGACATGACCAGGGCCACAACTATTATCAGTGCAGATGAATTCATCAGATGCATTCAAAAGAATGAATAATCACTTAGTCCATTAAAGTCAGACCTGGTGATAAATGCCCATCACAAGCCAGTAGCGCCAAATGATTTGTCGCTTAGTCTGGTCAGCAGCCAAATAAGGATTAATATATGATAGCAATAAAAAAACGGAATAAGTCCGCCTCATTTATGAACCTCTTACCAACTAATGTATCCGGCTGCGTATTTAAAAAATGAAAAACAATTATTTGATCACTAAAAGCTGTTGTAATTTTCATTTTCAAGTAAAAAAAAAAAAACAAAACAAAAAATAACACTAATCTTGCCTTAACACCAATCAGCTCTGCAGCAAAAACTTACATATAACCTTCAATTAGCTAATTAACGCAATCATCGCTGAGACTCTATTATTAATTAATATTATCACTCAGTCAGATCCGCACTTCAACTAACTCCCAACTGCACATGTGACCAACTGCTGCACCTTGAAATAGGACCCAGACAGGAAACGGTGAAGTGATGTACCTGTTGGAGATGCACTGTCCCGTCTCCGGGAGTGCGACTCTTCCAGGTGATCTCCATCCTCCAGCTTGTCTTTGTCCGTGATGTAGTCCCCCGTCTGGTATTTTCTGCTCCGGCATCGCCGGCGTTTCTTGTGCGCGGGGGTGTCGCCCTCTGCGCTGCTTGTCTTGCCCTTTCCCTGGTGCACGCGCTCTGGCAGGGGCGTCGAGCGAGGTCTCCCTCTCGGACGGCGGGTGGGCTGGGCGGGAGTCACAGGGGGTGATGGGGAAGCTGGAGGAGGAGGAGGCATTTGCGGGGGCGGAGGGGAGGGCGTCGCGAAGCCCCACAGGTCGAGTCGAGCCTCATCAGGCCGCCGCCGTCCTCTCCTCAGCCTTGGGGCGGCGCTCTCTGTAACGTCTGTGTCCTTACTAGATACGCAGGAGCTTCTCAGAGGGACTGGAGTCTGTACAGCTGCAGGACTGATGTCATGGTCTGTAACTGATTAAATCACAGTGGACTGTTACACACCAGCTTTTCTGCATACAAGTATGACTAAGACATTAAAAAAAAAAACGCCACCTAGACACTGAGACATTCTCTGACTGCTTAATAAGCCGGATCTACCCGACTTCACAGGCTGACTGCAGAGATGCTTGAGTAATCTAACACTGGCGATATGTTTGATACATCACACGTGTTTAAATGTCACAGATCTTTTTAAGAAAAGCATTACCAGGCTTCTTCTGGGTTGGTCGCTCGGCCTTGTTGGGACTGATCTTGTCCTTTGGACTCGGCTCTTTGCTCTGGGGGTAAGGTTTTCTCGCAGACGGGTCCTGCTCCAGGTGAACAGGCGAACATTGTTTCTTCTGCTGAAACACACAGGGGACCGAGTCAGCCTGGTTTATTGGAACTTACTGATCACACAGCTCAAAATCAGCCCTCGAAAGTCTCATCGTTAGTCACTGATGATTATTATTTCAGGGAGTGCTGTAGCTAAAATCTTTAAAGGGTGTTGCTACCTTAAATTTTCCCAAAAGAGAAATACATGTAAAATTTAAAGATAATAAATTGACTTATTCACCTTTGTAATGCAGGACACCTTCGCTGGAGTGTTTTCTGCATCTTGCTTTCTCTTTGCTGCAGCCTTCTTCGTCGACTCCACGGGCAACTTCTCCTTTCCTTGCTTTTTCGGACTGCTTTTCTTTTGTTTGAAGGCAGAGGCTTTTGCTTTGGCTGGCGACTCCTCTTTGGTTCCATTTGTTTTTTTCTCAAACTTGTCGCCCCTCTCCGCACAGTGGCCTGTGAGAATAGACGCGACCATGCCCTCCAATTTATCACTGGGAGGAGTGTCGGATGCCCCACTTTCTTTCTTCAACATCTCCCCCTCTAACACCTGGGCCAGTTTGCTCTCCATCCGGTTCTCGTTTGTTGATCCATTGCTCCCAAAGAGATGAGATTGGCCGGACGGCTTCGAAGAACCTTGCTTCTTCTGTAGTCCCGCGTGTTCTCCTTGACCGGTGCACGGCTCAGCGTTACTCTCCAAAGGTTTGGCAGCGTTCGTCTTCTCGGCTCTCTTCATGGTTTGAGTTAAATCCCCTTGAGACGCCACACCTGACCATTTATCCACAGACCAATACAGTGGGTATTCAAAAGTAGAACTATGTTTCGATTGCGTGTCCTGGCTCCCAGTCAGTGGGTCAGCTTTTCTGGATGCAACAGGTGAAGCCTGACTATTACCCTCGGCTGTCGGCGCTGTTGTTTCGAGGGTTTGCTGCTTTACAATGGATGTGAGGTTAGACAAGGGAGATTTCATCCTCTCCCACTTATCATCCTCAGGACTGGATGGGCTGAGATGAGCACCCTGAAACTTGGATCCTCCTGTGGCTGAGGTGCCCTTGGTCTTCAAGGATCCGTGTGTGATTTTCCTCGGAACAGAGGAGGCTTGATGAGGAAGAGGAGATGCCTGTTGCCAGGTTGGATTGACAGCAGTGGTAGAATACGGCACTGCTGTTTTGCCTGGTCCAGACTTCTGGAGAATCTGAGCATTGGCGGAGCCTGACAGAGCTGTTGTTAGGGCTCCTTTAGATGGACAGTTCTTAGTTATGGCTGTGCTGGTGTTTTTAATATGCTTGACACTTTGAGCATGCTGGCTGCCCTTCATCAGACAGGACGGCTTCTTTCCTCCTGAGGCCAGATGCTCTCCTTGGTCAATTATAGATATAAACTCCTGTTTCGCAAAGCTCTGAAACTCATCTGCAAAAGTCCCTTTTCCATCTTTGCCCCGTAGAGTCGACGCCAGTATGGGACTAGCCACACCTACGTAAGTTCCAGGGATGTTTTTTATGGAATCTTGAGAAGATCCCTTACCCCAGGCTGGTTTTGGCTCTGATACCTGGTGATTCTGAGGCCTGTTTATTTGCTTTTGATGAGACCCATTACTGTGGGTGTTGGGTAAGACGGGGTATTTCACAGCAGAGCTAAAAGTTGTAGAATGTGTCCTCTTTGAGTTCAGAAACTCTCTCGGACTTAAGTCGGTATTTGGAGGCTCCATCGTGGAAAGTGGAGGGTCGCTTATGCATTTTGGACGTTTGGATTTAGCGGACAAATCGAGAGGGACGTCTCTTGTTTCGACCGAGCAACCCGTGTGGTCCTCCGTGGACGCTGGGAGCGATGTTTTTAGCGAGCTTATGGTTGTCTTGTCAACGCTGTTGCCTTTCTCCACGTGGTTCAGAAGCCTGCTTTGAGAGGTGATGCTGGCCAGTGCAGAGCCACAGCAAATGGCGGCTGTGGGGGATAACGTGTAGTGGGTGGGTGCAGAGGTTAATGATGGGTGCTGCAACGGTAGAGCGATAGCTGGTGAGGCTACCACTGAGGCTAATGATTTATGCTCTCCTGCAGACTTGGCGTTCTTACTGGATGAATGGTTAGATTTAAGTTTGGAGGCTGGCGTGCCCGTTTTCTTCTCTGGAGTTCGGCCCACCGAGAAAGGATAAGGATAGGTCCGCATGAGGGCTGGCCCTCCAGGACCAGAGCTTTGAGGCTCTTTCTGGAACTGACTGGCCGTGGCCTCTCTCAATGCTGCGATCTGACCCAATGCTGGTGGAAGAGTGATTTTACAAAGCGGGGAGGAGAACGTGGTCGAAGGAAGGAAGGCAACAGGCTGGGCTGGTTTGAACATAGCGGGGCACTGAAACCCGGCTGGACCACTTTGCGCGGACTGTGTTTGCGGGTGCGATTTCTTACTTGACGTCACATTGCCGTGACAGGGGCTAAGCGAGTCCTCCCGGCTGACTTTTACACCACTTGACCACTGAGGGGCGGGGAAGACGCGAGCACCGTCAGCCTTGAGTTTAGTGGCCTCTGTCCTTTTCTCTGGCCGTTTCTCTGAGCTGCTGAGGGCCGCGCCTGACATCGGTGCATTGTTGGGCTGTTGAGATGAGGGCAGCTCGGGGCTGTGGTTGTAATTGCTAGTGTCCAGGCAGGCCTTCGCTGTTTTACAGTCTGTTGTTGGAGTGGTTTTGTTTTGCTGACTGAGGGTAACATCTCCTCTAAACTCAGCGGGTAGCGTCTGGGGGGGATTTCCCACCATACTCGTGGACGCGTTATTTGGAGCACTGATCTCTCTGCTCACCGTGCTTCCATCCCCTACATTCATTAGTGTGGGATCCACCTGAGCGACATGAAAAGTTGATTAGGGCTGTGTGAATTAGATCAGAGGTACAATGCTCTAATCTGGTAAACTAACTGTAATAACAACAACAATGGCGACAAGACCAATAATAATAATACTAGAACAATTACCTGCATAGGTGTTTCTTCAACACAACATGCCTTGTGGGTAGCTGAGTCACTCGGATGGGAGATTTCTTTAAAAATCCAGCGATGTGCTGCCAGAGACACACGAGACAGAAAATGTTAATATCATCGTTCAGTAATAGGAAATACCTTTATTCAGTGGTTCATGAAGAAACCTACTCTATGCAACAGTAATTGAGTCAGAGTAACTAAGATTAGGCAACAGAAAACGTCCTGTCTTTGAGGCTGATGGGCAGATGTTATGATTTCCGACGCAGGTTCGTAGAGAGAGGTGTGGTGGTCTGGGAAAATATTCACTCAGTTGTTTTCTTTAGTAGATTTGGATTCAAAGTGAACGCTAACGATCTGAGGTTTGCTCTTTGCCACTGTTGAAAACTGAACAAAATAAATTCATACGAGTTGAGACTCGGTGTAAAAGAAACACCCCTCGCTTTGACTGAGCCTTGTGATTTCTTTTTTTTGTTTTCAAACCATGGTCTTGCCTTGGGGGCCCATGACCCCCTGGGCCCCAAGGCCTTTCCTGATAGGCCCATTCAGTAATCCATCCATGAGACAATCAACCCTAACTGCTCCAATGACCTTTAATGAGTGAGTGGCAGCCTCAGTGTTTTCTGACCTGATGAAACCATGTTCGCTGGTGGAAAGCGGATGACTGGATGCCAGCGAAGGGTTTGGGACTTGCTTATATAATTAAGGATAATGGATGAGTGGGGAGTTAATAATTTATAATAACAGCCACCTCGGTTAGATGCAGTTTTAATGTGTGTGTGTGTGTGTGTGTTGGGGGGGGGGGGCATGTAATGTTAAGTGTCCATCGTTCTTATCTAAAATTAGACACGACAGCCCACCCATCACTTCCCCACACTGAAAACCACCTGAGCAGAATGAAACAATCGAGTCAGGCGAACAGGTGATCGAGTTCGACGTCGTCTGAAAACAACAAACATTTTGCATTACTCCTTTATACACGGGCCACGCGCATCACAACAGCCCGCCGCGGAGGCGGAGGAGGTAAACGAGACGCCATGCAACAGAATCTGTGTCAAAGCTTCGGGCAGGAAGGGAAAACAATCGGTTCACTCAGGAGCCGGCGAGACAACAGAGGGGACACACGTGATGAGCGTTACCCGGAGGGGGTCCGCGCGGTGCCGGGGGGGGGGGGGGGGGGACGGCGGCCCCTGAGCGTTACCCGGAGGGGGGGGGGGGGGGGGGGGGGGGGGGGGGGGGGGTCTGCGTGCATCACGGCGTAAAACACATGCCTCCAGCCGGTCTGTCTCTGTGCTGCCATCGTTTACACTGATGTAGGCCGGTATATGTGCGCAGCAGCCACACACACACACACGCGCGCACACACACACACACACAGCGGGCTCGGACGAAACAAAGTCACGCCTGACGTTACCTCTGAGTGAGTAACAGCCTCTGAGAGCGAACCTCTCTGCCCGCCTGTCCAACACGCACGTCCCAATGTCACATCCGAGAGGTGCGCTGTGACCCACATGCGTCCAGAGGCATCCGGAAACAACACGCGTCTCGCGGCTTCACGTGTCGGCAGGGGGGGAAACACTCTGGAGGGCTGCGGGTCGAGCAGGCTCCGTGACGGGAGAGGGGTTCGTGGCTCTCAGGTGATCGGTCCTCACGCGGAGGAGCACGGGCGCAGGGAGGACAAGGCAGCCCGTGTCCCCGTCTTACGCCGCCGGTGACACGGGAGCTTTCCTCAAACATCTCCCCCCGATGAGGTGAGTCAACATCGGCAGCCAACACGAACTCCTGGCGGCCGCTCCATCTGCCCGCAAACACCCGGCAAAGTCACGCTGACTCTGCCCGTCTGCACACACACACACACCGGACACAGCGGCTCACGCGCAAACGCGGCTGAAAGTAGGCAGCTGGACAACTTGTGCGGCCGGAGTGACCGCGACAATGGGGGGCAAACAACACGCTTAACTCCGCTGACCACCACCTCCTCCACCTCCACCTCCTCGGGGAGGCTTCCAGCTCCCTGCGCAGCGGAGTCTCCGCGAAGCCCCTCGGTGCTTTGCATGTTGTGGCAGGCTGCTGTTGTTTATCCCCGTGTCGGCCCTTCTCTGGAACTGACCGAGCCACATTCACCGAACCACCACCACCACCACCACCACCCCCCGACCCTCTCCGCTCCACTCCGCTCCGTCCCCTCTCCCCGTAGGACTCCCTCTCCCCCCTCTCTCCCCACGAATTACTGGATAATTCCCAGGCTAATCGAGCGGCCGGATCAAAACACGTCTCATGACACAAACACTTACGAACCCGCTTCGTCCAGATGGCGACGCGCAGCCACGACTCGGTTACGGCCGCGTCCAGCCGTTCGCCTCCGCCGCCCGCTGCTCCTCACTAACCTCGACGGCTTTCGGAGCTAAAAGTCCGGGGTGGGGGGGCGGGAGAGAGGGGGGAGGAGGAGGAGGGGAGGGCATGGGGAGAGGGGGGGGGTCGCCAAGACAGTCCGTTCCGTATCTCCAGTCTCCAGTCTGGTGGGAGAGCGAGAGAGAGAGAGAGAGAGAGAGAGAGAGAGAGAGAGAGAGAGAGAGAGAGAGAGAGAGCGAGGGGCAGCAGGGTGCGCAGTGACGGCCTGGGAGATGTAGTGCGCGGCGATCCACGCCCAGGATTAGACGCTAGGGAGGCTGGGAGGGGTGAGGACTGCAGGTACCGGCATGCACCGCGAGCGCCAGCCGCTCAAGGGGAATTGGGGATCGCGACCAGAGAGTGTAACGGTGCGCTAAAACTGAAAAGGTTGATCGGGGTAACGGAGGAATAAAGTGCATGTTATTCAGCCGAGGAGGATCCGAGTGTGTCAGTCAGGTCAAATGACCAGTGGATGGTGTTTGATAAAGAGACTTTACAATATATATATATATATATATATATATATATATATATATATATATAGGCTATATATACACACACACACACACACACACACACACACACACACACAAACATACACACGTACACACACATACATAGTGTATATAAAGACGCAGAGTGTGTTGCAGGGGAATCAGGAGTCTGGGTGGTGGAGGCTCTCAGCTGCCTGCTGAAGGCTGCAGACAGATGGAGTGTGGCTTGAAAAATATGGAGGGGAAGCCTTAAGCCAGAGGATTTCCAAACCCACAGCGCCGTGAGCCCTGTTATATAATATAAGTTTTAGTAATTTGTCCAGATGGGGTTAACTGCAGTGGAGTCTGATGAGGTTTGGCTTCAGATGCATGGGGCCCCTCTGCTCTGACCTCCATCACTTCACTGGTGTGAAAAGAAGCTCACAACAACGGTAGCTTACAAGGTGACAACAGTTGTTCTGAACGTTTCCACCTCTGATCTCACTGTGGTTGATATAAAATGAGCCGATGAAGTATTTCCACATTCCTTTACAAACCAAAGGTCATACTGGTGACCCGTGGAGCCGGGATCATTATCTCGTCAACAACTTTCCCTCAAATTCCTCTTGTCCCTCTCACAAAACGCGACAGAGAAACAATCGATCCAAAGTAGCTAAGCAGGTGTTTCATGCATATTCAAGACAACTGTACTCCCTTTGATTTATTTATTTTTTCTCATTCATTATGACTTGACACAATGGGCCAACCGCAGCCCAAACAAACCTGTGATTTTTACTCATATCGTTGGTTTGACCAGGTCACAGATTTTAACGCAGGGTTAGTCACTCTGCTGTGTCTCTCCAGTTCACCGTCATTCACATCAAGCAGCGCACTGTGACAACATCACATTTCCTGTTACAGTGAAGTCAGATCAGCTCTTAACTGCATCTTATCCTGGCGATTTCTACAACAGCCAGCATCAGACCAACACAGGTTCCCACTACAACTGCGAATTCCAGTTTCAGTCCTGGGCTTTCAACAACAAAACACAAAATAAAGACAAGCCGAGGCAGCTCATACACACAGCTGCGTAAAAAACTGTACTGTAAACAATCCATACTTTAATGAGTCAATGGACCGACGGGCCCCGGAGAAGAAATCTCTCCTGATGAAGAAGGAACCACTCCTGGAGGTCAAACCCTCTGTTGCACCTGAAAAATCTCTTTCACTTGCAACTTTTTTTGTTTCCCATTATTACTGTAAACAAGTGCACAGTAAGAGACAGTGCCTGCTTGTCCTTAACTGAGATCTGACACTTCAGTCCAGTGCAGGAAGTAAAAGGTATCTGAGGACCAACAGCTCATCTGTGCACACTGGAGATGAACAAACACATCTACAACGTCCACTCACACACAGGCCAAGAGATAAGATAAGTGTTATCAAACCAGGCTGAGAGCACAGGACTCATCACCAAACATAAACAAGGACAGGATATTGAGTTGTCCCGGTCCTCAGTCACAGTCACACGGGTTACCCAGCTGGAATGAGGCCGCATGTCTCACCTGGGTCCTGGGAGCAGTGGAGTTAGGCCTGGTGTTTACATGGGGATCCACTGCTCTAGGCTAACACATTTCCTACTTTTCTCAACACTTGTGGTGCTGAGGAAATAACCGCTGTGGCGAGGACGTGCAAACGAAACAGAGTTTGTTTACCACCGGTCCCCGATCCGCGTCCACCAGCTCCACCTCCCTCCACCGAGCCGCTGCAGGACCACGAAACCCCCGTTCCATCCGCCGAGAGCACCGCGGGCACTGACTACTTCGCTGCTCCCGTTTCGGGGAGTGGATCGGCGCGCGCGAGCCTCGAACGTGCCCCTTCGCCGTTCGCTCGGTAATGGCTGCGCGCGAGCAGCCAAATCGTTGACAGATGGCCAAACGTGGAATCGGGGGAAACACACACGCACATACACACACAAAAAGCAGTAGGAGAGACGTGTCCGCACAAAGCAGGAGTATCACGGAGTCGCCAGGTGACACATCGCATTGTGTCTGAGCCCGGGGGGCGACCCGGAGACCTCCGCGACCGCGCGACACCCATCCCGGTAGTCACCGGCTGCTCGGGGCTCCGCCGGTTATAGACGGCTTCTCTCCACAGGCTCCACACGTCACGTCTGAAGCTGTGTGGGGGGGTTGTTAAATAAACTTATTCTGCGCGTGATCGTGCAGGGGTCGAGCAGGGATGTGGTATGTGCACAACATGCACTCTGATCACTGCGATAGCAAACATGAAGGCACGTTGGTTATTGATTTCGAAGGCCTGTTTTTATTTTTATTCTTATTCTTTGGGGTGGTGGTGGTGGTGGTGGTAGGGGTGGGTGCCGTCGTCAAAGTGGGCTTCCACGCTCATCTGTCTGTGAGTCACAGCGGAGATCACCGACCCTATTTAGGCCGCCATGCTTCGCAGGCGGAGGATGTCCCGTCTAAGTTCGTGGTTCACCTGGTCAACACCGAGCGCCGGGGCTGGGAGGGCGGCCGGGGAGGACGCCGAGCACAAACCGAACGCATTATTCTTCCATCTTGGTAGAAGTGATGAATTATTCTACAACGTGGGAACGGGGAGGGTGGCAGCCGATTACAGGAACAGTCGTGGGGGGGGGGGGGGGGGGGGGGGGGGGGGGGGGGGGGGGGGGGGGGGGGGGGGTGTTCTTGTTTGGCAGGTTGGACGCGATGCGATGGTCCGGATGATGTTCGACGTGTGTCCGAATATGAAACGCATCACTCCGCGTACGGCCGCCGTGTCGGTACGTGTCGGACACCCGACCGCATCCAACCGCCGACACGCGCGCGGACAGCGGTCTCGTGCGGGCTGTGTCATCTCGACACACAACTTGGCTCCGCCGTGCATGTGACACGGTCCTACATAACGCCGCGAGATAACAGCGAGACACCAACGCAACTGGCCGTGGCCCCCGGCCGCTGCAAAACACAAATATCCAGGTCAAAGTTTGGCGGAGTTTCACTCGCCCTCCATCGCGTTGTGCAATGCCCCCTTTAATGCCCCCTGCTCGCCCGTAACGCCTTTGTTATTAGTAATCGCATGGTACTGCGCCGTCTTACCTTGCGCTCCGAGCCGTCTCCAGCCACACAGCCTGCACACCGCGCAACAAGCTATTGTTGTCTGCACACAGGCTTCCGCCAGGGGCCGGGGATGTGATTTTGAAGTAGAATGAATACAGTATGCAATTTTCGGCTTGTCCTCGCGATCTTCCCTTATTGCCAGTTTTCGGTCTGCAGCAGCTGGAGATGAGAATCGCGCACCCTGGGTCCTAGCGCCGGGTAAAGCCCCACAGGTGAATAACAAACAGAGCGGTGCTCGGTGGGTTTGAGTCCGTCGTTGCAGGGGATCTCGCCGAATAGTCAAACGGCGGACTTTTATATTTTTTAAAAACCCCCATGGTGACAAAGACAATGCTTAAAACAGATGTTTGTTTTTTTTTAAAAAGAGAAATCCTATGAGTGTGCTGGAGTGTGGCCACACACGAACAGCGTTTAGATGGGAAACGATAATCTGAAGACAGTTTAAATGCCTCATTTTCGACAGCCATTTGGGGCATTTATGAATCCTGTAAAGCCCATTTACAATGGCGATTAACAGATTTTATATCCTCTGGGGGCGTCCATATAAAAAATAAAGGTTTAAATCGTGTTCCACAATTGGTTGGTACAACCAACAGGTTTATTATAGCTACAGTTAGACAACAATTACATCAAGGGTGTCATATCTTTTGACTGGAATACTGAATAGACCTGGCAGATACACCCAGGGGCCCAAAAAGTCAGGGCCAACAAAGCCAGAGCATCAGTTTGAAGTGACTCTAAACAGCTTTTCCTGGGGGGATGTCAAAGCTCAGTCAAAGGTGGAATGTTATTGGGTTTGTTTTTGTTTGTTTTTTTGTTACATGACAAAGCTGCAGGACACAGGCTTCAGTAAACCCCTGTAATTAGTTTTTCTGAGTAGGTAAAGTAACCTTTGCTATAAGAAAACAAGACCTGTGACACACACCCATCTGTGTACATTCTTGTTTGTGTTCACATACGTCAATATTTCTCCTAACAGTGTTAATGGAGGTGTTAATTCGCTGACAGGAAGCTCAGGACAGGGGTTTGAGAGTGCCTCACTTCATTTCCTGTGTGACTGACAAACTGAAATTCAGGTGCCGTTTACATCACATCGCGGCATTAAGCGTTAGTTAACCTGTTAAATTTGGCTTTAAAAAAAAGACACAAAATGAGCACAAGCAGTGTGTATGACACTGTGACCGAGGGCAATTTCTCATAATCAGACTATGTTGGATTGTCACCAAAGATAGTTTTAACACATCCACAGTTTCTTCCATCACCTGTCGGCATTATATTCAAACCATATAGCTCAAGCTGACATGTGGACTAGTATATTTATATTTTCATTGTAAGAACAAAGTCTAGATACAAAAGTTCTTTTTAACTCATACACAACAGATCAAAAATAGCCACGACTTGTTCTCTTGGCAACATGACACAAACTCGATGAGAAAAATTCAGTGTTCCAAAAGTATTAATACAGACGTTGGAAAACGCGTTGGCACAGATTCAAGTCTTATAAATATCAGTAACAGAAATGTACATAAAGCTGGAAATGTCATTTGCAAGTCTCTAACAGATACTAGTTGACAGACACATAATGTGGCTTAACTCAAAAATGAGAGCTGCTGTTGTTGAGTTGAAAGATCTTATTTTCTACGGGAGAGGCCTTTAGTGTGTCATGAATTAACCTATGGGATATGAGAATACACAGGCCACTTTTCAGTGCAGCAATTTTAAAATGCAGTGCAGATGATCTCACTACCTTTAGGATGGTCCTCTGTTTAAGACAGATTCCTCTGCTACCATTAAAGCGATATACGATCTATTATCAACGAAGAAGAGTGCAAGGTTTGAATTTGATTTAGACATAAATACTGGTAACATGGTGGTCCAGTCAAGCATTAAGTGTGCAGGTTAGTTTTGCAAAGCTGGACCCATGCTGGACTCTGCCGCCACCTGCAGATAAGAGGAGTAGTAAGAAACTATTGGCAGGAATGTGGATTGCAGGGGAAAAACACGATGGCAGAACGAGAGGTCAAAGGTCCACAGAGGGACCTTTACCATTGAGAAGACTGCAGGGGTAAAGTAAATAGCACATCATTTTATGAAACACTGAATGCAAGCATAACTTTTGTTATTAGTTACAAGAAAACAGATGGAAGGAGAATTCTATATTTTGTCTAATATTAAAATAAACATAGGTCATCATAGGCCCACTGAGACAAATCTGTCATTTATCGTGTAAACAATAAGCTAAAATGACAAACACCCACTTTCAGAATATTCCTTTAAATGTCAGATTTCTCAGGTGTAGTCTGTTGTCAATAGAATATCTTTTGGTTTTTGCTCATTATGGAAAGAGAAATTAATCACTTGAAGACGTCACATTTAGCTTCAGTATACTGTGTTTTTATTTTATTTTTTTTACACATTCTTGATCAAGCAAATACAGTGAAGGCAGATGAAAGAAGCGAGATTGCAGCCCTAAATGTAAATATCAGGTTTGCTAAGATGTCGTTATTCTTTTAAAATGTTTATTTTGAAATCCTAATATATTATTAGACACCAGTAGATTATTATCATGGATTTCCACTGTCACATGCACATATTGGATGTCAGTTAGAGACGGAGCATGTGGGTTAGAGCTAGCACATCTTGAATTTTGATCCTGCCCACATATGAATCTGCCTTGTCTATTAATTCTGGCCCGATGTGTTGGAGCCAGGATCAGCGAGAATACGAGCTCTGGCTGCCTCTCAAGGTGTGCTATTGTACCCCACATGATAAACAGATGCAGCTGTCATCCCCACATTTTCCAACGCGCCTTATGGCCCTTCCCTCACTGGCATCTCAGAAAGCTTCAGAGCTGCAGTCAAAATGGCTAAAAATGGGGGGGAAATATGCTGAAAGCGGAGAAATTCAGGTGAGGAGCAAGAAGAAAACACAGCACGCACAAAAAACGTAGCGATGGATTGTGCTTAAAATGAAACTCTATGATTCACACATCAAGTTCCTTTTATTCAAGGTTGGACTAATCACCTTAATTTAACAGGGGGGGAAAAGGTCACAGAGAGTAGATCAGAAAACAATGAACAAGAAACGTATTATTGGGCACAGGTATGTTGATACTCATCACAGTGTTACGTTGCCTGAAAATACCACACACTGTAATGTGTAATTTTTAAGCCTGTGAGCTTGGTTGTGTATCAGCTGTAAAGTTTTAAACATCAACAAAACAAAATCACATTTTTGACTAAACAGCATCATATGCAGTAGAAAGTAAAATGTATTTACATCATATATAAAGTCGAATAACAACATAAATGTCCTGTGTTCTGACTGTGAGGCCTGACAGCCCAGTGTTTCTGACAACACTCCGTGTCCTCTAATGTTTTCACAGGTTCACATCCGCCTTAACTCAAGAGTTAATCAATCAAAAATCCCACGTGACCAAGCCAGGTCACCTTTTTAAACTACAAAGGCGAATCGTCACTCGTCCGCATGTTTACTTCCTGTGTATGCGGACACATGTGATGGCGACCCGCGCAGCGTGGTTGTTTCTGCTGCGGGGTGTGTTACAGATGCGGTCCGCCACAAAGGCGGGGCGTCCCGGAGAGGGGCCGTCTCCCCACGAGACCAAGCTACCAGCGGCTGTGACGTAACGCTGGGCTAATAATCGACTGACTGGACTGATATTCCGTTACACCGCAGTCTGCAGCCGGTCGGCTGAGGATGAGATAAGGAAGGTGCAGTGACTCTCAGCTGTATCCTGCCCCCATTACAGCGTGAAACTCAGACTCACCAGAGTAAAGAAGCGCTCCGACTGATAGATCCGTCAACTGGTTCCATAGTGTAGCGGTTATCACGTCTGCTTTACACGCAGAAGGTCCTGGGTTCGAGCCCCAGTGGAACCAAATCTATTTCTATCAAAATATTATTCGCATAAAGTTTTTCTTTTTTACATCTTTATGCCACGGTTTGAAAATGGTTTTGATACATATTTATAAAAGTTATTAAATTGATTTTAGAAGCTGAAAAATGACGCGAGCAACTACTGGTGATACGTAACATGCTGGGTTTTGTTACATTGCGCTAACAACGTAGTCCTTATTGTGTACAATTATGACGTAAAAAGCGAATAAATTGCACACATACTTTTTTCTTGGTTCAAGTAAACAAACATACTTGAAAATGCATTGCTGTCAAAGGCTTTTATTGTGAAAGCAATGATATAATAAAGCCTTGTATTAACATAACACACACTTGTAGGTTGATTAAATGTGATTGATATTTGATTTGATATTTTACACGTGATTGATATTTCTATTTTATTCACACTGTAATAATAAAGTATTTGGTCTGTAAAACTCAATAATGAGCCTTTTCTTTACGCTTTAGTAAAAACAGTAAGAACAAGCTTACAGCTTTAAATCCTGGCGTCATGATTTAACTGGGATGAACATATTTTCAGTGTACGCACGAGCTCGCACGCCATGATTAATTACGTCACATTACACAACTACTTGATTGGTTTGATGGATTGATTGACGTATCTTAATACCAGGGCATCTCTCGACAAATTCAGTTAGGGCCATTTGCTAGAAAACTAATATTTTTGTATTGGCGTCCATTTAATAAAAACTGACCCTGCACTTCATATCCTATAATAAGTACAGTCGTCTTATACGCATCTATCGTCATTGCCGGTTAATTTTAGAAAGGAATAAACCAAGTGGTTGAAAACGTCCACTGAGACGTTGGGGAGGTATTTGAATGTGGCCCTGACCCAATAACGGATGTCTCGCTCCAATTTCCTGGTGTCACATCATAATCTGTCTCCAAAATGGCGAGTGTTTCCGCTGCTGCCGCAGCCGCTGCAGCTGCCGCTGCCAATAGAGACCCAGCCGTCGACCGTTCCTTACGATCTGTGTTCGGTAAGTGTGTCGCCGTTAATCTCCCCGGTACATAACGCTATTCCCTTAGATGCACGAAAAACGAAATGGTAACGGCTAATGAATGAGAGGCTGCTAAGCTAGTTGGCTGGGCTAATGTTACTGTTAGCTAGACAACGAGGGGACCAAACGCCACTCTACTGACTAACACGTATTTTAATTAATAGCTGTATTTATTTCCATTGCCACATTAACGTTACTTTTATCACGTGTGTGTGTCAGTGGGGAATATTCCGTATGAAGCCACAGAGGAACAGCTGAAAGACATTTTCTCTGAAGTCGGACTTGTTGTCAGCTTCAGGTGAGTGAAATACGGACCTTCCCGTTAAGTAGCACCAAGCACATCCAAACCGCTTAGAAATTATATATTTTATTCAGTAACGGTGCTTTTACCACGTGTATCTATATTTTTCCACTTACGTGTCCAATACATGTCTATATTTTTGTCATTACACCCTGAGTTATGAGTTTAGGACAGCTACCTGTAACAGTGTGATGAAATGCAACAGTTCTGAAATAAAGGAAATACAAGTTTTCCAACTATATTTTCTGAGGCTGACGTTTGTGGTGGTATTTAACTGTGTGACTGATAACAGGGGTGAACAATACAATGGGAATACTTCCTTCTTCATGAATGAAGAAATCAAAGCAGGATTATTGTATTAGACAAATAGCAAAATTAGCAATTAGTTTCAGCAATGTGTAGCTTGGTTAAGTCTTCACTGAGTCTACATGTTTATTGCCTGTGTTTTGTTAAAATTGCTGGTCCTGTAAATACTTATCAAACATCTGGGTTTTGGAAAATTCAGTCTGCATCATCTTGCCCTTTTCCTTATAACAGTTTGACGTTCCATTTAATCAGAGAATAGCAATTAAACTCTATTCTGTTTGTAATGCCTGATAAAGAAGATCTTTTTAATAGACTTACCAGCTCGAATGATGAGTGTCATCATAAGTTGTCGCCTGATTTTTCAGGTTAGTATATGACAGGGAGACAGGAAAGCCAAAGGGATATGGCTTCTGTGAATATCAAGACCAGGAGACGGCTCTCAGCGCCATGCGGAACCTGAACGGCAGAGAGTTCAGCGGTCGGGCTCTCCGTGTTGACAATGCAGCCAGTGAGAAAAACAAGGAAGAGCTCAAAAGTAAGTGGTTATTGATTTTTTTTTTTATTTTATTTTGGCATTTGCAGTTCGAAATGCTGATTTTTTTATGAGAAAATCCAAATCCCTGCTTTCTTTGTCATTCATAGGTTTGGGAACAGGAGCCCCCATAATTGAGTCTCCTTATGGAGATACCATCCATCCGGAGGAGGCCCCTGAGTCCATCAGCAGAGCTGTGGCCAGTCTACCACCAGAGCAGATGTTTGAACTGATGAAACAGATGAAGGTAGGCTTCCCTAAAGACATTTGTTAAATCAATTTATTTAACTTTTCAAAAGACAATTACTTTCGTCAAGCTTTCTCTGCAATCTGTCTTGCAAAATAAGGCGCTAGGTGGCGCATTAGCTAACTTTCCTAATTTCTGACTACTGTTTAATTGGACGGTATGATTCATGGTGCTTAGCAGTATGACTTAATTTCTGAAACGGGTGCGTCACTGGTATTTATATATTGTAAGGATGAATTTAAAGCAAAAAAGTACAACTGATTAAGGCAATCTTAAAATTAGTAGGTTGTTCAAAATTATAATGTATAAAGTATTGAACTGATATTTGGTATGAAAGTAAAATATTCTGATTTTCCACAAAATTCAGATTGTAAGGCTACTTTCTCATTCTAGTTAAAAAAAAAAAAGAAAGATTGCTCCAACAAATATTGCTCTCAGCTTGAGTCACCTCCTGAATGACAACTGTATGAAGATTCTCTTCCTTTGCTTTCATTAACTAAAGGTTGTGATGTACATGCCATCTCTCTCAGCCCAACCAAATAAGCCTTTTCTTTGCACAGCTGGCAGTCTTCTTCATTAAGCTCAAAGTAACAACACACTGCAGAAATTTCTCTCCTGACTGGAAAAGTGTTTTTTGTGCACCAAAGCTTGTGTCAGTTCGACAGCTCCAGATGTTGATAAGTCAGAATCCTGATACCACAGATATTGTGGTTTTGTGCTGGTACAGCACATGTCCTTAAACATCATTAATGAAAAAGCAACTTTAGTTGGTTATGCAAATGTATTTGAAATACATTTTTGTATTGTAAATGAAGTATATGCACAAAAGACTAACCTTTTAATTTTGCTGTGGTCAGTTGTATTGGTATTGCATGCAGGCAGTTATATTAACATTTCAATTGTTTGAATTGTTTCTGATGAAAATTTGATTCCCCTCTCTACAGCTATGTGTGCAGAACAGTCCTCAGGAGGCGAGGAACATGCTGCTGCAGAACCCCCAGCTGGCTTATGCTCTGTTGCAGGCCCAAGTGGTCATGCGGATTGTTGATCCTGAGATAGCCTTGGTGAGAGCCAGATTGACAGTGAAGACTTTAGTTGAATTCTGCTTCAATTTTAGGAAGAGTTGAAATAATTAGGTCATCTTGGCTGCAACCTTGTCAATTACAGAAAATGCTCCATCGTCAAACGTCAGTCCAGCCTCTGGTTCCCAGTGGTCCGGTTGGAGGGGCACCACCAGTAAATCCACCACCTGCACAGCCCAGCGTGCCAGTGTCTCAGCCTCAGCCTGTGGTAAGTAGCAGAGTCTTTCCACTCTCTAGTGGTCACTTACACTTTTACCAAAATTGCTTTGTGCTCTGTCAGCA
This sequence comes from Trinectes maculatus, assembly GCA_016785345.1. NCBI lineage: Eukaryota > Metazoa > Chordata > Actinopteri > Pleuronectiformes > Achiridae > Trinectes > Trinectes maculatus. The sequence goes on from JAFBJQ010001187.1 coordinate 858,630, forward strand.
GTGTTGCACAGCAACACTAATGTTTTTGCTTGGTTGTGCAATAATATGTTTGTCAAAGTTTATCATCAACATGCAGTTTATAATTTTAATTTGTTTGTATTGTGCAATATTACATTTTAAGGGAATATTTCAGTAAAATGGGTGTGGAGATGGAGGTTAATTTGTATATTTGCTTTTTTATTTATATACCTATTTATTTATTTATTTATTTATTTGGTTTGATCAGCCTGGAATGCATGTGAATGGAGCCCCTCAGATGATGCAACCCCCCAACATGGGTGTTGTTCCAGGACCAATTCCTGGACCGGGACCAGTACCAGTTGGACCTCCAGGTAATCATGAGAGTGCATCACCAGCTGAACTGGATGTGCTAGTATCATTGTTATGCTCTACATATATGTTACGACAAACTGATTTCTGGTCAAATCGTTCTCCAACTTTGATGTGAAAAGACATCCCATTTTTAAATGTAACATCTGTAGATTACATTCTCTGGTTTATATTTTTGAACGTGTCATATCTGCTCTGTAGTTGCCACACAGCTGTCATGCTGTTTCTTCTTCCGGTTTGTTTTTCTCTGTTGCTTTAATTATCCCATTTTTTGATGAGGCGATCCCCTGATAAAATATGCCGAGAATTTGAGGTTTAAGTGTTGTTGTTCGTCTTTTGCCACATTTTTTTCAATGTATATATTAGTAATGGTAAAGCAAAGTTATATGTTGGTCAACTATTTTTTAATTTTATCAAGAAATATTTCACTTTAAAAGTTAGACAAAAAAATAATATTTAATAATATAAAGAATATAAAATTATAAAGTATACTATACTGCACTAATGTATAGTAAACTTGTACTTTTATGCTATACTGTTATTAATATAGTATAAAAGTATCATGTATAAAAAACGAGACAAGCTGAATAGTGTTTTAGCAACTTCACCAGTTGATGCAAATCACTATTTATCCATTTTTGTTCCATTCAAAATGACCTCAGCACTGAAATTTCCATGTCTAAAATAACATATTTTTTAAACCACTGTCACAACTACTGTTGTCCCAGATTGGTCATGAAACAATCTAGGTAAATTGCTGAAAATTTTGTTTTTGTCAGTAATTTACCAAGCTTTGCATGTCATGACACATTTTGAACGCTAGGTGTCATCATAGACTTGTAATTAGTGGAGGTTCTTGCAACCTATCTTCTTGTAGTTTTATTCTTCCAAAAACATATATTGTGTTGTTTTATCTGTGGTTATGTTAAATATTTACTAATGTTACATTTTAAAGTTTACAGCTCCCCTTTATACGTGTTCGTGTTTGCGCATGTTTGCATATATGCATATGCACCAGTACTATTTTACGTGCACGCTTCAAACGTCTCCGTGTTGCCTTGCTCTCTTGAGTTTTGTGTCTCTTGTTCTTTTTACTTTAATGCTGGCTCAGGAAACCTGCAGCATTCTCCCACAGGATCATCTGGCCAAGCTGCTATCGAGCGTCCACAAGGTATCACTGTACTCCCTCAGTTCAGCAGTTAGGTCATAGGACTGTTATATGGTGGCCGCTGTCCAAATCTAGGCAGACGTGGTGTTTAGCATGAGCATTAGCATTTCGACAGTTTCTTAGAGCACATCTAATTTTGTCAAATGATCATATATGATCTCTCTTGACATTTTCACATTAACCCATTGTCGAGCTAATTTATGCAGAGATAATGAAGTTGAAGCTTTAGCATAGCTGCAGCAGAATGTGACATGTGGTAATGAACCACATGTCATGTGGTATATGAACAGACAAAGGAGTGGTCCAGGAGCCAACAACCAAGTGATTTGCATAATAAGCTTGTGCACATATCACAGCTAAGGTGTTTTCATAAGGGATGCATACATTTCGTAAGTGATGACCTGTAAATGACTTTAGTCCACCAGTTAAACTGATTCACATCATGTTCTCAGAGAAGGTGACAGAGCTGGATGTTTGTATCAGCATGTTGTATACACATGCATACATACAATGTACAGCGGACTCTGTTTACCTGAAATACTGACTGTGTGTGAATGGTGATCTTGCATTTTATATCCCATGCAAATACCACAAGTAGAAAACTAAGCAAAAGTACTCCATTACATTAGTGTTTGGGATCTGTTAAATGTAGAAAAGTGTGACAAAAAGAATAGAAAATGTTTATGATTGAATTAGCAGTTATAGTGCTCAGTAAAATAAAACCATTCTGGAAATGCTGCATAATAAAGATACAGTGTTAGAATAATACTAAACTAAATGTAAATATAATGGCAGTATCATTATTGTAACTTGTAGTGCGCGTATACATTCCATCTGCAGAAATACAGAAATATCCTGGGTAAAAGCCACATGACAAAAGTTTGAGGCCGTTTTGTGCAGACAGAACGGGCTTGTCGTCTTTAGGACTCTTCTAGTTGGACTGCATTTTACAGCGTGATGGCCCTCCGTACAAAAGAACACTTAAGATACTTCATGTTTCCCCTTTGTGAAGGTAAAGGAAGTTGAAAATGCAGCAGAGTGTCTCATCTGCTTAGCACAGCAATTTATCCACTCTGGTTGGTTAGTTGATTCTCCTGTGTGTGCGCACGTGCAGTTGTGCCTTTTGTCATATCTTGTCTGATCTTGTATGCTATTACCGTATGCTATTTATCAAACTCGCTTATTACACAAGTTGAACAATGTGTTGTTCAACTTGTTATACAGAAGGTAGCAAAGCTACCACTGGTAGTCCCATATAATTACGTGTAGTCTCGTTGTTAGGCCTGCTGCAGGTGCAGCAGACCTGCATTTTCCATCTTGTTAAGTTTTTGTTAATTATATGTATTATATTTGGACTAATGTCAGCCAGACACAGCAACCTAAATTTCAGCAGGTGTACTTGTATATAAACTGCATGTGCCTTTTGTCACTTTCATTTAACATCAAAACTACAATGCAGACTGATGCATTTACATAAGGTAATTGCAGTTTAAATTACTTGAAATAAATACTGAAGCAGAATTGTACGTTATGCAGTGTAACTGCTTGGCTGGTAAGAGCTGGACAGGTGTTTCTGTCGTGAGAAAACTGTAGAGTTTCTCTGAGAAGGCTCAGAACAAGTTGTCCCGCCCAAACAGGTAACGAAATTAGCAAGAGTCAAGCTGTCAGTTAGACCCAGTGTATTCGCACCTTCATTCTCCTGAGCTTCTTCCAGAAAACAGTTGTCAATGGACTATGCGGGCACTGCTATTCTAGCAGATTTGAGGAATTAATATTTTCCAGCCATTGCTGTGTACAGAAATAAACTTGCAGAACTAAACTTTATTATAATATTCACTCTGCATATCATCGCTGTAGACGTAGTTGTCATTTGTACAGTTAATGTTACTGGATGTGCAATCATCATACATACAACCTTCAATTCTGACTTCAATTTTATTGTACTCTGTACATGATCTATCATGATGCAAAATTTATTTGAAAAAAAAAGCACACATGGTGCAGAAGTTACTAAATGTAAGTAGGAAAATATATTCTAGTTAGGTTTAATCTATGTGTGAGGGAATTCTTTTACTTCAGTGTTTCCCAGCAAGATTTACTCTAATTTTAGTTAATGGGAGATCAGGTATTCTTCACACTTCCTGTATACTGTACTGGTGTTTCCTGATCCCTCTGCTGATTCTCCCTTTTGTGTTGAGACATTTGGGCTGGGACAGTTTGCAATGGTCAATGTGTCATAGTTATTAGAGAGTTTTATAGACACCTCTTTGTGTGCGGGTTTCCTTTACCTGGAATTTCAGCTGTCTTTATGGAATGTGTCATGAACCATTTCCTTGTCAGTGGATAGAAACAACTTGTCTTGTAATTTTGTGTGTTATGTGGTTGAATATGTGTTTTTTTTCTCTCTCTCTCTCTCTCAGGACCAGGTGGTATCCCACCCAGAGGCCTGCTGGGGGATGGACCTAATGATCCCAGAGGAGGAACTCTGCTATCTGTCACTGGAGAGGTCATAGACCCCAAGTAAGATAAGAAAATCCCAAACATTTCATGGGTTTAGGTTCAAAAATGTGTAAGAAAAATTATTTTCATGTTAGATAGATCTTTTGAAAAGTCTCAAAGAGTAATAATCAATCTCTGGAAGACACCACCTGTGTCGGTCATGATTGGTTTTTTGGGGGGGGGGTGGTTTGGCACCAGCAGAAGGAAATGTTCAGTTTTTGTCTGCAGAAACTTTATACAGCTCTGAAAGGATGTTTTTGTCAAATGCGAGATATAAAAATGTGGTTTGATTGCTCGAAACATTCGAAAAAATCTTAACCTCATACAAAAGTAATTGCTCTTATTTTGTGTCTGAACATTTAGCCGGGGCTACATGGCAGCTCCACCACACCAAGCCCCACCTGTACATATGGCCAAAATGGCAAGTGGACCACCTCTAGATATGAGAGGACCTCCAATGGACATGAGGGGCCCACCCATGGGTGAACCACGAAATCTGATAGGTGATCCCAGAGGGCCCCCAATAATGGAGCCACGGGGACCTCCGATGGAAGCCAGAGGTAGTTGCTCTAATAAAAGTGAAACTTGCTTGAGTTAAAAAAAAAAAAGTCTGGTTGTCAAAATTTCCAGAATTCAGTCTTACTTTACACATCAGTGATTCCCTTAATATTCAGCAAGGTGTGGTTTTGTTTCATTCTGGAGGTCGTGACCCAAGGGCGATGGACGCTCGTGGGCCAGTGACTGCACAGAGGGTTCCCATGGCGGGCACAATGCAGGGGCCCGTTTCTCATAGCATGGGTCCAAACGCTCCTCCACCCGCAAGACCGGTAACCCCGTCGCCAAATTTATTTGTTTTTCTCTTTTTGAATGTATATTTGTTGTCGATAGTAACAACGCCCTATTTTATGAATAAACACTGACTAAAGTTGATTTAGTATTGTCATCTTGTGAATAAAATTATTCATATTTTTGAGGAATTCTCTTCGTGATAAATAAGTTTAATCATTGCACTGTGGCTTTAACCAAGGGAAGATTCTCAGCCAGGCAGGTATTGTTTATCGAACAAGAGCCAGAAGAAGAGTCTAATCAGAGACAAAGAGTGAAGACTAACGGGGTCTGTGTCCACAGGGCCCTGGTATCTCTGGTGTCCCCCCATCAGGAGGCAGCTTCAGTCCAGGACAGAGCCAGGTCTCCACACAGGACCAGGAGAAGGTGGGTGTCATATTGTTCTAATCTACGCCACCGCATAATGACTGAACAACCCACATGACAATATGTACAAAGTCTACAGGCAATGGAAAGACAACCACATTGTCGCACATATTTGAAGTACCTCAGAGCAACAACACAAATGCTTTGGCATTTTCTCAGTGTACTGTAAGTCATCCTGAGTATGTAACACCTGAGGGAGAAAACAGGGCTGAAATGCAGCAATTATTCTTCAGGAATTCTGACTTTCCAACTCCCAAAGACAATGAATAGATAGCACTAGTTTTCATTTTGTGTTTTTACTTTACAAATCTAACACAGTCATTTTTCATTACTTAATAAGATTATTTCACATCAATCATTATTCTAGTTAGTGCCAAGGTAAAGTATACATTTTGTATGTTTTGCATGACTGTTGTGGTCCAATTGTGTCAAGCATTTGGTAAAAATGCTCAAGATGGATGGTAACCCTGAGAATACAGACCCGATGGTCACATTTAAATCAATAATGTGGGAATAATTTGATTAAAAAAAAAAAAAACAAGTCTGAACTGTACTGTGGTGTTGGGAGAATCATCAAAGCACCAATGTGATCATTTTATGTCCTTTTCTAGGCTGCACTGATCATGCAGGTCCTGCAGCTGACTCCAGAACAGATCGCCATGTTGCCCCCAGAACAGCGGCAGAGCATCCTCATCCTCAAAGAGCAGATTCAGAAGACAGCGGGGACGGGACCATGACCGTCCGACTCAGTAAAACCGTCAGAAAACAGAGGTTGATTTTTCCATTGCCCAGATTATTTCCAATAGAAAATGTAAGTTCACGAAACATTTTCTCTTCATTAAGCAGCTCTGATTTTTGTTTGCCTTCCTAATAATTTCAGAGCTTCAGCCTCATCCTAGTCTGAAACATTGTATAGTTTTTTTTCTTAAAATGTCTGTTTTCAGTGCGAAAGATTACAGTTGACTGCGAGTTGAGAAACCTGTGAGAGGATGATGATGATGGTGAACAGTGAACAGAGTTAAGATGTTGTCCGGTGTCACTATTTTATTTTCCTCCAAAGTCAGATGTTTTCATATTGTTGCTGTAGGGACTGAACAGCGTTTTGTCAATAAAAACAAAAAGAGATGTGTTTTTTTTCCCTCATTTATTCAGAAACAATTTACAGTTTGTACAAGGAAAGTCTCAACAAATATCATGACAGTAACTAACACCATTATATAACTAACTCACTATTATTAACCAGTCTTCCTTCAAGTAACATGATCTTGTTCAGGAAATAGTGGCCAAATCTGAAAGGTAATCAACCATTGTCTGTTTCCTTAACCAGAAACCTGCCTGCGACAGTGAAATGACATGATTGATAGTTTACAGGTGTAATGGTCCGTGTAATCTGGCAATTCATGTGTGTCAACTTGGTCATGATCCACACGACATGCGTCACGGGGTCATAAATCATGCTTTCATCATAGGTTGCATTGCTGTGTGAGAAACGATGCTGCAGAAATAACATGCCAGATGCCTTTGTTAGTGTCGAAACTCATCTACATAGCATCTTAAGTTCTCGGGCTGCACAGTCAACATGACGTGTCGTTAATGAACAAACAAAAAACTCCACAGTAATCCTAAATGCAGTGGTTTTCCCTCCTCAGAAGTTTTCCTTGTTAAAGTAAAATTTAGTCTTGCGAGGATCCACGTCAGAGTATTTGGCACATTTCTTCTCCAAGACCTTTGCTAGAACTTCAGGGCCGCATAAGAAAGTTCCCACCACAGACCTGGAAAGAACAACACAAGCACATTTCCTTATTCGAACATGCAATGGCTGTGTATTATTTTATTGCTTTTATTTTTCAAATTTTATTTTCATATGGTTTTATGTTATTTTTATACAATGACAAGTATGTCATGGAGTAAAAGTAAATAGTAAAGTACTTGTGTAGATATATTTTGATAGGATGTAACTTTCCATTATTGCATAATAGGTCATCAATGCTCTGCTAATAAGTTACCTTTCTGTAGAACAAGAACTTTATTTTTGATTTCTCTAAAACTATTTTATTTTTTTTAAATCTTACGTGGGGTTCTCGTTGCGGACTTGTTCAAACTCCTTGTCCCAGATGGGTCTGCCGTAGTGGGTTTTCTGTTTGAGCCCAGTGACCACATCTGTGTCCTCATCCACCCAAACCTTCACGTGATCCGCCTGCGGAGAATTGGGCAAATCGTTAAAACCGCGCCCTTTGGTCTTTGACTTGAGTCACGTGTGGACTGTTTGCTGCACTCACAGTGCTTTGATCCCAGCCGGTCAGGTAGAGTTTGTAAGTGAGGAAATGCCCCATGCCTCTCTCCTCCATCTCTTTCTCCAGCACCTGCAGTAGGTCAGCAAACCACTCGAAGGCGTACGTTTCCCGGCAAAGCCAATAGAAATAAATCTGAAACCAGGAAGACAAATACAAGAATGTCAAACAAAGACCGGCTTAAGACATTTATGATGCTGATGATTCATCAGCAGGTCTTGACTAAGCACAGTGTGTCAGAGAGAAATGAAGGATTTAAATGTTAACCACAGTATTAGGAAATTATGTTGTGTTTTTTTTTTTAACCTTTTTGCTGCGCAGTTTAGGGTTTGACTCTTTGAACTTGTACCAGATGGACTTGAGGATGGAGGCAAAGGGGGTGACTCCAATGCCGGCACCGACCAGCATGCTGACCTCGTAGTCGAAGACGTCCTCGCTGGCGGTGCCAAAGGGTCCGTCCACGCCCATTCTGAGGAAGACAGTGTCTTATCAGAGACATAAACTGCAGATGACCAGTCAGGGGTGTGACCTGCCTTCCTTCTAGTGTCAGCAAGGAGTGGTTTCCAGAAAATATATCTACACGCAATTAAAGGATATATTGCATATACACACTGTGTGTGTGTGTGTGTGTGTGTGTGTGTGTGTGTGTGTGTGTGTGTGTGTGTGTGTGTGTGTGTGTGTGCAGTAGGTCAGCAAACCACTCGAAGGCGTACGTTTCCCGGCAAAGCCAATAGAAATAAATCTGAAACCAGGAAGACAAATAGAAGAATGTCAAACAAAGACCGGCTTAAGACATTTATAATGCTGATGATTCATCAGCAGGTCTCTGTGACTAAGCACAGTGTGTCATAGAGAAATGAAGGATTTAAATGTTAACCACAGTATTAGGAAATTATGTTGTTTTTTTTTTTAACCTTTTTGCTGCGCAGTTTAGGGTTTGACTCTTTGAACTTGTACCAGATGGACTTGAGGATGGAGGCAAAGGGGGTGACTCCAATGCCGGCACCGACCAGCATGCTGACCTCGTAGTCGAAGACGTCCTCGCTGGCGGTGCCAAAGGGTCCGTCCACGCCCATTCTGAGGAAGACAGTGTCTTATCAGAGACATAAACTGCAGATGACCAGACAGGGGTGTGACCTGCCTTCCTTCTAGTGTCAGCAAGGAGTGGTTTCCAGAAAATATATCTACACGCAATTAAAGGATATATTGCATATACACACACACTGTGTGTGTGTGTGTATGTAAAAATATACACACACACATTATTTTGATGATAATAATAATAATGATGATGATGATGATGATGATGATGATAATGAGTTTCTAACTATTGTTTTCAACACTCACTTTGGCCCCTGTTCCCCCTCTGGCAGCTTCTGCATGATGTCGATGAGTTTGTCCGTCCAGTCTCCGGCCGAGCGGATGTGGACGCTGAAGAAGTCCTCCTCGGGAGCGGAGGTCATGGTGAACGGATGCCACTCCAGCTGAGAAATGGCCGGGCAGTTGAGGAAGACGTACTGACCCACCTCCATTTTGAATCCTCTCTTCACCAGCTGCAGCTCCAGCACCTTGGACGGCCGCATCACGATCTGTGAGTAAAGCAAACAATAGATTTGAATGATGTTTCCGCAAAGTGAGTCCGAAGCCAGCAGCTGACTCTCGAATCAAACGCACCTTCCTGTATCTGACCGCCTGCATGTAACGAATGAAACGCAGCAGACGTTCACAAAGATAAAGGACCATTGGGCCGATCACCCACATCCAGGTCTAAAAAAAAAAAAAAGGGAAGAAAATCGTGATTACAGTTTGAAGATGATGTGCATCATTTAAATGACGAGGTGGACAAAAACAAACCTGTGGAAAGCCTCCTGCAAACTGAGGGATAGGACACTCGGGAATCTTTCCCCAGTCATCACTGCGGTCTTTGCAGAAGGTGGTGTTGTGTGGTGGATCCGTTGTCTGCTGACTCCTCACTATGCGTCTGCAGATGGAACGCAGCGGTGAGACAACTGTGGCCCGTATAAAAAAATAAAAAATAAAATAAATAAAAGGTCCTTTTCTCTCACCCCGCTCCGTGGAAGACGAGACCAGCGAAGAAGATGATGAAGAGATGATGCGTGTACCAGAAGACCTCAAAGTAACTGCGTCTGATGACCTCCATGGAGGAGGTGATGATGAGGATGAGGGCCAGGGTGATGATCACGCCCGTGAGGCCAGCGATGGTGGTGAAGACAAAGTAGGTCGGAATCTGCTGTGGATCCTGGGACACAGGAGGAGGAAGACGTGACACATTTACTAACTCGAATCTCACCTCTCGTTTGCTTTCTAACACTGGGATGGTTTGATTAGAATTCGCTTGATGCTTACGATGTCTGTTTTGCGGATGGGGTTGAGGTAGGTGTCGTCGTCCTCGTCCTCCAGGTCGGACAGAGCGGTGCTGAGTTTGTCGTAGACTCCCTGTCTGCTGTTGTTGTACCACTCCACGTTCAGCAAATGTGCGATCATGTGAACGGCTGTCGGAGCACAAAGAGGACACACGTCACCGCCAGTGAAATCTTTTTTAAAAACTTTTTTTTTTTTTTTTAGAAGCTATTCTATTTGTTTCATTCACTTTTTTGCTGCTCACCAGGTTCTTAGTTCCCACCATAGTGAAACATGCACAGACCCACTACTGGAGTTCACCCATATGTTTTAATACAGATCAAACAAATATTAGTTATTATTTAAGTATATTATTATACTTAAATATCTGACTGGTATTTCTCTGTTTGTCCGTATGGGTGGAGGCAGATGTGGGAACACGGAAAGAAAAATCTAAATCTGTGTCACATTTAAAACAAAAAAGTCTCTGTTTGGGTTTGAAGTTAATAATTGATCCATTTGTGCCCACTTTATCTTCAACACCAAGATTATCTGAAAGCCTTCTTTTTCCCCTGCTGCTAATTTGTCTCGCCCCTGAGTCAATTATCTCAGAACCAGTGATAAGCTGCAGGTCAGGTTTTCAATGTGGAAAGACGTAGGGAACGTCGCTTTTGTTCCCCTCAAACACCGTCTTTATCTTCTTCTTCTTTATGAAATATCATTTTAATCGAGACAAAGACTTTATGTCACGGTGCCGTGAGAGTACTGTGATGCAACTGGCAAAAAATAATAAGCGCGCAAACAAAGTAAACAATGCAAATAATAGCGCTCGGTCATTTCTATTGTTTCACCGCTTTTTGTTGAAATGCATTCAAGCTAATTTGGGAACAGGGAAAGTCATGCATGGTCTCACCTGTCATCAGTGCGATCATGTAAGCAACAAGCTTGTGGAAAGTCAAATTTTTGTCCAGTTGCTTCCTTATTGTTCTGCCACAGCACTGAAAAGACAAAGAGATGAGAGGAGAGTAGAGTTGAATATTTTCCAAATGACATTTTCCCACAACAGATGCCTACGTGAAAAAAAAAAACAACCCAAAGGTTGACGTGAGACATGTCACAGGTACGGTATGTCTCATGGTATATCACAGGTACAGTATGTCTCATGGAGGTGCAGCTCGCTCCGCCTTTTAAATGGTATTGTGAGTAATTACTGCACCTAGCCGTTGTATAACATGTATGTTATATATATATATATGATGATGTTACCATGAGGGAGCCTCGGATCAGGGACAGCAGGTTCCTGCAGACAGGGAGGAGGATCAGCATGCAGTTGAAGTTTAGGACAGCGGCAGGCGCTCTGGCCCAGGCCAAGGCAGACTGAAGTAAATCACATACACACATATATATATTTATACACACATGTACATATATGATATATTTATTTATTTATGTATTTATGTGTCTATATATATGTGTGCGTGCGTGCGTGCGTGCGTCTCTCTCTATATACATATATAGAGAGAGAGAGACGCACACACACACACACATATATATAAGTATACACTCTCATAATGTCATACATAACAACAGGTTCAGGCTGCTATCCAGCAAAGGGGTAATTTATGATTTATTTATTGCATTTACATTTTTTTTTTTTTGCAGGACTTTAACTAGTAGTGGAGTATTTTTACATTGAGTACTTATTTTTTGGAGACACACGTGCAGGTCCTCTGACCGACTCACCCCCAGGAGATGACGCGTGTAGATGAACTGATCCCCCAGATCGTAGAAGAAGTAAAACCAGACAAAGAGAAAGATGTTGATTCCCATCCACACCACCTGCAAACACAGGCATCACGTTATCGCACACTCGCCGGACAAAAGGCGCCACTGTCCTACATGGTGCATTTGCACTGAGGCAGCGATGGAGTTTGGACTCTTGACAGTTATTATGATCGTTATTGGTTTGGACGCAATCAGTGCATGAAATCCAAGCAAAGGACTCACCAGTATGAAGGCGCTCAGCCCGTTGTTGATAATCCAGTTCCCCATGATGAGCGCGTTGTGGCATCTTCAGCCTACCTGCAGGACTTATATACCTGTGAGGACTCCTCCTCCTTCCTGCAGAGGTGATGACGAGTGGAGAAAACAAAGCAATCAGCAAATGACATTGTGCCGTGGGGGACATGTAGGTTTGGAGGACAGGTTTCATTCTGGAACCTGAGGAGCCACATTCCTGTCAGCGTGACGACAGGAATGAGGAAGTATGTGTTGCGCCATGGGGAAAATTCTACTCCTCCGCCCGGTGATGTAACAACCTTTACGGGAAAAATCAACTTCACTGCACAAGGGAGCAGTGTTGTCTTTTTTTATTCAGACAATAGAGACAATGATGGGTGTTCAGACACTGGGTTATTTTTATTTACGCTTCAAGTAATACAGTCGTCAAGGCACCAAACAACAGTGACAAAAACTTAAAAATAAAGAGGCAAAATGTGAAATTAGTTTTTAATGACGATGCCCGTTCAGTGTGTAAATGCACCATTTGTTCAAGGACATGCAAATGTTTCTTTTCCCTTTCAAACGGAATATTTTCACAAATTTTTTTTTCCCTCTGAGGTGACGGTGAACAACGCGAGGCATTCATCACAGCAGGCGTATCCGGTCGGCAGTGAGGAAAACAGAACCCAACTTTTCCATGCCCTTCTCCTGCTTTTCCCTCTCAGTCTGGGAAGTGCAGATGCAAACATGTGCAAAGGGAAAGAGGACATTCATGGGAGTGGCAACGCTGACGGGAAATAAAGCGGGATGTCCCAGTCAGTCTTTTGGGCACGGCGGACACACTTGGCACATTTCCCACACACCTGGCTCCGTCCCGTACCTGACCCACTGCTGCTCCCTCAAGGCTGCCTTTGTGCTTCGCTTCATATCTCCACACGCTGCATTCTTTGGAACGCCGGGGCCACGCTACGCCCCGAGTGTACGTAACCATCCACAGCAGGTGACCTAGATCTCTAACTCGGGCGTGGGTGAAGTTTGTTTTTCTTTCCCACTTAAAGTGAAAAAAGGCAAAAGTCTGTTTTCCAAAACGTCCACTAGCTCACGCACAAACACAAAATCATTCTGTTTTTTTTTTGTGAAAAGCTACTGGAAGCCTTGTTCAGGAATACACCCTGCAGCGCTCGGCATACCTGTCTATTCTTAAGGTGTTTTTCTACATTTGATGACTTGAGTTTTGTTTGTGCGGTTCCACAGAAAGGCCCTTTTCAGGCTGCTTCCATCGTGTCATCGACAATGGCAGTCTCCTGCTCGCCCTCCCCGCGGGGGTGAGAGTTCTGGGAGTCCAGAGGCTCCGGTGGCTCCTCGGGAATCAGCACCATGGTGGCAGCGGTGGAGTACGAGGGCGGCAGCTTCCCTTGCCTACCCGCTGCTCCTTCATGCTGCCGATGGCAGCAGACGCAGTGCAGGCAGTCGTGGATGTTGTACTTGAAGAGGCTCCTGAAGGGGTGGCAGAACTGATAGAAGAGCAGCATGAAGAGCACAGCCAGGCTGTAGCAGACCAGCAGCTGCACGCACAGCAGCGGGGCGCACACGTACTCGAAGAAGTCGGACTTGAAGAAGTACCAGGCCGCGATGAGGAGGAAGTTCTCCACGAAGCGGCCAAAGTAGTAGAGGGCCAGGCGGTCCCAGTGCTGCTTCCTCTCGATGAGCTCCCGATGCGACAGGTCCAGCTGCACGGCCGACCAGCAGAAGATGTTGATGCAGGCGTAGAGCAGCGTGAACATACACAGCACCACGGTGGTGCCCAGCTTGGAGAAGTTCTTCTCCACGTTCTCGGGCAGCGAGCCCTTTTTAGCCCAGAACTCAGCCCAGGGGAGGAAGAAGAAGAAGAGCAGGTTGACCAGGCCGACCAGGATCACCCAGTGCGTGAGCGCCGTGCTGAAGAGAACCAGAGCGGTGACGCGGGTGGCAATCTCCAAACCCCTCCACACGATCATGCACAGGTACGCTGAAGGACGCAACCGCAACTTGTAGTTGTCGTATCTGATCTGAATGGCCAGAACGCTGCACACCAGAGCCCCGTATGTGATGGAGATCAGGGTGATGATTATCAGAGCCACTGTGAACACAGAGAGTGAAACATTTCTAAATACTTCCTGACTATTTTACATTTAAAGATTTGATTTTTATGAGTTTCAATTTTCCATGACACAAAAAATTGGGAACAGGAATACAGGTTATATGAGAATACTCGGATTCTTCCACCCTTACAGATTAGTTTCAGATCAGATTTTTTTTACGACACAGCAGAACCATTAAATCGCTCTCACGTCTGGCTTGGATGACGTATTTCTCCTGTATGGTGGCGTACAGCTGGAGCGTCATCTGAGGCGTGGATCCCAGAAAGGCCTGGATGACGGCAGTGCGCTTGAAGGCGTTCCTGTGGGCGGCCAGGTTGCGCTCCGACTGGCCGATCTCCAACTCCACGGGCGTCCCCTTCCCCTTCTTCAGAGTGATCTTCCTGGAGATGGTCACATACGGCTCTTCCTTTTTACCCGCCTTGAAATAGACCCACAGGGCCTCGAAGCACCTGAGGAGGTGAGAGCAGAGTGAGAGTGCGTTCGTGTGGTCACACCAACAGAGGGCAGTGTAACGCTATGTGTACACTTACAGGACAACAGGGTGGATGTTGGGATGTGATGTGTAGGAGTGATGAGAGTAAACAGAATGGACACGTCAGTGGAGCAAAGCAGCGTATGAGAAGTTACGTATCAGCAGACTGTTGCCGCAGCTCGTTCCATCTGATGTTTGACATGGGCCCAATATTGATCCCAGCGCCATTGCATCATGCAACGAATCTACCATAAACAGACTTTTCTTTGTCAATTGCAGCTGTCACGCACTAGCACACTGGTGTGGCACCACTAGAGGGCGCCGTGAGGACAGAAAACCCTGTTCTATCAGGTCACAGCGGATGAACTGAAACTCTCTGGGTGTGGCTCTTCAAATCTTTGCAAGGTAAATGTTCTGTGTTTGTTCTTGAAGGTGTGTGTGTGTGGGTGGGTGGGGGTGGGGTGTGCTATGTATGAGGAGGATCTTGTGTTGCATAGCGAAGAAAAGGTGAACAAAAACATGGTTGAATGTGGGACAAATATTGATTGTTGATTTATGGTGAATTTGAGCGTTCCGACAGTTAAAGCCTGACTCGGTCCTGACTAGGGAACGTTTTCCACAGGAATATATGGCGGCGTTATGAAACCCGGAGCCGCGTCCATCTGCATGTCAACGCACAAACCCACTCCTCTGAGGATTCCCACGGTGCTGGAATGTTATCTTTTTCTGTTTCGCTCCACAACTCCAACTTTGGACAAAAACACACGGGGGCTCAGGGGTCGCACACAAGTCTGCTTCTCCATGGCTGAACCACATCCTGACCCTGTGGACACAGCCCGCTCCCTCTGTACCTTTGTAAATACTGCACAGTTTCCACACCGGCCCCTGAACCTAAACATTAGGGGCTGGCATGAGCAACTGCTATCAACACACAGACACACACGTAGAGTGTGTTCCCTCCCAGCCACACACAACCAAGGGAAGGTTTACTGTACAAGGTTAACAACAGGTTAACAGAGACAACAAAACCCTGATTCACTTCCCTGTAAATCTGGCTCCACAGCGGGCACAGTATGTCACAATATGGCGGTTGTGCACTTAGAATGCGGTAAAGTGACGGAGAGCCAGGCTGAATTTCACTTAGGGAAGTAGAAACAACCGAGTAATGAATGCATTAGCCAAGAGAGTCGATATCCTGTCTTCTGAGGCAGCATCATATGGATTTATAAAAGGAAAGGCACACAGGCTGCAGCTCTGTGTCTGCAG
Organism: Trinectes maculatus; assembly: GCA_016785345.1. Lineage (NCBI taxonomy): Eukaryota > Metazoa > Chordata > Actinopteri > Pleuronectiformes > Achiridae > Trinectes > Trinectes maculatus. Next base: position 874,371 of record JAFBJQ010001187.1, read on the forward strand.
ACCAAACGTGTCATCTGCTCCTTTGGTTTGTGGCCAGTTCTGTACATCATGACAAATGTGCAGGAACCAAGGAGGAGGAACTGTCTCTTGTGATGTCTGAGCTCATGATGTCCTCTGATTTGAGGTCAGGGCAGCGCTCAGGAAATTCTTTCGACATCTCTTTAGCAAGATCATCCTGTTTGGGCCTTTTGGGATTAGCCAATTAGGTTCAACATGAGTACGAACACACAGCCTCACCAGGCTGCGGCGAGTACGTAAAGCACACAGCAGACGCACAACAACAAGGCGGTCTGCGTGCTGGGACTGGTCCGAGCCTAGCGGGGTAATTATGTCCAAGACAAGTCAAGACAAGGTCCACCCCTGGAGCAGATAACACTGTTTGCATGTCACATTATATTCCTGGAGATTCCAATATAACGCTCTCGTATATGTGGAGTCATCGCTATAAAATATGGGGTGTGAAGCCACACGATCAACAACTGCACCATCCCTAAGACACACAGGGAAAAAAAAAGAACTCCCAGAGGTGGTTTGTTCGGAGGAACAACAAGAGCGGGAAGTAAAACAGACTGCACTGTAATGTAATCACAACCTACACTTTGCTTCCTGCCTGCTTCCTGTCAGCAGAACAGCTCATCGCTGCAAGAAGATGACGGAGTAAATATTATTGCCGAGACTCATTGTGACAACAATAGTAGTTTCATTATCGAGGCTACTTTTTTAAAAAAAAACATGTGCAGGATCATAAAGTATTGTGCGTGTCTGACAGACGCAGCTGCTTTTGGTTTTAGACGCTCGCATTTTTCAGCAGGGCAGCGCCTTGATATTTTTCTGCATTTCTGCCATGTTTGAGTTCATTTTGTACAATGACGTGAATGTAAATACAAATAACAACATTCTACAACTACTTTCTGTTGGAAAGTAGTTGTTTGTAGTATGTTTTTGCAATAGTTGTCAACTCAGATCAGCACATCCACCATATATAGCACTATACTAGACACACACATAGCACTATACTATACTATACTACTGTATACTATTCTATACTATACTTTACTTTACTTTACTTTACTATGCTATGCTATGCTATGCTATGCTATGCTATACTATACTATACTATACTATACTATACTATACTATACTATTCTATGCTATGCTATGCTATGCTATGCTATGCTATGCTATGCTATGCTATGCTATGCTATACTATACTATACTACTGTATACTATTCTATTCTATTCTATACTATACTATACTATACTTTACTATACTATACTATACTATACTATACTATACTATACTATACTATACTATACTTGATGGTATGTATTTCTCCAGCTTCCTCCCACAGTCCACAGACGTACTGGTGTCAGGTTGAACTTGTGTTTAGTTTGTGCTGCAGTTGATGTACTGAGCGGTATGAATGGTTGTTTGTCTCTGTATGTTGGTCCTGCCTCTCGCCCATTCGGTCAGCTGGGCTTGGTTCCATGAATCAGCCAACAGTGTTGCTATTCCTCACATCCGTCTACCATGAATACAACTGCATGCTAAAACCCCACAGTGCTTGAAACACAAGGGGTCTGTTGTAACTTGTGTATGTTCAGTTGCGTTAGTAAATAATAACAATAACATCATGATCTAAGTCCAGTTAAGGGAGTAGCTGCTAGTTTTTACAAGTGCAGATGGAGCTTGAATTACACATATGAGCCTCGAGCACTACAACTAACTCACATTCCACCTGCAACCTCAGTGTCCACAACAGGAATCACAAAGCTGTGTGTGTCAGTGCCATTGTTTTTGTTGTAACTCAAATTTCTTTAATATCTACATCTTGATTTCTGCGATTCTATAGCGTGAACCAGTTTTTGAAAATAGATTCAACTGGTATATTTTAGGATTCACTGACAGCAAAGCCACATATCCAGTTATTTATATGCCTTTGCATGCCACAGTGTAACTTTGGCAAATGGCAAATGACCTGAAAGTGAGGACGAGGTGGACTTTTCTTGCCGTGCAGAAGAACACACCCTTTATTTAGTCAGGGAGTCACTGGTCAGGGAGTTGCGTCGACGACTCTAAGTTCAGAGAGAAACGATCAAGTGTAGATTCAAACTTCAGCGGTCGCCTCCCTACATGAGTCACAGTTCACCAAACAGGTCTCTCAGCTGACTTTACTTGACACTGTTCTGCAAACTGCCAGGAATAAAACAAACATCCCCCTCAAACTGAATGTAGACTTTGGATCAGCATGTATTTCTGACTTCGCCTTTCTTGTGTTTTCACTCCTCCAGTTTCCAGTAACAGGAATCAGAGATATCAGAGATGCCTTTGCAGCAACATCACTGTTGTGACCAGCTCGCGACCCGCGCCAAGGCCTTAACGGCCATTACACCTCAGTTAAGGTCACACGGTGCGACCGAGCCATGAATGTGAAGGATGTGTTACTGGGACAGATTCCAGCTCGGCACTGTCATTGGACCAGCTGGTCTTAGAGTCTGCAGTGAGAGGCATTCAGCTGTGATCCACAGGATGTGACCTCATCGCTGGAGAAACTTCACACTAAGAGAAGCAGTGGGGAACAATGCAGGAGCAGCTGCTTGTTTGGGTGTCTAGCACTTTTCAACGCCTGTGATCACGTGGGAGTTTGTGACTTTCAGTTTGACGCCCGTTTCTACACTGGAGCCAAACCTCCATCTGGAGTGTGATTCAGTTAATGACTGATGAAGCTGAAATTCTTATTCAGTGTTATTATTTTAAAAAAAACAAAACTCACTTAGATAACTCAGAAGTTACCACTTGTAATTATAAGTCTTAATTTGGCGCTTTGTCCCTCATTAGTCCAAGATGGCCTCCTCTAAAAAAAAAATCGAGGAAGCTTTGGTAATTAAATTACTGCTGATGAAAATATAACTGATCATTCATCTAATTGGTGCCGCTCTCCTCTGATCCATAAAGATAAAACTCCCATTAACTGTCCTGCACTGTAAATGGAAAGTGGAAGTGGAAACTGCATATCCAGTCAGGATATTATAATGTATATGATGCATCAATGAGATACAGTAAATGAGTCTTAAATATTTATACGGACAAAAAAGAAACTCGTGTCAGTCGGTCTGTGTTGTGCTTATGCAGGTTTTGAAGTATTTATGTAAAGAAAAAAAAAATAACCCCACCTTTACCATAAGAATAATTCAGTGATTGAATAGTGTGACATACAATACTACACAAAAGTTGGAGGCAGCAGTTCATTGACCTGATTCTCCTGCTGGTTACTGGCCTGAAACTGACTGAAAAGAGCTGACTAGGCAAATCTTTTCATTTCAGTCCTGTGTCACTCTATGTTTACGCAATATTCTAAAAAATGCCCATCCTGCTTTTACTATAACATTTGTGCATAATACTACTTTTACTGGCAGCACTTCATTCAAAGTATCAAATCAGTAAAAAAAAAAAATCTGGCAAGTGAAGTGATGCAAAGTGACGCTGCTTGCGCCAACACGTCCTCACCTGATGACTGGTCCGAGCAGCAGCAGGTGCAGGAAGAGCACCAGGGGCCGGTCCCGGCCCAGGTCTCTGTGGATGAAGGTCAGCGTCAGCTGGATGAGCACGGCGGGCAGCAGCATGAAGGTGATGGTGAAGCCCATCCAGATCCGGTCGTCGGTCTTGTGGTACATGCTGCAGAGCAGGGCGGCGGTGATGAACTCGGCGCAGTAGAGCACGGTGGTCAGCACCACGCTGAGGGGAGGGTGGACCCGGCTGTGGTTCACCACCAGCATCAGCCCGTTCTCCGCCACCAGGGAGCTCTCCTGCGGGTCCATGTCGGAGATCTCCCTCCCCTGCTCCTCCATGGCAACTTCGCACATGTTATTATTGTTATTATTAGGTTGATTATTATTATAGAGTCTGATTTACGAGCTGTGACGTGGGAAGTTACGCACAGACGCTGACGCTGCGTCGCCTGGACGAATCAGGTTCACTTTTACGATTCAATTCCTTTGATCTTTTTTTTTTTTATCGAACCAGGAATCTTCTCGCTGTGAGATTTAAAAGCAGTAACATATAGATAAATGTATAATTTAATGTATGGTTAAATATACCGTCGTCGTCCCAGCCCGTGTGGCCCGTTTAAATCAGGGGGAATCCACCGCACCGTCCGCGCGCACTGATCTCGGCGCAGCTGTTGCGCCGTCATGTGCGGGTTCGCCGAAGTTCAGCCTCGTCACTCTGTCGGATCATAACAAAAGCGCGTGCGGCCGATCACCATGGAGACTGGAGCGAGGCTGCGTGTCGCTAACACGGCGGCGGTTCCCGAGCTGCGGAGTCCGGCGGACGTGACGGTTCAGCCCGTCTCGTGCTACTAACGCGGCCGCTCGCGGGCTCACGTCGGTCGACGAGCTGTCAGTAAGAGACGACCGCCGCGTCAAGTCAACCGGCGAAAACCCGGAAATGAGCAGAGTCCGCCTTCAAAGTAAAAGATAAGAGATAATGCCTCGTTTTATTTCACTGTGAACGAATCTGATCTGATAAGCCACAACAAAGACTTCATGAGTAAACACTTTGTTATGGCTTATGTGTTTTCTACATGTACACTGTGCATGAAATTAATAGAATGACAAAATGTTGTTGATGCATTTTATTTTATTTTTGCTTCCATCCCAAGATCTTCACCCCGATTCAAAGATGGACCCAGTTGTCATTAACCAGTTGCACAACTGAATCACTCCCCATATGCACACACTCCATCCATTATCCATACAGCCGTATTCTCCACTGACACTGGGTCAAAGGTCACACCCAGAGCATGTTGGCCAGCCATCAGCTGGTCCAACATACACAGGCAACCATTCATGACCACATTCACACTAACATGTACCATGTGAGTACTGAACAGAAGCACCTGGCGATTTGAACCAAGAGCTTCCTCACTGTGAGGCAACAGCACTTAGCTCCTGACACAAACAAAACTCTGCTGCAGTTGCACTTCACGTTTACCACAGGTCTGACTTGTCTGACTACCCCCCCCCCCAACAGCACTGCTTGTTGTGGTTTTTCCACGTTTTTCCACGATGCTGTAGACTGTTCCGCATTTTAGAGAACTTGCACCACTTCCACGCTTTCCCCAAATAATCCCAGACTGATGCCTTATCGTTGAACGTTAGTATTGAAATGTTTGTTTGCCAAGATGAAACGTACACATACTTAATTATCTATGTAAGATGAGAAACGAAAACAAAAGGAGCTCTATACTTTGATGGGATATAACCAAGTACATTTAATAATCCAGTAAACATAGTCAAGTACAGGGAACTGAATTGAGAGTTGAATCTGTATTATTATAATTGTGTTGCAAATATTACAAATAACAAGCAGAAAAACATGCAAACATTCCGGGTTATAGCTTTTTTTTTTTAGCAGGCACTTAGCTCCTGACACAAACAAAACTCTGCCGCAGTCGCACTTCACGTTTACCACAGGTCTGACTTGTCTGACTACCCCCCCCCCAACAGCACTGCATGTTGTGGTTTTTCCACGTTTTTCCACGATGCTTTAGACTGTTCCACGCATTTCCCCCAAATAATCCCAGACTAATGCCTTAACGTTAGTATTGAAATGTTTGTTTGCCAAGATGAAATGTACACGTACAGAAACGTACACATACTTAATTATCTATGTAAGATGAGAAACGAAAACAAAAGGAGCTCTATACTTTGATGGGATATAACCAAGTACATTTAATAATCCAGTAAACATAGTCAAGTACAGGGAACTGAATTGAGAGTTGAATCTGTATTATTATAATTGTGTTGCAAATATTACAAATAACAAGCAGAAAAACATGCAAACATTCCGGGTTATAGCTTTTTTTTTTTAGCAGGCCTACATGTTAAATCTGGCACATCACTGTGGTTTGACTACTACTGCTGTGACTACTACTACTGCAGTAGAACATTCTCATATTTCAATTGAAATATGTGAGTGTTCATTAGGATTTACGACGTCCAGTGTTTGTCCTGTCTAAATGGACGCTCTGCAGAGGGCGAGCATGGGGAGATCAGTTTCTCTTGTGTTTCCATTTTTAGTTTCCACCAGCAGGGTGGACTTGGCGTCGTCTTAGTGACGCGCAGTGTGAGTGAAGCAGCCACACAAACAGGTGCACACCACATATACGAATATGAAGCCTTTTCACATAGACGTTTTCTCATTATGATATTATTTGTCAATACTGCATGTTCATGAGGAGGCGTTAATGTTTTGTGATGCGGCTTAAAAGGACCAGTTTGATGTTTGTTCAGCTTCTGATGCAAAAAAAAAAAACATGTTGTGTGTGTTTGTGTATGTTAAGTGCATGAGAAAGACACAATCTGCAGTGGAAAAACTGGTCTGTATTGATTAGATCAAGGTCACCATTGCGTTTCCCCATCATAGGTCCTGTCCTAGAAAGCACTGGAAAAGCAAAACTAATGTCTCATCCCAAAGGGATCACGTCTCTGTGTATTTCACTCAAAACGGTGGTGCAGTTTCAGCCTCGCTCACCACAAACTCTCTGAAGCTGCCGCTGTGGGGACCTCGGGTAGCGTAGATTGTAAGAGGTGACAAATGGGGCTGGCTGTGACCTGGTCCAGTGTAAAGTCATGTGTTGTGACGTAGAGTACAGGTCCCATCTAAGTCAGTCACAAGAGCTTGACACTGTAAAGGGGGTCAATGCAACCTATGAAGGCTTGTCATCACTAATGCATGAGTTTAGTGAGGCAGTGGTGTGGGTCACTGACGTCAGTCTGCAGGGGTTTGTGTCTCGTGGAGATATGGGAGCGTGATAGAAGGAAACCTCATGACAGCAAATGAGGCGTTAACCAGTAAAATGATTTCAGGGTTCCACTTCATATTGATGAGACTGAAATACATGATTTATTTTGGATTTATTTTTAATCATCTTATTATTCCCTCCCCGAGCCACAACATCTCTTTCATTAGCTTCGGTTTTTGTAAGGCTTAAACAAACAAGCTTAATTAAGATTAACTGGTTGATCTTGATTTGCTTCTTTTACCAGTCTTCAGGCTCAGCTAAGCAGCTACTGGCTATAGCTCCATAACAGGTATGCAGACTCAGTGAATTGCATGCAGTTTTTGCAATTCCTCATCAATATCTTATTTAGTCAGTTAAATAAAAGAAATAGCGAAAAAAAACACACACCGATTTGTCTTGAGTTGTGTCTTCTCATCTCTACGTCTTCTCTTGTGTCGCCAGTAGAATGAATCACAAGTATCTTCTGTTTTATTGAAATTAAAACAGGTACTTCATATTTAGAAGGCTGAAAACAGCAGTATTTGGCCAAACGTTATTGCGGTTCATCATTTCAGGAACCTGATGTAAACATATTTGTAGGCAGGTTGGTGCAGTAAATGAAACGTGACATGATGCACAGCAGGTATCCAGGTAAGCAGGGCAACAGAGAAATAAACAGGAAGGGGGTGCAGAAAGTAACACGCTGAACAGACAAACTGACCAGGAGTGAAGGAAACAAAGGGAAACACACATAAGAGGAGTAACATGATATGGGTGACACACACATTTGGGCGGAGCAGGTAATCCCTGAGGCGCCAAACACACTGGTTCCGAGGTGAAATCAACAATAGACCCTGGTGGAAAGTGGTTTCAAAAAACAGGAAATAGTCCAGAAATTCAGAGAGGCACATCATGACAACAAATTTTTAAAATAGCTGGCAATTATTGTTAATTAAACAACATTTTGATTTATAAACTGTTGCACTTACAGGCGTGTATCAATAGGCAAGAGAGCCTACAAGGCCCATTCAAAACACTGGGAAGATAAATGAATTATTTCTGATTTTACTTTAACTCTAGGAAAGACTATAAAAGAGTTTATTCCAAAATGTTAAACTGTTCCTTTAATGTAAACACTTTAAAGCAAAATAGTTTGAATTGTCTTTCTGTAACCAATATTGCATCATCAGCAGTCTTGGGTCACAGATATGTTTGCAATGTTGTGAACAGGAGCAGACTGGGGTGTGGTCTTCAGCTGCTGCTGTTTTTGCTCTGCGTGTGTGTGTGTGTGTGTGTGTGTGTGTGTGTGTGTGTCCATATCAGCTGACACAGGCCTGTGGTCACAGTCTGGGATGAGTCTAGTCAGCGGAAGAGGGCAAAGCTGATTGGACACTGGTTTAATGACATAACAAGATAAAACCTACACACACACACACACACACACACACGCACACACACACAAACACAGAATTGATCTTGACCTCTGAATGCTGTCACTAAATGTATTTTTGTCTGATGTATAATTTCTGTCTGTAAACTGTCTGTTTACCTCTGTTACTCATAGCGTGTATACAGATGGGAGCATATGGAGGCAAAACAGATATATATATCTAAAATGTAACGTTAGATATGAATATGCGTTAACTGTAAATGTTTTTAAAAATGTACAAAAATAATCTGCAGGTGGAATTCATCGTACCTTGTAGAGGAACATAATGCAGTGCCTTTTTTATTTATTGTGATTACGTGCACAGCAGGCTCTAGCACTGAAAATAGATACAGTATATAAATCTGTGAACACAAGGCCCTCTGGTGGCTAACACTGCAACACATTTTATGTTACACTGAATTATTGTATTAATAGCGTTGCATAATACAGCACGTTGATCCACCATAAGAGGCAGAGTGAGACGTTGTTGCCCTGTGCAAAGTCACTGTTTCTCTACTCCTTCATCTTCAAATCATCTGACTTGTATTGAGATGTAAATGTTGAAGTCGACCACCAAAGTATTATAGATCGATAGATAGACAATAGATTTTTTTCATGTCAATTATTTTTTATTCACAGAACAGTTTCAACACTTTGAAATGTCTGTGTATCAAATATGCCTTGTTAGCTTAGCTGGTTAATTTTCTTTTTAAAAACGTATCCATATTAGCATTCAAACAATATCTATGAAATATCTGTGTAAAAGTTCCAAATATACCTGTAAACAATTCTCATGTGTATCGTGGTGTGACATGACATCATGGTTGTAATGTCATTATCTCATTGCGTGACTATTGTTGCTCACTCTAAATGTGTCCCAACTCTCTGCTTGCGACCACTTTCAGACTACAGCGAGAAAAGGCACTCATCCACACGTCATAGATCACACCACACGATTTGGACCCCTGTACAGATACATGCACTTCATTTGGTCTAGAACCATACCATCCAATGGGATCAGTGACGGACTAAGAGGATGCTGGGATTGGCTGAATTACCTGTGCATCTCTTCCGAGGATGGGCCTCCCACATGGGGTGACCAAAGGCTTAGTGTGAGCCTGATTAGTTTTGTCGCCGGTGGGTACAAGATGTTAGTAAAGACGAGCATCTAAACAAATGCATGGACCTACTCCTGTAAGTATTCCACAATTTTTTCCTTCTTCTTAAGTTAGCAAACTTAAACTTATCACACATCATTTTTGAAAGTGGTATTTGTGGTATGTCATTTTGTGCCTACTGAATTTCAGCGTTCTGTTTTTATTAAATCTACTGATTTACTACATTATAGTTCGTGCCATGCACACTGTCCACTCATTGTTTGTATTCATGGCAGACTTATTTTCTTCTCAATAGAACATACACATCATTATTCTACAATCAGACTTTCACAGTGGACACAGCATGCGCATTCAGTCCTGTTACCAGGTTGACTTTGTTGTCTGACACAATAACAGCTAGAAACAGCTAATATTGACACTGTTATAATAACTGAACGTCTCAATCTCAGACATGGAAAACAATGTTGTGTACACTTGTAGTGGACGATGACCTCACACGTCTTCTCCAACCTGATTAAATATAGGTCAGCTTTTTAAAAACACTGTAACAACAGGTCAGGCTGAACTGGCTTTAGCAGATTACTGCACCTAAACAGATGCACTGGAGAAAGAACGGAAAGAGCTGCTGTTGGTTTTAGTGCGTGGCATGGCAACAGACACACCTGCTGTGTGTGTATTGGAAACCTGGACACAGAGGAAAGCTCATGCATCATCACACTGTTCTATACAAGCTGATGTCAAAACTGCTTATTAGGAAAAATCCAGGGAGCTATTTGTGTTTTTACAGCTGACAGAGAAATATTTTTCCTTTAATTCAATCAGATGTATTATTAATGCAAGTGTGTGTGTGTCTGTGTTTGTGAGTGACTCACACTCAGACTGCTGTCCGTTTGTAGATACCAGTTCCAGAGACGATGGTGGCCTCTGTGCTCACCTTGCTCACAACAAGTAAACATGTTCAACCTAATGAGCAACTGCTGCAGCTGGGTGTCCAAAATACAGGAGCCAATCAGGTAATGAAACACATAAAAAAGCAAAACTTAACATGACACGGACAATAGGGAAATAAATGTAGCAGTTATGTCACAACTGCTACAACGAATCTCCTGGTCTTTTTTAATTCCTTGATGTGAAAGAAACTCGTTTGTATCTCATGTGCAGTTCACTGATGCAACCTGAGCACGATTTATGATTACCACTAAAATTTGTAGCATTAAATTACACTCAGTGGACAAAATATTAGGTATAAAAATAAATGTAATCAGCACAAGAGCACTGCCTTATATGTCAATATGTGCAGCATAAAAATAGACGTAATGACAGAACTGTTACATTGGATTTTATTGGATTGCAGAGGAGTTCCTAATAAAGCGTCCTTATTGTAATTTTTTACCTCCCTGCAGGAAAGTGACCATTCTTGTGGTTGGTCTTGACAAATCGGGAAAAACCTCCACTATCAGAGGGATGATGAGAGGTGATTCGACTCTAAATTCACGTTGACCAGTTCACGATGATGTGAAATGTGAAAATCAACCTGTATTCTGCTGCGTTGCTTTGTTCAGTCCACCATGGTGTGGAAGCAGGACCCACCCATGGCTGCGTGCGAAACGAGCTGAGAGTGGAGAACTACCTGGTTACCCTGTTGGATGTGGGGGGGTCGGCGGAGTCCAGAGGGGGCTGGAGGGAGCTGTTCGCCGAGGCCCATGGGATCATCTATGTTCTGGACTCCAGCGACAGGCAGAGGATGAAGGAGGTCAAGGAGGTTCTGGCCGACCTGCTCAAACAACCAAGAGTGGCAGGAAAACCTGTATTAGTGTAACTATAATTCAACTTCATACCTGAATCTTGAATATGATTTAGCATCATGTGCAGTGCAAAGGCTGCTCTCTGGTGGCTGATGAGGAAACGTGCAGGGATAACGGTAAGGTCTGTTTTCAGGTTGGCAAACAAACAGGACAAAATGAACGCTTTGCTGGGAAGTGAGCTGATTGAAATGCTGTCTCTCGAGAAGCTCGTCAACCAGAGCCGCTGTCTGTGCCATATTGTGAGTACTGCTCTGAGATCCAAACAAATAGAGTGTGTATTCAGGAAAGACCTGCCACTATAAGTGGTGGTGGGCAGACACTACGACTTTCAGGCAAACTGACCTTTTCCTATCAGGAGCCATGTTCCGCCTTAATGGACCTGCGGCGCTGGTCAGACAGAAAGACGCTGCGAGGTCTTCGCTGGCTGCTCCGTGCCATTTGTCTGGATTATCCCGAGCTGTGTACTCGCGTGGCCCAGGACAGCAAGAGGCCTCTGGAGACAAGAGAGAGGGAGAGGACTGGGAGGACGGAGAGAGTTCACCGGAAACCCAGAGTGGAAAGGTTAGAAAAAGAAAAAAACAGAATAAAAATAAGAAAAAATAATCGGAGCCACACACTTACATTGAATGAGATATATCTTCTCACCTCAGAATGAGATCCAGCAGGTCAGATCTCAGTCAGTCTCATCGGCCCAAACGCAAGGAGAAAAAGACCAATGGGGAGGGGAAGATGCAGCCCATTCGAAACATGCTGCAGAAGGTCAGGGAAGCATCTGTTTGTCATCAACTTGTTTTTGTCCTTCAGGCATAAATATATATATTCTCAATATATATTCCACTTTACAGATTAAAAAAAGAAAGGGTCATAAATAAGTAAATAAATGATGATGGAAAAAACCCTGTGTCATTTCCCAGGAGTCAACGTTACAAAAGAAGCTGAAGACGAAGAAGAAGAGCAGGCCGGTTAAGGTCAAGGGAGGAAAAGATCGAGATGAAGCACATGATGAAGAGGAGGAGGAGGAGGGTGAGGGTAATGAAGGAGAGCAAGAAAACGCTGGTCACAGAGAGAAAGCCAGCAGTGCCCTGATCCCCCCCCAAAAAGGCAAAGTTAATCGCAAACCAAAGGTGAAGGAAGAAGCTCTGGACGTCCCAGAGTCACCAGACAACGACGAGAAGCCACTGGAAGGTTGTCATCACTTATTAATGGCTGGTAGTTTGGGTTATTAGCTGTTTAAGAATAAAAACTAACATTTCTTCTGTTATGCATTAGCCGAAAAGGACAAGAGGAAGAAGAGGAAGAAGAAAATTGTGAAAGTGAAAAGGAAGAATAAGATCAACACGGAGGAGATGGCGAAAGCTTACTCTCAACCCGTGGACCTTTCTGCCACCTTCGGTGAGCCCCATCCACTTATTCCATCCACCACTCTCACACACTAACACTTTGTCACTGTGACGTCCATTCCTCTGTCTAAAAAGACAAACCTGTCTCCTGATAGATCTTTACCGAAAAGCAATACTGGCTCTGAAGGAACGTCAGGGTCAGGGTCAGGGTCAGCGAGAGTGAGTCCCGGGTTGCGCCCTGCGACCTGAGTGTGCGTTTCCGTCACTCACGACACAAACGTGGTGTCGCCAGAGGAAAGGAAAAGAGTGGAACCTCACCTGCCACTGAACCTGTGTGAATCTTACATTCCTGTGTGTAGTGAAGGGCAGGTCTGAATCCATCCATCCAGTGATAGAATAATGATAGAATAATAACATTATTCTATCACCAAAAATGTTAAAAGAGGTTTTGTTTGTATGTATGCATTTTTACTTGTGTGGAGACAATGATTTTTATTCTTTTTTTAATGAATATTTGAACAATTTAGTGATAAATGTTGCTCTATGAGGACAAAGAGATGAAAACATTTGCGAATCTGTATAATTGACATTTTGTCACTACTCTCATGGCATGTCTATTATGTTTCCACTATATTCTCAGTAAAGAAAGTATATGTGCTATATTAAGATGTATATATGTAGCAGACAGCAATGAGACAAGACTGTATATTTAACTTCTAACTCACATCATACGTATTCTGTTTTTGTCATTATATCATTATTCTGGCGTCTTCTGAGTCGTGTTGACCACATTTTGTAATCCTCAATATTTCCTGCATCTGGATAAACTCATGTAAATGGCTATTTACTGCTGCGGCCGCTGGGTTTGACAGGGGGATTTTTGGAGGTTCATTAGTATTGATTTTACTGTCCTAGACTTCAATGACTGCAACGACAAACAGAGTTCTATTGACTAAAGTTAAACATAACACCTGTGGTGTGGATGTAGATGAACGATGTAGCTCAGGTACACAGTGACCTCATTTTTTTAAATCATTTTGAACACTTTAACTTCGAAGAGTTTTCTGATGTGCTATGAAGAATAAACCTGTCACGGATTTTGTCATAAAAGAAACTATTTGGAGATGCATTTATTTAAAGATACTGCCAGGAATTACTGTTATTTAAGTGTTTTTATCGAGTCTATTTGTACAAATGAAATTACCATTATCACATCTAATTCTATAGAGAGCTTTAATTGGATTCTTCTTCTTCTTCTTCTTCTTCTTCTTCTTCTTCTTCTTCTTCTTCTTCTTCTTCTTCTTATTATTATTATTATTATTATTGTTGTTGTTGTTATTATTGTTGTTATTATGTAATTCAGATTTTTTTTTTTTTTTACTGTACCTTAATGATGACAGTGAAACAAGTGAAACTAACAACTACCAGTTGCTGTGGTAACCTGACAGTCAGACACAGTTGTTCTCGGCGGGTGTTGCTGTGTTTAGGTAGCGGGTAGCGGATGATCTCGGATGCGGCGCAGACCGGCGTCCCGCACGCCGCCATCTTGGCGGCTCCTCCAGAAGCCCATCCCCCCTGGAGCATCTTCACCGCGAAACCGTCCGACGTCCAGTCACTCCAGCGGGAAGTGTTCGGCTGCTGCCGCCGTGGTCCAGAAAGATGCCCTCACCGAGGACAATAACCATCGTGGCCCTCTCTTTCGCCCTGGGCTTGTTCTTCGTGTTTATGGGAACCATTAAGCTAACCCCGAGACTTAGCAAAGATGCTTACAGTGAAATGGTGAGTTAACGTTAGCGCTAATCTGTGGGGCTAAAGGCCATTGTTCTCGTTAGCTACAGACACCAGAGGCTCTCAGCACGAATAATGTTTAAATGTTGACCTAAATATGAAAAAAAATGAAGGCTGTAGATACTGACTTATCCCTAATCTGCCAATTTGAAGCTTTATTTCCCCTCCATGTGACATGTGTGTTGTCTGAGATTATATAGCAAACAGAGAAAACCTGTATATTATAAATAAAACCTGCATATATTCCGGTTTAACCAAGCTAACATCCACGAATTAGTATAGAAGCATAAAACAATGAGTTGATGCTGAATCAGGGATGAATGAATGGACATTTTATCATTTGACTTGAATGTGTAGAGATGTGCTGGATCAATAACATCGGTAAGCGATAGATTGTTGATGACTCCCTATTAAATCTGTTGTCGCTGCCTCAGCTCAGAGTGAAGAGCAACTTCACAGTTACACAGCAATGGCGGCGCATTCGAGCAATTTCTGTGAGATGCACCTGCTGATGCTGAAATGTCCCGAGTGGAGGATGATCGATGCCATCCACAATCCCAACTAACTCCTGGCTATTGTTCAATCATATACGTAGCGTAGTTTTTCTGGGGCCAATCGGCTATGGATTAAGGATAAATATTTTTATTATTTTTCAACTAAAAGCGTGTACTGGAGGATAGTGACCTGACATGGCCTCACTAAAAAATGCAAATGTGTTTTTGAGAGATGGATTTGAGAGTTGGATATTTTGATTTATCACTGTACTTTTTTCCTTTGCAGAAAAGGGCATACAAGAGTTATGCCAAGGCATTGCCTGGCCTAAAAAAGATTGGGATCAGCTCAGTCCTGCTCCGGAAGATCATTGGCTCTCTAGAGGTGGGCTGCGGCGTAGTGCTCACTCTTGTGCCAGGCAGGCCGAAGGATGTGGCCAACTTCCTGCTGCTGCTGGTCATGCTGGCTGTCCTGTTCTTCCACCAACTTGTGGGAGACCCCCTGAAACGGTATGCCCACGCTCTAGTCTTTGGTATTCTGCTCACCTGCCGACTGCTTATTGCACGCCAGAGTGATGACCGGCCGGAGAGGGAGGAGACCAGGGAGGAACAGCACATTAATGACCAGGAAAAGAACAAAGTCAAGCAGTCTTAAGGGCATTTTTGGTCCAAGCCATTGCAAAGGGAACATGGTTCGCCTCTATGGATTGTAGTCATTTGAATTTTGAAGGAAAGAGTCATACCCAGTAATAAAAACCCTCACACATCCCCTGTCTCATCCAGCCGGCTGACTGAATACTCTCACCTACTCCTCTGTACTCTTAATGTGAAACTGAGAACTCCTGTTCCATACATCATTGATATAACTGTGGACAATCGTACCTGTGGAAACTCTGATGAACTCATCTCATTGTAACAGCAGTCAAACATATTTATTTCAGTCTTACACTGTGTTAAACATATTTGTAGTTTAGTTTTTTATTTGAGAATGCTGTTTTTCATGAGTCTTTGTAGCCTGTTTTTCTAATTTGTTTATACTGTAAGTAGGAAAGACTGATAAGTTATAAATATCAATGTTTCTAGCATGTTGCATTTGTTGAAGACAATAGAACATAAGCCAGAAGAAACACTGTCGAAGAATTTGTATAAACCATACATCTGCGTATCCGCAATTCACTTTGGTGCAGGTTTACCAGAAGGCTATTTAAAAAAAACATATACATTCATTTGTTTTTTATATGAAATAACATATGAAACACTTTCTTGTCCTGAACTGGTATATGCTGAAGACCCAAATCATTGCTTCAATTCAGTTATCACAGTGACATTGTTTATTTGGGAGGGACAGCAGGTGCTTCCTTGAGTCTCTGTGGCAAGTTTGTGCAGTGGAACATATCCAAATGAAAAAACTCTTTGCCTGTCAAAAATAGTATTTTACCTCATTGCAATTCACAGTTGAAGTCTTAAATGCATTCACTGTAAAGGTTCTGTTAATCTGCTTTTATTTTTCTCTCTTAAAACATAAAAATCATTTCTGTTACAGTGTTGCTTTTGGATGAAAATAAAATTCAGCTGAAAACAATGTCAGATTTGACTTTCACAATATTTCTGTAAATGATATACTTGAAATAAAGAATTGGATTTAAGACTGGAAACTATTGTTTGTTTTTAAGCACAACTACATTTAATATATTTCTGTTTTATAACATTTATTAATTTTGAGAGCAAATAATAAAATATGAACAATAATAATATGAATATAATAATAAATAGTTGCATATTAGTCAAAGGTTATAAGTACCCTGATAAAATCACTTCATTTAGCAAATAAACTTTGTGCTGTGACATTATTTCTGATGGCAGAACTGGACTGGCATATAAATAGTTTTCACTAAAGTAAAATTAAGGTCAGTGCATTTTATTTATTAATGTAATAAATTTACATTAATGAAATCTGGACACAATTTCAGACCTTATCTTGTTTTTCTATTAATTAATGAATCACAGAAATCACCAAATATTTGCTAACTCCTCCTGTCCTTATTCAGGTTCGTCAGTGTCCCTTTTATATTTTCAAAATATATAAAAGAATTTACGATTAATCGATGTAGCTTCTTCATCTGAAGCGTCACTCAGATTGACGCCGGCTCCTTCATGTTTGTAGTCTCACCAACTGTCTGTTGTTGTCAGACGGACTACAACTCCAAGGGAGCGAGCCGCCGGAAGAACCGTACTGCGCACGCGCAGAGCAAACGGTCGCGCTAGATTTGAGTTTCGTTTGAATGGCCGGAGTCGGAGTGGAGCTAACTGTTGTTAAGTATTAGCAATGTAGATATGGCAGAAAACCTAAACTTGTCGGGGCCGACGGATTCAGAGACATCCTCCCTAAACGATCAGTCAGTGTCCAGCCGGAGCAGTAACAGGAGTCTGAGAGTCGCAGAAAAGGAGCGGAGGAGGAACGAAGCGGAGGACCCGTTTGTTCTGGCCCTGAAGTATTTCTCTGACGGTGGGTAGTGGCCCGGACAAACACCTAGCTAGGGGGACGTTAGCAGGCGGTGGGGTTTTTGTTTCCAAACATGCTAACTGTCTATGTTACCAAACAAAACAAGAAGGAGCGTTATAGCTTTTCCAATGTTATCGTCACTTTACTGTTAGCTAATGTTTGCTTACTAGCGTTAGCTCTCAAAAGCAATACACAGTCCCAGACAGGGCTAGAAGTAATGCAGTGACGTTATAAACAACAGACAGACATTATCTGGTTTACATGATGCTGAGGGATTTACTCATGCAATGGCCCTGTAGCGATCAACTAAATCGGCAACTTTTCAGGCAAAAAATAGAATTTTGTAAATATTGGCTGATTAAAGCTTCTCAAATTAGATACTTTTTTTTTCTGTCCCTAACGTGATTAATTGTATGTTTTGTTACTGCTTATTCAGGACTATCAGAACAAAACAACACATTTGTTAATACTGGTATTGTTTCGGGTGAATTGTGAATTATGTATTTTAAAAATTAAAATGTTTTTTTTTCCATTTACTGCCATTTTATTGGCAAAATCAAAAATCAAGTATTTGCAACCACAGCTGAGGTACTGTTTATCAGTTTCAATGACTTTGACTGTGTTGTTTCTGTTGGTGATAGTGTCCATGTGACAGCCCTCAGGACAGAAGCACAAAATAACTGTGTTGTATTCTACAAACTGTTGGACATTTCCAAAGGTTTTCTTGACATTTCACTCAGTTGAGCACAAAATGGTATCATAAAACAAACATGGAAATATTTATTCAGGCTTCCTCAGACAACGATTGTGAAGATGACTCCAGGTCTAAAATTGTAACTTGTATGTTTAAAGCCTCTATATACTGGAAATGGGCATTTAATAATGCTAACACATTTACACTCTGATTTGATGCTACCTTTCCTTCGGCAGTTGAAGCAGGCACTCCAGTGCAAGGGAACGATGAGTTTGAGAAGAACCTGGTGCTGGTGGAGAAGGTGGCCTACAGCAAAGGACTTTCTCCAGAGGCCATCTCTGTCATGCTGGAGTTCGCCATGAGCCTCCGTATGGGTAAGACAGTCCCTCAGCAGCACCTGAGAACAGGGTTTTACTGTAGTCATGGACAATTTCTGCAGATGAAATAGGCTACATGTACCATCCATCCACGTACTTACCTCCATGGCGCTTTAGTGGGTTAGATAAATGAAGCAAGTGTGTACCTTTGGCAGATTGAAAGTTTATGACAAGAATAACGCCTGCCAGGCTTAGAGTATCATGCCAAACCAATTCAGCTGACTTGCCTGTTGTTGAACTGTAGATACTAGAAAACCATCAGGAACGTGCAGACAGGAAAGTCTGACTTTTTTCTACTTTGAGATGGCAGTGTTATTTTTTGAGGTACTGTGCTGTCTGAAATGCAATATCATCTAGTGTTTCTGTTTTTTTTTTTTCTCTGTGTAGGGTCAAGTCCATGTGTCCGGGTGTTGAAGTGTCTGCTTCCTACCTCTGTGGTGCCACAGGAGGCTGTCGTTCGAGCAGTGGTTTACCTCGGTGTTGGCAAAATACCGATCAGCACTCAAGTATGTTCACATAGTATTGCTTTCTTAAATATGAAAAGGTTTGGACAACTCTAAATGGTTTTAACACAAAATGTTTTTGTGCAGTAAATCTTTGATTTGATTTCTAAATTGTCTAAAACTTTTTTAAAAAGCTGTTCCTTTTAGTTTGTAAAGATTAGCTGGTATTATGCAGTATTTAAAACAAGTGTTTGCCTGACACCATACCATATTTAACTAATTTTTGCATGTACTTTACTCAGATCCTTTTTATAAAATGGGTGTTGACAGTATTTGACATGATTGATGCAAAAGACCGACTTCGAGCTATCTATGGCTTCATCTTCAGTTTTGTCACAGAGGAAAATCTGGTATGTGTACTCATGATCTTTGTATTGTTGCAATAAGACATCAGCACCATGGTAGCATAGTTTTTTCAGTATACTATTAATTACCACAAATGCTAAGACCCAGTTTTTAAGTTAGCCTCTTACTGTCAGTCATACATGAAGGATCAGCTTCTTACCAGTGTGATGAAATAACCTCCTCCACTTTTGTGAAGTCAGTAAATTTTATCACATTTTTTTCAGTGTCCTTTCGTCTGCCACCTATTATACCTTTTGACCAGAAAGGAAAGTGGTAAGTCAAACATCTCACCACAAATATGATCCACAACTGTACTGCTGTTTCCCCGGTTTTCTCAAGTTAACTCCATTATCGCATCCTTTAAGTTTTCTCCTCACCTCTTCTAGTGTTATTGATTGTTCCACTCATTGTGTCATTGTAGTGCGAGTTTTCAGAGTTCGGAAGCTGCTGGAGTTACAGTCTAAACTGGTAAATATTTGGTTTACTTAAAGTCCCTTAGGTCCATTTATCAAAGCTATGACAATATTTCTTTTTGCTGACTTTTTTTGCTGACTGTCTAATGAGGATGTCAGTTACAATATGCATCAAGTGAGCGTGGTGCTCTTTTTTCCTCAGGGAAGGCAGCCTTTCCTTCTGCACCTACTGTCACTTTACAAAGTGTTTTGCCCTGAACTGGTGACTCTTTCCATTCCATCACGAATGAGGGTTTGTATATGGACTTTGCAGTAAATGCTCATTCTGCTGTTGCAATACGATATGCCGTTTTCTGTAAAGCATCAGTAAAATTTAATATTTTCTGTTTCATACAGAGTGGTTTTAGGAACCACAATTCCCACTGGAAATCAGCATTGAGTGCTCTCCAGAAGGGAAACTGTTCCCAGGTTTCCTCGAGCACCAGTGTGCCCTTCACGATTACAGATAAGACCAGCTCTCGGAAAAGGGTATGTATGTCTATTGAAGTAGTTAGGTGCATTATTTTAAGTGTTTGCAGTCACACTCCATACATCAATGTTACTTGTGTTTTCTGTGTTTCCCTGTTTTCTCAAGTTTTTTTTTTAACAGTCAACAGTTGCAGCTATTGCCAAATGCCAGTTTTACCCACTAAAGGTGAAACAACTGGTTGATGAACTGATTTGTTGAGCCACACTGTGCTTTATTTTTTAGAAACACTGTCACCTGAAGATACCTGTTTTGAGTTCGGTTGTCAATAAATCAGCTGAGGCTGAGCCATCCTCCAGTAGACAGCTGGTCCCCCTGGTGCAGCTCAGCTCCTTTACTCAGCTCCTGGAAAATATGCATCATATAGAGGTAAACCCTTCTGCCCTACTCTTCTCCCGTCTTACCCAGGTTCCCCCAGCTCAGCTGTTGGTCACATAGCCTCTGCATAACGGGAGTATCATTAAGCATTTATCATGTATACCAGTTTGTCTATGCCATATAGTATTTGTTGTGGCATTCTGTGATATTTCCTGGCAGCCACTGGGTGGTGCTGTGTAACTAAATTTGCACATAATGTTAGTCCACCAACCACTTAGAGAAACCCTCACAGAGGTGGCCTTAGGCTGTAATTTATCTATTTTAGAAGAACATAAAACTGTTTCACGAGCGCTGTATATGTCATTTGGTTATTTTAATAGGTTCTTTTAAACAGGCAGATCTTTTAACAGATATCACCCCTTGTTTTTCCAACCTGTACGAACAATGAAAACGGCGACGTATTTAAGCACTGTATAAAGTTATAAAGCAAATGGTCATTTAAAGTGAACTCTCCATAAATGTCTGTTTACCCTGCTGATTCAGTGACCTGATAAACTCATTTCAAATGCCTTTTATTTTATCATGGCAAATAAATTCACCTCTTTCCGTGCACACAAAACCAACATGGGCAGTAAGGATTCTGGACAGCATTAGTTGTGTTTATAGCCAAGAGAGCCTCTCCTTTCAATGTGTGAACAGTTGAGTTTGGTCTGGCACACTATTCAGCAGAGGCATTGACAAAGCATCATTGATTATTTCCCTCATCTCCTGTTGTCAAAAGGAGAACGGTTGTTAATGATAATGGTTTGTAATTATTGAAGAGCTAAGCTGTGTACATTCACAGTGTCTATGTCTTCATAGTTTATTTTATTATGATGACGCAGTATCTGTATTGGGAGGCAGCTGCTCAAGCACAAAAATGTACAATGTAAACTACAAATTGCAAGGGACCATATGTCTTAGTGCTGGCATTGTGAGGACTACTGGCTGTGTCACGTCTTTGTATCCATGGATATATGATTATTCTAGACTCTCAATTATACTTTGCATGCATCTATTGCATATTTCTTCATTTATCTCCACCAGCTGCCTGCTCAGATGGGCTCACTGCTGGGCTCCAGTCTGGCGCTGCAGTACCTCGACTGTGTGCAGGATGAGTCTGCTCTCCTACGCCTCAATTTCTGGCTAGGCTATGCCCTCCATGAAGGTAAGTGTGCTGCCGAGTTGGCATATCAAAGGGCTTCTCTCAGAGAGGTTTTAAAAGTGACTGGGGTGAATCTCACTGTGCGGAGATGCTGTTTTCCTCTTTAGTCCCTCGACTTTTTCACTCACCAAACACTCTCTCTGCTTTTTCTGTGAAGAATTTTTGTTCTGTACTGATGGAAAAGCCTCCCACAATTCAGAGGAAGCGGTGCAGTTTTTGGACAAGTTGCTGTCCACGCAGCACTTTCTCCAGGTGAGCCTCACTTCTGAAGCCCCGATCGCTACCTCTCTAACTGACAGCCACCACTCACTATCTCTGCTGCCTCAGATTGACCTGCTGCACTCAGAGCATGTTTTTTTAACGTTTTCAATACATCACCTTTCTCCACCAGGAAGCATTTTCGAGTTCAGAGGCTTTCTTGTACAAATTTCTGAGTGTTTGGGATGGCTCCCTCCTCCGTCCGCAGATCCTCGGCCTGCTGAGCAACATTCCTGTCATTCCTAGTTCCCGTAAGTTTTTCTTCCCATGTCCTCTGTCGGTGACCATTACCCCTTATTACTTTTCTCTCATTGTATCTATTAGAACTAACATTCAGTATTTGGTCATTTAATCGACTACTTTGAGTTAATATTAGATAGTGGGGAAAAAAAGCGGTACTGCTGTGGCTGTCTTGCCTTGCAGACTATTGCGTGGGTCTGGGCTGCTGCAGTGAATGCCTTGCACGACAGCCAGGGTTCATACAATGTCACTTTCATTGATTGAAAATGAAATGTTAGCCATCGAGCTGAAACAAGCACATAATTCATCAACAGTCATGTAGTAATGGTGGCAGAGAGTTCACAACCCAAGTTGGCTTCAGAGTAAGAAGTTTGCACTCTGAGCAACCCAAAAATCCTCTTTGTAGACACTTCAGGTTTTAGTCACTATAAGGTATATTTATAGCAAATTGTTTGCAACCCACAGGTAGCATTTATTCCAGCACTAAGCAATCTGAGGGCACATCATGAAAATTTGCATCTAAATGAGCATGGTCTGATCCAGAACTCCATCCGAACAAATCTCAAATACACCATAATGTGCAGATATCCGGATCTTTTCAAAGATATGGTGTTTGCGTTGTACTAAATGTTATACATTTAGCTGTATCTTGTGTTGTGTTTGTTTGCCCATTTATGCACCTGATGTGCAAAGCTAGAGGTTTATTTAATTTAAACCTTATTTAAATTTTTAATGTTTAGCCTGACCTACACTTGAAAAGAATTTCATTCCAGTGTTCTGTGTTGGCAAGACCCGTCCTTGTATCCTACCTACACTAGAAAATGTGATTGAGATGCATTTGTGTACCTGCTGCAGCCATAACCTTCCTTCTCCACATCCTCAGAAATAGGACAGCTTCTGTTTGAGCCCCTCATGCAGCTCTTCTTCACATCCTCACTGTTTTTCAAGGTAGGATTTTCAAGATCGAATGAGCTTGTTCCTGTACCGTACTGCAAATTACAAAACCCTCTACTCTAAGTTAAACCACACATTATGGGTCCTGTGTAGTGTTTAAACTGCTGTATCCTCAGTGGCTTTCTTCTTTGTTGTCTGTGTGTGTGGTTGTGTGTGCTTCTGCAGTGTGGATTGATTGAGTGTCTGAACAATATGTTGCTGAAGTGGTTGACCTGGCATTCTGTGTATGCATTGGAGGACGATCTAGACATCAGCCTCAACAGCCACACCTCCATGTAAGTCCCACAGCTACTTTCTTTTTCTTATTATGGCCTGTGCATAAACATGCTACTTTTTAAGATGAGCTGTTTTTCTGTGTTATATATTGTATTTTGTTGTGATGTACAGTTCGTGTGCAATACACACTGATGCTTTTGCACAAATACAGTTTGTAATGGTTAAAAAAGGTAATCAATCGTAATTGATTTGAAAACCCCACATCACACAGCCTGTACAGTAGAAAGCTTTTTATTTAAACTATTATGCACTATTAACTAAAACAGCTAAGGCAGAAGTGTGCATTGATGTTTTTTTCTGAAGCCATTTATTCATCAGATCTTCCATGTATAATTGAATTTTGGTTTGAGACAGTAACAGAGCCGATGTCCAGATAAATGATTTTCCTGAATCTAAATGAAGGGGTGGAGTTGGTTCTTTCATTTTTAAATACTTCAGCTTCATCAGTATTGATTTCTCACCTGTGTAATCCCACAATAAATAATCCATTGAGTGGTGAGATCCATTTTTATTCACTGCTCTTCACAGACTTGCCGAATGTAGAAATAATTGATCGTGTGTTTGTGTACTCTGTCACAGCAGTGGTGATTCAGTGTTTGTCCATTTTCTAATGTTGTGAGCTGCCACTTTGACTGATTTTGGGGCTTTCTTCTATCACACAGCTCGATCAGAGAGTAATGAGAGAGAGAGACCTGAGTCACTGAGTAATACTGCATGGGCAAATCAGCTGACTGCTGCAACTTGTATATTGTGTCGTAACAGTTATGGTTTCTGTTTGTCCTCTGCCGTCTGCCACAGAAACATGACTCTGTCAGGGTTCAAGGATTCAGTGATGGAGCTTGTTAACTTTGTAGGTCGACTGGCCTCTGTGGGCCTTCAGCTTGAAGGATGTCACTCTCTCCTCCTCAGCTTCATCCTTGACTTCTATGAGACGGTAAATGAGCTGATAGCCTTCACTTAAGGACGCTTGTTATGCTTCATTTGGATGTCGGGTGAAGGATTATGTACATCTGATGAAATAACAAATACTATCCACCATAATAAGGAATATAAATATTGTTCAACAAAGATTTACACTTTTGCAACAATAAATACATTAAATTGACGAATGCATATTATCTGCTTTTCACTCTGAACCCTCTGTGGATGTTCACAATGTACAGTATTTCTCTCTTCGTCCAGGTGTGTGACACATTTTTGAAGTACGGGCTCCCTCTCATGGTGATGCCGCCACCAGGAGTTTTTTACCCAGCCCTCTTTTCCCTCGACCCCGTTAGCGTGGATCGACTGGCCTACATCATGTCCAGGTGGGGACTCTTCTCAGCATTGCTGCCTGCCACAAACATATGTGGATGCATATGTTAGCTATGCATTTAATGTAGTATGTCTTAGGCTTATGCATTTTTGACGACAGAACAGAACAGAAATTTAAATGGCTACATGGCACTTAAGTACACGTTAATGTATGATTTATGATAATGAAAAGCTAAGAGGCAGTACACTTAAAACCCCCTTTCCCTTTTGTTCAAGCATCAATTTCTGATTCCAGGCTTTGGTAACGAAAATCTGTTGGATAATTGACCACACCCCAGGGTTATGAAATATTTTTTTGCCAATGGGAAAATAAACTTTTAACAGACCACAGAGAACAGGCCATATTGCAGAAAGTCACTGGTCCATTGCCCTGTTTGTCTTTTGTTCAGGTACAAGGTGAACTTGACATCAGCCAAGAATCGGGAGAAAGTCACACAGGTAAAAAGGAAATATTCATGCTATACAAGTCTTCACATGACATGTGATTTGTCTTTTGGGCAATAATGTAAAAATCCATTTTGTTCCATTGCACCAAGTAATTAGGACAAAAATTATACTGATGCACGCTGTGATGGCATTTCTTATGAGGCGTTGTTATTGTCTCCTCTCCTCTTGCTATTTGTACACCTTTTAATTCAGTATAGTAATTTTCATACATTTTACATACTTCTGTCTAGCTCTTAGGAATCCACAAATCCACCCAACCATTTATACCCTCTACGATGAACTAGAATAGTTTTTTTGTCCCAATACAGCTGACACTATCGGCTGGGAATTTACATGTCAGATAGCCAGTACTTTACCCTGAAATGTCAGTGGGTCATTTTATTAATAAGAAAACTGGGCTTGGTAAATGGCATGCAAATTAATCTGCACAACAAATGTCAGATGTGAAACTGAAGATGTAAAAAGTAGTTTAACTAGTCTTTCCTTTTACCTTTTATTCTTATTCTGTTTTTCAGCAATCCTTCCACATCAGCAGCCAGACATATCATGAGTTCAATAATTACCTGGTCATCATGGTCAACTGCCTGTGGAATTCCAAAATGTTTCTTCCGGGTATGGGTATACAGCTGGGAGAGGAGGTGCTCCTCAAGAGCAATGTACCACAATACTGGACGAGTTTTGACCTGGTCCATCACCCCGCTTTTATGAGCTACGCTGTCGACTTTCACCAGAGGGTGAGTGTGAATCATCTCTAGTATCTTAATTTGTGGCTTGCAGAGTTATGCGGTAACGATCCTTCCTGCAGCTGCTTGCAAAATGTTTCTTCTTCATAGATTCAAAAAAAAAATCTCTGCTCAAAAGCCTGTGATTATTTTTGTAAGAGCCACTTGATTTATCAACATGCAGCCATTCTGTACAGTTTGGTTAATAGACTTACAGGCAAGCGGAGGAGACAAATGTGTTATTAATGTATCTTTCATAGACGATGCATTAATACAGAAAGACATTTTATTATTAATGGGCACTGCATGAGATGTGATTTTCATCATGTTTAATAATAAACGTACCTTTTTTGGTTTGGCCCAACTGCAACACTCAGCAGTGATCTTGTGGGATTTAGTAGGGTGGGCTGACAATGAATATTAATGCTCTCTCTTTATCAGTGTTGGCCCGGGAGAAAGGACATCGACCTCAATTCCATAAAGGTACAAGGGCTCTACTTTTCATTTCCGCAGTTATAATAGACTTCACACATAGTTTGATGTGCACCACTTGTATTCCAATGATTAAGAGACATTGCTTTGATTGGTGAAATCTTGAGAAGTCGTTGATGTGACTGTTTCTGTGTGTGTGTGTGTTTGTGTGCATGCATTCGCTTTAGCATTCCAAACCATGGAGCTGGTACCTGGAGTACCTGTACAGTCAAGGATATGACGGCTTAAAACAGATTGTTCCAGCCCCGTAGCCAGAGGAGACATCACTACATCTGACTTCCCCAGACGGGACCCTTTTTTGTGCTCACTGCTCATTAAACTGAATGGAATTCAGGGAAATATTGATCATTGTATTTCTATTTAAATGTGAGAGGCAGCTGCACCTGTTGCATTATCTGTTTGCAAGATGGACAGTATTGTTTTTCAGTGTTGTTTACTCTTGCTAAACCAGATTCTTCCTGTGGTGCATTTGTAATTTAGCTAAAAAAAAGCAGCCAAGCCAATTTAATTTGTGTGCAAATGACATTCATAATGCATTTGCAACATAGGAAATCACATCTGGACCGCAGCATATGATATTATATTGACGAAATAACATCACAGTATAAAAGCTGCGTAGTTAGAATAAAATCAGCACAGAGTCATCATTAATTTATAAGAGCAGGGACAGGGACAGAGGAAGGGGACAACAAAGCACATTGCTGCAGCACCCTGGCCACCCCTACCTCTCACGGCTGTGAATGAATGCGACATTAACATGTGGAAATGGTAGCTCCGCCCACATGCAGGCGCATCAATCAAACATAGTGAGAACATTACTCATTACTCACAAAGGCCTCACACATAATGTATGCAGTGAAGTCAGTAAATTCATTTCATTTCTCCTCTTATTTAAAATTTTGGAAGTGGAGGGGTATTAAAGATGGAGAGTAATGCACTCCATGCCCTTACCACAGGGATGGGACCAGTTTGTTCACAAGAATGTCTCCTGGAAACTGGCATCTGGTGACTGGTTGGATGAGTCTGTACACACAGCAGAGCTAAATGCTCAAGTCAGTGGAGAGGAAACACAACCACTTGCATCCTACTAATTTTTTTTTTTAAAGATTTGTACATATTTTATTTCCTCTTCTCTTCCAAGTGAGCTGTTTGCAAGCGATCTGAGTGTGTTTTTATGTACATAGATTTATCTTTGTGTTTGTGTTTTTTTAAAATTATAGTCTTGTCCATTCAGCGATGCTACCCTGTTGGACATTAGCCAGAGTCAGTAATTGTCTTGTAAAGTGCATATACATTTTACATAGATTGTGATGTGTTAATTGCAAAAAGTGTTTCTTCTTTTTATTGCAATGACACAACCAGTCTTTGTTTAATGAACACAGTGACCTTGAACCTGCCTTTCTGTTCACAGTGCATTTTTTTTAACTCACTGTAAAGTTTTTTGTGTATATCTCTTTCGGCTTGCCATCTGCAAAACCTGACGCTTGCATATTACTGAAAATAAATATGTGTAACACTTTTACTTAAGAAGTAATTAAAATCAAGGTGGTGTGTCTTATTAATTATATTTCACTATGTCACATGGTATTTTGGCATCAGTTGCTTGAGAAGCTATTATTTGAATAGGTGTTCTTGTGCATTGCTGTCAGTTTTTCTACCATCTGGAAAACAGCATTTTGTTTGAACTCAGGGACCCTTCTGGATGATTAATAGGCCCCTGGCTTCCCTGTTACCTTTAATAATGCTGGGTGGAATCAATGCATACCAAATTCACACACTGATCAGTTTTGTCCATGAAGCACTATGTTACCAAATATATACGTACCCTCTGTTGTGATTGTGCTTGCACAGTATATGGGGCAGATTTTTTGAAAAGACTTTGCATGGCAGGCTTTTTTTTTCCATTTTCAAGATTTCTAAAGCTAACATGACTGTTTCACAGGTCTGCAGCTAATCATTATTTCAACTGTCATGTAATTTATTAATTGCCTTGAGTAACTGATTTATGTTTATGATGGGCCCCCAAGTCCAAGAGTATTCCTTTAAAGTCATATGAAGCAAAGAAAATGTGAGATGATGAAACAGCAAGTTTAATTCCTTAAACCACCTCTTGCTCTTCCAACAAATCAACTAAACTGAACATGTTTACTGAACCTAAAAAGGCATCTGTCCATGCGTGGGAGTGAACAGTAATAGATTCCATCTTCCAGTGAAAGTGTAAAATACCAGAGGTTCTTTTTATGTCTGTTTTGTTTTTGTTAAAGTGAAAATGCAAAAAAACAAACAAACTTTAGCACAAAAAATGTGGACTTTATTTTCATCTGTGAACTTCTATTTCTTGTATCAAATGTGATGAAGGTTTATTATTATTATTGTTGTTGTTGTTATTATTGTTGTTGTGTTTTTCCCTATGCTCCCTCCCTCTCCACAGTGTCCAACAGCCTCCCCCCTGCAGCGTCCGACCCGCGGAGGTTGATGATGCTGATGATAGTGGTGATGATGATGTAGAGGCGGTTGATCCCCGGCTGATGAGAGAGCCGTGTCCGGGCGTCGCGGCTCTGCTGTGAATGAGCGGAGCCACCTTAAAGGAAGCAGCCCTCTGATGTCAGAGCCGCAGCCTCCGCCGCCGCTGCTGCTCCTCTCCTCCCTCCTCCCTCCTCCTCCTCCTCCTCCTCCTCCTGCTCTCCTCACTTTCTCCGGCTCATGTGTCGTCTGCCTCCGCTGGAGCAGCTGGTTTCTGCCTCTTCGCCAACGCGTCCAACTGAGCCAAAGGTAGGACTTGTTCACGGCTGCAAGCGTGTGTGCGCGTGTGTTTATGAAGTGTTTGCTGCAGGGACTCTGCGTGTGTGTGTGTGTGTGTTGTTGTTGTTTTGGGGATGAAGCTGTGGTCCACAGCTTCACCGGGACGAGGTGTGACAGTGTGACGGGGACCTGTCACCCCTGTCCCCGGGGAGACCGCTGCCGTCGCGCTGCATCCCGCATGCCGAGCACCGTCCTGCTCCTAGTTTACACCTGAATATGTTTTTTTTTTAATTTTTAAATTAAACACAACGAGACATCAGAGTGATGATGTGGTTTGCGTTGGGAGCATCTGGATAACTCGAGTCTATGTTTGTGTGCGTGCGTGCGCGCGCGCGCGTGTCCAGTCTGACCGGTGGAGACGTTAAAACTGGGCAGAAACTGGGAACAGCATCCCCCCGTGTTTACGACCCACTTCCCTCTGTGCGCTCGCGCACGGTCGCACCACAGCGTCTCCATCCACCGGTCCGAGGAAGTGAATGTGGCCGACAGTGATTCGCTGTGCGCCCCGGTGCTGTGCGCGTGTTTCGCGGAGCCCGCAGGAAGAAGACGCTCTCTGCAACTTTCCCTTCATGTCAGTGATGAAGAACAGTGTGTGTGTGTGTGTGTGTGTGTGTGTGTGTGGAGACAGTCAGTCAGTGAGTCTGGACTAATGGGGTCCAAGACTTCAAGGACCCCAAGGACGCAGCAGTGGTGTCCAGAAGGGGGCGTAATCCTGTTTGCAGCTGCGCATGCATCCTAGTTGTAATCCACCTGTGTACTCATTGACGAAAACACAACATCTCAATCTGGCAACTGTTGACACCAGACAACTACAACTACAGTGAAGTTCATTTTCACATATTTTCTCTCTCTCTCTCTCACACACACACACACACACGTACATTATTTTATTAGCACAGTGACAGGTGATTACAGTCAAACACGTCAGTTCAACGTGCTGGTTGTGCATTTGTCAGCTGTGTTGTTTTCCAGCCGTTCACAGTAGCTTATATATTTTTTGAGGAATCAATCAATACACAAACACAAATCCCCTCTCTGTAGATATAATCAGCTTTTGGTTGAACATCAAAAGCCTCCTACTCTCTCTCTCTCTCTCTCTCTCTCCCCTAACAACCAGGCTTCTTTTCTGTATTATTATTATCATTATTATTTTTCATCATTGCCCATAAAGCCCTATAAACGGTGGTGGATGCGGCTGAGTCCAGGATGAACCTGAAGGTCTCTGGCAGCACTAAATGGTTTATTTTGGGATTTAAAAAAGGAAACGGAGGAGCGCTTTCTTCCCTATAGGGGTCAAGAGGTGACATCCTGGCTTCCAGAGGAATTCTCCACAAATGACTTTTCTATCGCCTACCTGACATTTTAGCATCAGCTATCTGTGGAACATTTAGCCTAGAGTCATATTCCTGTGCCTTCACTGAAACAAAATCACTTTCCTCAGAACCCGAAAAACCAACAAGAGTCACTCTCAAGGCTGTCCAGTTTAGTCTGATGAAAAAAAAAAAATATATTTTTTAATCTCTGCAACTACTGCAAAACATCTGAAAATGCTAAAATAAAGGATGAATTCACCAAATGAGCAGATTTGCTTAATAATGGGTATCGTGCAGCTTGATTGCAGGTTCTGGTAACTCATAGTAACCAGATCTGGCGTAAGGAGAGAGATTCTCATAAGGCCGCACGCCATTATTGTGAAAGAAGCTAAAAGGATTACGAGGATGTTCTTTTGTCACCGCCTGTCTCCATCTACATGCCTCCTGGTCATATCTTTTTATGTTACACATTTCCAACAGTCTCCCTCCAGCTGTGATTTGGATAATAGGCTATAAATTAAATTGTACAGCATCATCGCATTTTAATGTCCCTTATCTATAGGCGTAACGAGACAGTGCTGCTGTCGGCTGCGTCCGATAACGCTCGGCCAGTGTTTCTCAAACCATTTTTTTTCGATAAACAAAAATCCACGTCTCATTGGCAATAATTGTGATCCGTGGAAGTAGCTGCATGCTAAGTCTAGTTTTAGCTATCTTGGCGGGATATTCATTGTTCTCTCTGCATTTTTTAAAATTGCTTTTAGATAATTGTTGTAATAATTCCTTCCTGAATAAACCCATTGTAACACAGGAGAGATCCCCCCGGTTAGAATTCCCTGTTTTAGTGTTTTTTTTTCCTGGGCCGTGGCAGATTCATCTTAAACAGGCAGCACTTCAGGCAGCGGGTCTCTTTCATGGTCTTCATCTCCTCTGATGAATGCTAAACATGTATTTTGGGACTGCATTATTTAGACTGTTGATGTCGGGAGCAAGCTGTGTTAAAAAGTGTCTCGGGCATGTTTTTTTTCTTCTTCTTCTTCTTCTTCACCTCCTCTTTGGATCCTGAGAGTGATCTGAAAATGTCACCCTCTGTTAAAGTCTGCCGGGGGTCTCCGCTTACTGTGGCCGAGCGTCACGCTTTAGAGAGATTACATATTCCAGCTGACAGGATCGTTCCATTATTTGCAATGAAAAGGTGATTGCAGGTCAGATGCTGTGATTTCGAGTAGCGCACCGTGATTATGAGCAGTCTGGGCTCACATTGTCTTTTTAGAGGAAAACGTGGACGAGTTTACAAGTGGTGACCTCAGCGAGACCTGATGGAGGTCGTCAAACTGCTTCAGTGATTTAATCGCAGCTGACCCCAGCTTTGACCTTTATTGATCCTGCTTTCCACGGGGCAGAGGCAGCCGTCTTTTCCCACATTGTCTTGTACTGCAGAGAGCCTCTGCGACTCCACTCCTCTTAGTATTTAAATGCTAATTTGTTTTTGACATTTGCCCAGGCTGTCCTTCATCTTTACATTAGCGTAATTAGCAGTAATGCACTGTATTCCTGCTGGAGTCTGCGCGCAATCAGCACTGCTGGAGATATAAAGACGCATTCTCCTCCTTTCATTAAAACCATTTGTTTCCGTTCCCTCTCCCACAGAATAATAACCTCCACTAAGGTCGAAAAATATGTTTATAGTCTATAAAGCATTAATTGGGTTTAGTAAAAGGTTGTAGTTGTACATATCAGAGTAAGAGCCTGTGACAATGTAGGAGTTGGTGACTTTTATATTTGCAGTACTGCTCATCACCAGAGGAAATGGAAATCTGATTGGAAGTCGTTTGTAAATCCCCGTCACAACCAGCTCTTCACTTTGCAGATTTTTGTTTTTGTCATTTCATGAATAAAACCAAGAATATAACCGGGCACATTTCCTAAAGTTGCACAGTTAAAGTTTTCTTGTTGTAAGTGAAGAACTGCATTCTACCCTTTTGACACGGCTGACCGCAGACCAGCTGTGTCCAGTGCATCCTCCATTTCTGTCCAACAACGACTCACTGGTCTCACACAAACACCTCGGGCCATGCCGGAGTGAAAACATCACAGCGCTCTGTCAAGTGGCCATTCCTCCAGAGACCCAGATGTTCGGTTAGCTGTTGTACACCTCGCAGTATCATCTCCCTCAGACAGGTGTGCTCAGTCAAGCACGCCGCAACTTCCCCATCATCTCGCCGCACCTCTCCATCATCCCCAGCCTGCGCTGAGAGATGGCAAAACCGACAAATGGGGGACGAATGAGGATAGAAAAGCAATTTGCTAACTCCATAAATTCCTGCGCTCGCGGCACCTATCCTCTTCCACGGTGACCGCGAGCTATTATTTAGAATCTGGTAAACGATGCTTTCCTATTAACGTTAAATGGGCTGGTGTCTGCGGGTTGTCTCCCCCGACGCGTTTATGCTGGTTATTTACTGGCGGGCTGGGCAGGCCGTGCTCTGGGAGCCACTCTGAGGGCCAACTCAGAGTGTGGCCCCGTGTGGCAGCTCATCCTTATTACGGCCGGACGGGAAGCGGTGAGGGTGAAAGGAAAAGAAATGTGAGTAATGTGATGGATATGTCGGCCTTTGGTTTCAGCCACGCAGGGGATGGGAACGTCAATCCAGTTCACCACTTTGATTCAGACTGACCTGTCTCAACAACTCCTGGACAGACGGGAATGACATCTTATACATTTGCACATTCATCTCCCCCAAATGATTGAATTCTACCGAGTTCTCCATTTCTACTACAGTCGCCATCAAGCCGCTCATTTCACTTCTGTAGAAGACGGATTGGCACAAAATGTGAGACGGCTATTCATGAATCCTAATAACTTTGGTGGTCAGTGTGAACATATTAGCATAACGACACGCTCGCTGAGCCAAAAACACAGCTGCAGATTGAGGCAATTTGTTCTCTTTTTTGGTTTTGGTGTTTTTGGGGAAGATGGAAAGAGATCATATGCTCTGCCCTGAATCAAGCAGCAGTGTTGTGTTCCACAGATGAGGAGTTGATGTCTGCACTAAAGATGCTTTCGTTGTTTTGCCTTTCATCTGTGTCTGTCAGCATGTGGGACCGGGCTTTGACGCAGTCGCTGCCTGAACATTTCTGCTGTTATGCTGAACAACACTTTGTTTTCTGAATAACGAGACGTGGCGGCGGCGACGAATGATTTCTGCTTCAACCTGAAATAGTGTTTGAACTTTTGATAGAATCTTTAGTTATCTCATCGCTTTATGATCCCTGTAAAAAATCAAACAGTCAATTCCAACAAATCCCAAACGACACATCGCTTCACTTTTAATGGAATCATACGAACACAACTTTTCAGGCTGTATCTTCAGACTGACACTTTGGTGAATAACGATTACATCAGCACACTCCTCTACAACGACACCGCTCTAATTGGAGTTAAAGGAGCCTTTCGCCTAGTTCAACATTGTTCTCGCTGCTGCTGCGGAATCGCTTTTCCAAACTATGTTGAATGACTGCCGCGACACGGCTCCCAGTGAAATTGATGTGGAGGCCAACTGATTTCTCTCATGTGTGTCAGGGCTGTTTAGGCTAATGCTGTGTCTGCTCTCCGCGGGTCCCGCTTCAGCTCCTGCACTCGTGCCTGACATGGTCCAATTAAAGGTGACATGTCCCGATCAGCCCCATGTCAAGTCTGGCACTGCGACCTCGAGTGGGCTCATCTGTCCCCTGTCTTAGTTTTATTTCAGCTCTCATCCAGGAATCAGTGCAGCCAACAGTCACTGGATGTAGGCATCTGTGTTGTCCACTGTATCCGCCGTATAAAGTATCATATTTGTCTTTGAGCTCAACATTATCTCTGCATGGTTCACTGGTTGATGATGTTTGATTTTGTAGTTTTCATGGATGAAGGAGTAAAATGTATAAATGAGTTCATCGTCTGCACGGGACGAAACGTTATGACCAGTATTACTTCTCCTCACAGGGCTCAGTGTGCACGGCCGTTGGCTGTGGGTTATAATAACATTTCATTCACCTGCATCGGCGCACACGTCGGCGGGAAGGTGACTCCGATAGCTGCAGATTTAGAGCGGTGGGCGGAAAGCGAAAGCAACACGAGCTTTGACTTTTGATTGAAGAAAAACAAATCCCACGCCGCTGAGATGAGTCTGTGAGACAACTTTTATTTTTTATATGATCTCACTCTGGCTATTTCTTTTTCCTGTTCCCCTCAGAGTCGAATATCCCTGTCTGTAGTGTACCTGCATTAGTCTCAGTATGTTTACCTCCTGCATTTATTGTGGTTACCATGACGTCAGAGGTCGGATACTCTGCTGGTACCTGTTGTATCTGACTGTGGAGGGATCTGGGAACTGACCTGTGTTGTTGTTTAGGTTGCCACATCGGCATGTAACTATTTTGTGTTGAATTTGACCTTTGACTGTTGTTTTCCTGATCTCACGTTTGACATCATTAGCAGATAATGAAGCCTAACTGCTTTGTTATGATGAAATCAGCTGGAAATCACACTCGTCTCCCAAACCCCGTGTTTCACCTTGAAAATAATAACCACTCTTATTACCATATTAGTTTAAAGCCTTTCAATTCCTTTTAAATTCAAAAGCTGCAGATGAGGGAGTGAATGCAAACAAACTACTAAAGTTTAAAAACCTCTAACTTGACATTGTCCCTCAAAGCCAATGTTTGAACCAATGGCCGTCTACATCGTTCACAGTCTAGGGGCCAATGTGGCTCCTCCCACTGACGCTCAGTTAAGCACCACGGGAATGCTTCTCTTTACTGAATGATGATAAGTCGTTGACTTGTTCGCAGACAATGATGCACCAGTGTCTCCCATTCTGAGCAGAAAGGGGCAGAATATATAATTTGCATTCGTGTGTGTGTGTGTGTGTGTGTGTGTGTGTATGTATATCCAGTATGTGTGTGTTGCAAGCATAAACTAGCCGGGTCAATACAGCCCTCGATCCCGAGATCTGAGATCGTTTCTCAAAGCTCCACATTTCCCAGCGACAACGCTAATGGCAGCCTCTTAGGCGTCATGATTCGTCATACAGCAAAGGTCACGGTGGCAGGCTGCAATTAATTCTGTCTGCTCATATTTATGTTTCATGCTCAAGGAATGCTCACTCCATTAGTGGCACGTGTCATTGCAGGGGTTGTCTTCAGGACGGGAGCGAAGGAAGAGGTGGCGTTTGTTTAAAATTGCATATCTATAGGTTCGAGGAAGAGATGAAGAGCAACGTACCTCGAGCCGTAGTTAAAGAAACGCAACGTAAATAAACGGCCATATGCAAAAGTCTGTTGTCTCCCACTCTCTCTCAGCGTAAACAACTGCCATGTCGTTTCATTTTGCTGCTCCGTTTTTGGATTGGGAAGTCTTTCCGTCTTAGATTCGGCACCTCGCCCGAGGCTGTGTTTATTTGTGCTGTAGAAATAGCTCGCGTGCTGAACGCATTTCAACATGTTTCATAAATCTGGGCGATAATCCCTCATAATTAAAATCACTGTTCTGTGCTGTGTTTTGAACACATACTGTAAATCGTCTTGCTTCTGCACGTAAAAGCCTAAACGAGCCTCTCTTCATATCCCCCTGACTTAGTTCCTATGGAAACCGCTGTGTTACGAGTTCAAACTTATTTCCATGCAGACCCATCCAATAGTTGGCGAAATGTAACAAGACGGCAGAACCCCGTGCTACTTTAAATTACAGTCTGCCTTTTGACGTGGGACAGCAGGTCACTGAACCGACAGCACCGAGCCTCAGCCAACAGTGCATCCTTCAGGAGTGATGGAGTAAACCCTGAGTGAAACCAGGGTTCAGATGTTCGATTATTTTGCTGCGTTGACCTTTCATATTCCCTCCAATTGTGTTGACCTTTCCATATGCCAGTAGATGTTGCCACAAGCCTCTGCTCTTAACATATTAAAACCCTCCATGCACTTCACAGATCCTCGTTTGCGGCAGCAAATTAGCAGCCAGAGCCTTTCACATGTCGGTGGTATCAGCCCGCTTCTTCAATGCTGCTCATGCAACGCGCTCGCTTTCACTTTCAAGACTGAGGGAGCGTTCTGACTGTGTTTTTTTTTTCTTTTCCGGCGCCGTGACAGAACCAGATGCATCGTACGTGACAAAATGCTGATGTTGCTTAGTCCTCTTTATTTTTAGAGTCTGTCTCCTGCCGGTGCTGCGTCTTAGTGAGGAGAGGAGGCAGTGAGTCATGTTGAAACCAGTGAACGCGAACTGCCAAACCCCATGTTATGATAGATATCGCTCGGCAGCATTAATAGCCTCTCCTTTCCCTACAAAATGCAATGCATTTCATTGATCAGTAAACCTCCTGGTGGATTCTGTGGCTGGCTTTGATTTATGGTGCTTTGCCATTGTGTGTTTCTGGCTGAGGGCCAAATTCTTTGGCTTTTTTTTGGGTTTCCTGCATCACAGATGAGATGGATCCGGATGTTCGCTCAAGGCCTGATTCACCCACTCAGTCTTCAAAGAGGGTCATATTTCTCTGGCTGAGTCATAATTGCTGTTCACCATTCATGAATCTCAACAAATGCGCATATTGTACATATATTTGAATCTTTGGTCTCCATATCTCTGTGTACAAATAGAGGCCAGTGTCATTTTGTCCAACTTAAATATAGTGGAAATATTAATAGCGTTTACCACTTTGTATTATTATTCTTTATCTTACACAAGGCATCTGTTGCACGTCTGTCCTTCCTGGAAGACAGATTTGTCCTCTGTCGGTCGTTATTAAGTTCTTTTCATTTTCGTCCCAGAGTTTTTTTTTTGTTTTTTTTTAAGGGAGCTGTTTTTCTTGTCTGTTGATAAGAATAGTCTGAAGATCGAGGAGTTTCTATGCTGCGCAGATAATAAATTTCCCTGAGGCGGAGTTGTGATTCCTGATACTGGGCGACATTAAATAACACTGATGATTCTTTTATTTGTGGGATAATCATGCCCTAAGTTTTGGAACCAAAGTTGCAATAAAGTTTCAGGGCTGTAAACTGTGATTCTTGTGTTTCGTGAGTTTGAAGCCTTTATGTAGCTGACAGCTTTGGTTGAAAACATATAAATATAGTTTTTTTTCTGTCTGGTTTCATTATAATGAACTCTATATCTAAGGAATGTGTTGATTTTACTTTGAATGACACTGGGAACACAACAAACTTCTTCACCACTGGCCTTGGTCACGTCTTCGTTTGAGGAGGTAGTGCCCCCTGCTGAGCGCAGTTTCCTTTTAGATTGCACATTTAAGATTAAACTGTGTGTCTGATGGATTGGGGGGGGGGGGGGATAAGTGAATGCTTCAATGAGTCATTTGTCATTAGATGTGAGTCTGCGTGCAAATGAAGCGGAGTAAAGATGTAAACTTTGGATCGCTGCATTGATCGATTACTGATGTTTAATCAGCTGAGTGCTGCGGGGGGCTGCAGGTGGATGGATGGATGGATGGATGGATGGATGGATGGATGGATGGATGGATGGATGGATGGATGGCAGTGAAAAGCGGGTGCTGAGCTCAAAAGATGGTGACCTCAATAGTACCTGTTTATCTAAAGCCGTCATGGCTGCCATTACTCTGAACGCCAGCCTTGTCTGGTGTCCTCCAGCGCCTGACTGTTTTCCGTAGACGCAGCCTCAGCATCAAAACCTGTCTCTGGAATTCAGACTGGCAGTCCTTATCCCGGCACTCCTTCATGCTCCTTTTCAAAACACAAGAGATTCCGCAGGCCTTGTTGCACTCCTCCTCTTGAATGCAGTCCTGAGAGGAAATTCAAAGACACAGCCCAGCGCCTCTGTTTTATCACTTTGAGTCCGGGTTATTTTGTGCCCCATCGCGTATCGTCTCTCTAAACAGAAGAAGAAAGAAAGAAAAGAGGGGACGGGACAATCCCGGATTTATGGCGGGAAGAGATGAGTGGTCTTGCACGAGTCATGTTTGGTTAGGATGCAGCTGTGACGGCGTGAGTGTGTGCATGTTTGTGCTCATCTGCATGAAGCGGCAGCCTCAGGGTGTCCAGGTGAACGATTACGCCTTCGACCGAGGTCGTCCAGGGAAGGCGAAGATAAGAACCACAGCAAGGTTGACGTTATTAGTTATTAGTACTCTCACCGCTCATACTCGCATGCTGAGAAACTTCAGAGACTATAGCTGCCAAAAAAAAAAAATGCAATGTCAATTTCCAGACTATTATTTGGATGTTTGGCTCCATGTTTCACAGAATGATGGATGGATGATGATGCAGCAAGCAGAGAGGAAAGCTGCTATTTACATAGATTCACCTAAAAGTAGTTGACTTATTTTCTTGAAATTTGGTGGCTGTAGCTGTAGATCCTATAAGACCTAAATCTGGACCTGGACACTACAGTCAGACCATTATTATTGTTACACTTTTATAAACGCTGTTGTGCTGTACCGCCACCACACAATGTTATTTTAAACTGTATTAACAGACGGTCGTGATAAATTCGAACTTCTGCGCTCTCGTTTTCACAGCGAAAGGTATTTTGCTGTATCTTGCTTAATGTGATCCAGGACTCCTGACACCTTTTTACACACAAACACAATTGTTGGCCTGTATTCACACCTCTGTGTGAGAGACACAAATGTTGAGAGCAGAATTACTGCCAGCGCAGTCATATAAAGCCTAAAGGTCATCCACTGTATCCTGGTTGCAAATGAGATTTAATTTAGAGGCGTCTGACATGGCTTCTATTTCACTTTCTGTTTGTGTCACATCTTCATAATGGGCAATTTTATTCGATGGCTCCCTTTTTGACGTCTTCCAACACATTTCAAGGCCCAAACCTTGACTCGGAGACGCGGCTATTGTGATCTTGGTCCTTTCACTGCAGGTATGTTAAGCGGAGACAAAGCCGACTGAAAGCAGAGGGGTGTGTTTGTTCTGGATGCAAGGCAAAGTGATGCATTACACAGCCTTTCAGCCTGGTACACATGAGGTGGAGCGGGGTTGAGAATGGATGATTAAATCATCTGCTGGACCCAAAGGGCAGCACGCAGGCGAGAGATGAAATGAAAACTGTCAGAGGGAATGGTGTTATTCTCGGTGTTTTGTATTCCCGGTGAATACAATCGCAGGCAGGATCGACAAATCTTCGAGGTGGAGTCGAGAACCGTGGAGCTCTGGACTACAGCGTGGGCGATTTCGACCAATGAGACCAAGACGCACACAACTCGGTTCTAACCTTTTGACCTTGTTGGATTTACCTCTGGTTTTTGATCCCCTTGTTGTTTTATTCTCTTTTGTCCAGAGCACATGTCGGTGCTGGTGTGGTAACGCAGCTACGGAGCTGAATGCTCCGTCGCAAATAATTCTCATGAAGGCTGACTGGACTCATGTTGCTGAGTAACGCACACTTTCACTCAAAGACTGAGTGAATTTGTTTCACGACCTGCTGTCGCACATCTGAGGTCATCCCCGCATGGGCGTCTTTGTTTCTGATCACATGTGCCTTGCAGGGAGGCTACTTAATCATCAAGGCATGGTTCATTCAGTCAACCCAAACGTGGACGCACGTGTGTTTCCATGGCAACAGCATCACCTTAAACATTTTTTAAGCTTCGGGTCACATCAGCACACGCTTTTTTCCCCCCGTTCCCTCCCACATTGTCTTGATGAGGCAGCTCTGTGATGGCGGGGAGTTGTGGAGTGTAGGGATGCACAAAGGAACCTGGAGGAGGACGATACAGGGTCTTGAGTGGGGTGCATGTGCCCTTATCAAAGTCTTGTCGTGTTTCCAGGGAGAGAGCGCTGGAGATGAAGCTCAGATGGTGGCGAGGGCTCCCCATGTGTCCTTTTCATCCCCGCCCTCCCTCCTCTTCTCCCTATTTCCTCATCCCAGTGGCCTGTGAGTAACGAGCCTCAGGAAAGGCTGGTTAATTAGACCTGACATCATACCACAACTCGCTCGCCGCAGGGCCGCCACGCGCTTATTTGACCCATTAAGATATTCACGGAGACACAAACGCACATGGGCGAAGCCACCCTGTGGACACACCAGCACAAGTGCACAACAATCTGGGCAAGCTCGTCTAATCCTGAGACAATACTTGTCTGATACTGGCCCAACATGTTTGTTTGACTAAGTCTGAAGGAAGATTTTATATTTTTAATTTTATAGCTCCTGTAAACACCCACACTCAGAAGCATGGAGAGAAGGCAGCCATTATAAAGAGGGACGAGACACAGTCATCATGTACGCAGCTATACTCTCAGATACTCTCAGATGTTTACAGCGTGGCACCTTTTTGATCATATCAAAGAAATGGAGATAGTTATATGAGGAGATAGTTACCTGAGGAGAGACAAACGATTTCTCACCTTTACCTTTACCTGGGTGGTCTTCATTAGAAGTGGAGTTAGATTGTTGGTCTTTGAAATGCTACTTACAGTAAATTGTTGGACGCAGCAGGAGAGTGTTAGCGGCGTCTCCGGAAATTCACTGGCGCCCGGGGGACACACATGGCTAAGTACTGTATGACTGCCATCTGCTGAGCCCACTGACATTTATATATGTGTCCTGTGGTTGAGCCACAAATGCCTGTTGGTCCGCTGCTCAGCCCGGTCCAACATATATAGCCACGTCTGCTGGATGTACTGTGATAGAGCTCGGTGCGGATATTATTGTCCACAGGGTACATCTCAGGGACTTCTGACGTGTACTCTTGTAACATCCGAGGAACATTTTCACTCTCCCTGTGAAACATCTCAACGTCCTGTGGACGAGGACAGTTCTTCTCGCGTCTCTAACGATGGATCCAAACGAATCGTCCTGACGATACCTCTAGTGCCAACTCGGCGTTCATGTTTACTGTTTTCCTGAAACCTTCGTGCTGTGTTTTGTGTTTGGCGCAATTAGCAAATAATAGTGTGATGAAAACGCTAATCAAGGAGGACATGTTACTTTGAGCCTTTGTTGACTTTAGTGCGTAGCTGAAAGTGCTCCTGCATATATGTAGCTTCATAGAGGCGCTCGCATGGCTGTGGACTTTATGTCATTCCAATGTCATGACTTAGAATGGGAATGTGGGGCCACTGTTGTCAGAATGAGTGAGTTACATGGTTTAAATTGGCTCTAATATGTCGAGTGACAGGCCATCTGGAGTGGAAGCTCAGAGGTTCATCTGTGGGTGAGAAGTAACTGAAATGTTCATCCGGCAGCAGAAAATGGCAGTTGTTGTGACAGGTTGTGCGGAGGCTGGGAGCTTATTAAAATCAACCATCGCAGAACCAGTTAGACACATGTGATACCGCTGGGACCCGGGTCTCGTCATCATCATCATCATCATCATGGTTGTTTCTCTCAGGTGATGTAGCAGTAAATCACGGGTTCGCCCTTTCATCTGCATCCCCGCACGCTGTAATGACTCCTGGTTTATTTTGCTACACAGCAAATGACCCAAAGAATGAACGATCCCCGCTGTGCGCTGTGCTGTTTACGTTCCGACTCCATCCCAAATGTTTACCATATGAAAAAAAATGAAATTACTGAGGATTATTGGGCAATAAGGTTTCCAGTGCCAGTTTGTTCCTCTTATTAATGACAAAGAAAGACACTTTTTTCTATCACAATTTTCCTATCTGGTTGGAAATTTGTGACAACTTGTTAACTCATGTGTCATATTGTAGAATGCTGACTCTGATTATACTTTTACATTAGTGATTCTTAACCACACCTGGGCCGCGAGCGCCGCCTAGAGGGCCACAAAAAGTTTCGCACCTGTGGGCCACAAGGGAACAAAGAGTTGTTAGTGTATAGCTACAGTGTAGACTAAAGTAGGGGAGCCCAAACGTCGATCGCGATCGGCCGGTAGATGGCGTAAGTAGTGGCGGTAGATCGCGTGGCAATTACAAACAACATTCCGTAAATTGCGACCAGTCCGAGATTTAGCGCGTCACCACGCGCATGCGCACATTTGGACTCGTCCAGAACGCAGCGTCAGCGCGTGAGACGCGACGTAAAGAACGGACACGACCTGACAGTGCGCGTGCTCCACAGAGCAGAGAGAGACATGTGTGTGTCAGTGTTTGACAAACAGTTTAAAGACTCTGCCTTGAGTCAGACATGGCAACTGTGTTTCACCTGAACTCGTCCACAGTGGAGGCTGATGAGACTCTGACACTACAGGTGGACACATGGAGCTGAGATCCAGACCTCATGGAGAGTTTGGCAGCTTCCTCACAGAGGAAACATCAACCCACACACGAGGACATGTGCTACTTCACTGACTGCATTATTTGGTTGCACTTATTTTTAATGGATAAGGACAAATACCATTCCACCATGACTGATGAACATTTGGGGGGAGTCTGCCTGAACCTGGCAACCAGCTGCTACTGTCCAGACTCAAGTCATCAGAATAAGGTAGTGACCAGAATTATATTGAACTGTTTTGTGGCATAACGAGTTATATATATGTGTGTGTGTGTGTGTGTGTGTGTGTGTGTGTGTGTGTGTGTGTGTGTGTGTATATATATATATAGCATTTTTTTTTTACTGCAGGTAGATCATTTTGACCTGGTCATTGTAATAGTAGCTCACATGCTGAATAAGTGTGGGCACTCCTGGCCTATGTGATTTAGTTATTGAATACATATCAAACCAAGGTTGAGATTAATTAGTTAAACTAATACTGTATTAATATTTGAATGGGCCCCAGGCCACTTTGTACCCAAAAAGTTGGGCCCCAAAGGTCAAAAAGGTTAAGAACTGCTGCACTAAATAATCTGAAGAAGAATGTGGCGTTTGCGTGAAAAAAGACACCAGTGATGTCTCAGTGTAAAGACGAAGGCACCGGTGGAATGTGAAACGTTAAACCACCAGCAGTCATTAAAAACAACGTTTTCAGGCTCTGGTTCTATGATGGGACAGAACGTGCTTATGTGACGTGTGCCGTTCGACAGAAGAGCCGGCTGTCACGGAGAGGAGGGAGACACGCTTTTGTTTGAATGCAGCACATTTTTAGCGCGTCCCTGCTGGAAGG
This sequence comes from Trinectes maculatus, assembly GCA_016785345.1. Taxonomy (NCBI): domain Eukaryota; kingdom Metazoa; phylum Chordata; class Actinopteri; order Pleuronectiformes; family Achiridae; genus Trinectes; species Trinectes maculatus. Next base: position 917,868 of record JAFBJQ010001187.1, read on the forward strand.
CATTCAAAGTGCTGAATTCAGCTGCACGTAAACACTGGCAGAAATAGTGGCGTCAAGAAGGAAACGAGAGAGTGGAGAGAAAATCCTGGCTCCTGTCTCAGCTGTGCACAGCCGGTGTTAAGTTCAGGGGTACGGCATCGTTAACCACGATCAGAATCCTTCTCGAACCTTTAATTACGTCGTTAAACGTTTGTTTTCATAACTGACATTTGCAGCATCTTTCACGGATGGTGGTATGTTGTTGTTTTTTGGAGGTGGTAATGAATGACCTACTTGTTGTGGAGGTTTGAAGCATGTTTCTTGAAGTGCATGAAAAAAACCCCCATAACATTGACTTGAGATCTTATCCATAGTACTGAAAGCATCCGTAACCCCAGTAATATTCTGGGTTTCTTGGTAATTCATCACACATATGGATACATTCATCAAAAAAACATCACAGGCACCGGCTTTATGAACGTCATAAATAGTGATCGCCACTTTTAAGACGTCTCTGTTTATATATTTATTGTAAGAAGTTACTCAGTTTCATTCCCTTTTATACGCTTCATCAAACAAAACTTTTTTTCCTTCTTCTTCCAGACATTAATACGTTTGAACCTAAAATAAAATTGTGGCTCATACATCCCACCGTTTTTTTTTAGTTTTTTTTTTTACAATCTTTGCTTTCATCATGGATCAAGGGATCAAGTAGAAGGGTCTCTGTGACTGTGGAATGAGACGTTTGTGTTTTTGAAAGCCCTTCTGGAAGTGGTCATTTGGTGCATGCAGCCATGTCTGAGCCGAATATGAAGAAACACTGGAGCAGCACATTGTATATTACGCATGACAGAAAGGCCTGGCTCTCGTCATATCTGTGACCTCTCCTCCGCCAGCTGCCAGTGGTGGCGTATTACAACTATTGATTTGAAAAGCTGATTCTAAATCACTGGTATGACCGCTGTTTCTGTGGAAATGCTTTTCGCCATTGACTCTTCAATGCACCAGGCGCTAGTCTCAGGTTGAGAATAGCACGACGGACTACATGAGGTTTGGGCTAATAGAGAAGGGAGAGGGTGCGCGACGTGACGTGGGCGAGGCGTCTCGGCGACTTTGTTCTTGGAGTGGTTTCGGGATAATTGATCCGTACTGAGGACCAGGAACGCGGTTCATTCTTCCCGTCAGAAACAAGAGTCTATCTAATGACCGTGACAGCGGCCGTCGCATCGCCATTGATTTCTGTACTGTGCTGTCTTCAAAGCGCCAATCAAGAAAGCAAAGGGGGGGGCGTTGGCGGGGGTGGGCTGAAGAAGACACCTATAGCAGCATCTGCAGCTCCAGGACATCAAGGGGAGAGACGAGATGAGGTGTGGGGGTTGAGGGGGGTTGGGTGGGGGGGTGTCTTCTGCTCCCGGTGCTAAAGGCGACTGAATGAAGTGCTGGTTTGTTGCAGCTCTGTGGTGCAGTTGTTGCCTGACCTACATGATTTCAAATACTCGCATTGAAGTGCAACACAAAATGATAAAGTGGTGGTCTCGTCCATGTGGTGGCGTGCATGTTGTGGTTTTGTTTCCGTGCGTGCGTGTGTGTGTGTGTGTGGGCTCAGCACGCTGTAGGATCTCCGAGCGCGGCTCTGCCGTTGTCATCTCTATAGCAACTCTCCGTTCCTGTCAGGACTCCACAATATGCGGGATATAATTAAACTGTGGCACGTAGGAGGGAAGAAATCAGCTGTTTCTTAACTGAAACTAAATGTTCTAATTACGCCCTGCGCTTTTAAACCTAACAGGGGGTATTTAATTAGGGGGAGAGGCGTCCTGGTCTGTGGCGTCCGGGGGGAGATGCACTGTGGAACTTGAAAGCAATCGGTTCCCGCTCTTCCTTCATTCCTCAACCCTGAAACGGCTCTGATCGTGCAATGAAATTAATGTTTGGAGTAAACGCTGGTGGAATTCAATAAAGACCCCTCCTCCCTTTTTCCTTTTCATCACATCCTCCCTTCACTGTTATCCTCCTCTCTAGTAGTGAATCACCACACAGAAACATCTTGTTTGTTGACGTGCGCTTTATGGTTCACTCGTCATTGTTTTGTTTTTGTTTTTTTTTTGATGACGAGTGTAAAGTTCAGTTTTCATAAGTGCCAAACCCTGACATCTCGGAGAGCTGTGAATGAGCAGTAGCAGCCGATGGCGAAGACTCGATGCAGTGCTGTATGTTTACAGGAAAAGCTTGCTCGCTGGTTTATTGAGACCTTTGAAGTGAGATATGGCGGCTGATCAAATATGACTGTTGTACCCATGCTGCAGCAGGATTGCATTTGTCATTAGGAAATTGAAGTTAATTTACGGCCCGCTTGTTTGCTCAGCTGGGAATGTGACACTGGGATTTGCTCCAGGAGAGCCGATCAACTGGCAAACATCATAAACGTGGAGAAGAGAAGAAACAAAAGAGCACATAGCTGCCGGGTGGAGGGGGTGGGCGGGGGGGTAGACAGTAAATAAAATGTTCATGTTATCTTAATGTAATTACTTACTTGAATACGCTGCTCCCAGCTCAGGACGCCTTGGCTGAGTTCATTTTAGTCACTCTCCATTATACTTTCGTATCCTTTCATGACAACAAACATAAAAATGATCCATCACCTTGTAATCCAGGCTGAGGTAATTAAATCCAATCGTTCATTACTTTCATAACATCTTTACCACTGAAGAAGCACTATAACCAAACTACAGGCAAACTGTAGAGGCCCGGGTCAGTTTGGTGATCCCCGAAATTCACTGGCTTCAAATTAAACAGCCATTATTTTGAACACGTGTTTTTGCGGTGTTTCTACTTTAAGACCAGTTCGGATCTGTTTTGCTCGCGGCAGAAACGTTCCGCAGATGATTATGTAACAATGCTGCATTGGTTGTTGACATGAATATATAGCTGTGAAAAACAGTGATAGCGGAAAGTAAACAAACAGAATTAATTGTGGCAGCCGCTGTTGGTCTAAAGCCAAAAGATGCTCCCTCCTCGTGGCATGTTAATCTATGGAGGAACGATCACAGCTAAATATCGCTGGATTTTTCCTTTTCCATATTTTTTTTATCATAACTGTGTTTTTTATTTCGAGAGGTTGTGCGCTGGACTTATGACATTTCAAATTTTTTTTGCCCTGTCAGAGAAAAAGTTTTTTTTTTTGACCAAAGTCCACCATCACTCCATCAAGGAATTTACGAACCCAAACCGGTCGATATGAGAAAAACGTTAAAAACTTGCTACTTGGTGTTGCACTTATGACTTATCACTTACACTCTTATCCAGCTAAAGTTGCTGCATTAAAATAAATAATATAATATAATAAATAACCCCACAGGGTTATAAGGAATTCCTGTGGTGTCATCCTGTGTGTTAGAAACTGTGAAGACTGAGAATGTCACCTTCAGCGTTCCCTCCACTCCACCCTCCCTCACCCTCTTAACACGTCATGGCATCAGGATGTGGTGTGCAGCGTGCCGCAAAAAAACAACAAAAACAAAATAACAGATGAAAACGTGTCAGAGGGAAAAAAAAAGCAAAAAAAAAAAAAAAACAGTAGCGCCTGCAGCTGTGAAAATGTAAGCTAAGTGCTGACCTTGGTGGCCTAATGGCTCTAAATAGTGTCTGAATGTCAGCGTGGTCCAGAATAGGGCAGCTCCTGCCCCCAGGGTAAAGGCTGAAGCCGCCGCTCTGAAGCAGTGAAAAGGAGGCGGAGGCGGTGGCGGTGGGCGGGGGCTGGCAGACGGATTAGTGGGAATGGAGGTGGGTGTGGAGCCGGCGGTATATTGAGGCCGCCGTGCCTCACGGAGCAGCATTAAGAAGAGAAGTGTTTGTGGCTATTATTTCAACTGCGCCACAAAATCACTTGTTCCATTAACTCGGCTGTTGTAGGGAAAAGTGCAGTGGTCAGCAACGGGCCGTTTGCAGCAGGACAGTTTTTCTTTTTGTCGGGACACGTGTTCGCTTCTTCATCCTGTTGCCCCTCACACATCCAGGGTGTCATCAGGTGTGTGTGTGTGTAGGTGTGTGTGTGTGTGTGTGTCTAAAGGCGGCTGATTCACTATTGATTTTGATGCATATCCTGAAAACACTGAAACAAACAGATACCAGGCAACGTCCTCATTAGGGAACCTGGGAATGAAATCACAGTTTGACCTTGCGTTCCTGTTCAGTGAGGTATCATGGAATAATGTGTTAAACACACACTGTCTAATTAATCCCTACTTGGTTTTGCAAATGGTGGTGGTGGTGGTGGTGGTGGTGGTGGGGGCAGCATTGGACAATGTTGTTTAGAAATCGAAGCTGTACCTTTTCTGTATTTTTGCAATCATTGCACAATCACTGTTCAAGGGTGGGGGTTAATTAACAAAAGGGGGTGGGGGTGGGTGGGTGGGGGGTAGTAAAAGAACAAAAAGACCTTTCTCTTAGCTGGAGAGCAGACATCTTGTTTTAATAACCCTCTGCATGTAGAAATTAGGCTTCTCGCCCAATTTGTGCTGGGAGACGACTTCCCAAATCACCGTTTAATTAAACAGCCTTTTCTATCTGTCCCCACGCACGCCGCGATTGGAGGCAGCCAGCTGTGGGCTGCGCTCCACTCGTAAAGACGGATGCGTTATGAGGGCTCCAGATGTGAGGTCTTAATCAAAAGGAGGCCGGTTCCTTACAAGGCGGGTAAAACACAAAGAGGTGGCGACCCGGTTGGTGATATATGGGATTTTTACTCTTTAATTCATCTGGTTTCCTCTCGCACGCCGCCATAAAATCACGCTTTTATTCGCCAATAAAGAGCTGGAGTGGGACGTGGAAATGAAGTGAGAGGCGTTGAGTGGGTGGGTGGGTGTGGGGTGTGTGGGGGGGGGGTGATAGAGACAGACAGACAGGTGCAGGGCTCTAGTGTCATTGTGCCGGATCCTCTTCTTATCCCTAATAGACCCGTTCAGGTTCGGCCCTCAGAAAAGTGATGCCCACGCGCTTCAGCCGCACATGCCAAACAATTTGCTTACAGAGAGTGTGTGTGTGTGTGTGTGTGTGTGTGTGTGTGTGTGTGTGATATTGTCACCTCCTGTTGGGTATTTCCACTGTTGTGCTGCTTGTTAGGCAGCGTTGTGTTAGGGTTATATTAGGGACATTGGTGGAAAGGGCTGGGCTCAGACCGCGGCTCTGTGCTGTCTGAAGGCTTTGTCTGTGTCAGTTGGCTTTCGGAGCGTTTTATCAGCGACGCACAAAGCGGCTGTGTGGAATTCGCTGTGTAGGCTTTACTTAACCGGCAGTTAAAATCTATTCTTCACGAGACGTCTGGCTCAGGGGAAAGTACTTTCCCCCATTTAGTCTTTGCTTGCTCTGTATTTTTATTTAATTTTTTTATTTAAATGAAAGAAGCCTGTTGAAGTGGATCTCACTGGATCTTCAGACATAGAAGTCTTGTTTTCATGCATCTTGCCAGATATATCTTCATTGTGAGCAGCGGCTTATGATCAGTCAGTGATGGTGTTACAGCGTAAGACAGTAAATAGTGTGTTTGTTGATTTCTTTCTAAGAGTTAGCTGATCTCTCTCCATTAGCCCGTCCTTCCAAAAACTACTAACCACCTCCTAAACCCTGAAGGTTTTTCTGCAGCCGTCAAACATCTCCTGTACCTCTCGGCCTCTGAAGCAGATAGAAACGTTAAATAAAACCATCTGGTAGATTAAATGTTTGGGGTTTGTTTTATGTTTTTTCGCCGCTGCCTCGGTTCCTGGTTGGACAGTTTCAGTTTTGACCAAACTGACTTTCTAGAAGACATCAATGAACGTTGGTCCAACGGGGAAGGAGGCACTTTGCTGCTGTGATCCTATTACATAAGACTAAAAGCAGGATACAGAAATATAAAGACATAAACACAGACAAGGACGGATAGTAATTTTACAGTGGTTGAGCTTGTTCCTCTCTGAAACAGCTGAAGTGTTTTCCTGTAGAGGGAGTGACGACTTAAGTGTTTGAGTAAAGGACGATGACATCGCAGGTGTGGTGTTGGATGATAAGTGGGTTTTGTTTTGTTTAGTTTTTTTGGTAAAATAGATGAAGCTTGAAACGTTTCAGGTCAGGTAACGTTCCTTCGTCGGAACGCTGCATTTCTAAAGAGGCAATAAAGGAGTTTTCCCCTGTGGACGTCCGAGTGATATTAATGTTTACGCTGCGTTCCTTTTTATCAACCTCCCGATTATCGCACGACGCCGTAAATTTCCCATCTGCACGTTTTTAGAAAGGCCACAAGCGGGAAATATGTTCTTCAGCTTTATTAAATGCACATTGAGTCATATACTTATTGGCTGCCAGCGGTAGAGTTATTAACTTGGCTACTGCAAAAAAAACAACAAAAAAAAAACATGAAACAAATGTAAGACTCCCGCTTTAAGAGTGGGAGAAGCTGAACATACCACAACAGTGTTATATGAATATTGAATTCCAGTACTCGATGACACTAAGAGCTTTAGCCTGGGGATGGAGGTGAGATGCCAGCGGCCATTCCCTAAACCGCTCCCTGTACACCGGCTGGAGGAAGGACGTGGATGCCTTTAGTTAAATGGTCTGGCTATCATTTAACTAAATGCACCCAGTTTTTTTTTACTTCCTGGAGACAGTGAAGGAGAGAACTAATTGAGTCAGGGCCCTTATTTACGGCTGCAAATTGATTTCCGCACAGCCATGCTCTTTCTGGAAATCATTGCCCTGGCTGCATTTCTTTAACCTTGGCTAATTTCACTGCTCGAGGAAACTTCTCCTTTTGTGAGTGGGACTGGGGGGTGGGGGGTGTTCCAACGCCACCGCCTCTGATCTCTGGCGTTTCAAGGACCCGGGCATAAAAGTGGAAACGCCAGGAAACATACGGCGCGTGTAGGGGGAAGATAACCTGGTGATTTGTAGCGGGTTGGGAACAGCCTCAGAAAGTCTTGTAACATCAATACTTTAGTGATGGCGAGGACGGATAGCACAAGGACAAGGTTCGGTGACATCAGCTTGTGCCGAGGCGGAGTCCTGTCAGGTTTCGGGTGGGAGGTGGTGGAAGAAGGTGCAGCTTCCTGATAAGGAGCGACAGCCACGATGGCATGTGAACGTTACAAAGTAAATATAAGAACACGACATGGCAAGAAATGTGCGCGTGACCTGTTACTGTGGGTTTTTTGGGGTGGGGGGGGGTCTGTGTTCTATCGGTCGCCATCCTGTCTTTAACTGGTGTCTAGAGAAGAGAAAATATTCCGTACTGTTCCTTTTTTCAGTTCTCTGTTAATATTCTTGACTACTCTACGACCCAACAACCTTCCTCTTTTTTTAAAGGGCATAATACAAACATAACACAATAAAAACTAGATTAAAAAAAAATATACATATTTATGTGTGTACACCCTTGACTACACCGAATGAAAGTGACACGTCAATATTCAAGTTCACGATGAAATATCTTTTTTTGTGGGGCGTAGTGAATGTGTGAATGAGACTGTGATCATGGACACACAAATGTGTGTGTATGGGAGATCTGGTTGTGAGCGGGCCTTGTGGATGTCTCTCGTCAAACGCGTCTGAATGAAGATGTAAGAAAGTGCCAGTGTTTGAAGCTGCCTCCAGTTCCACACTTTCCTACACAATTAGATCACAGTGTTTTCCATCCCTCTCCCTGTCCTTGTCTGGTGAGGAGGAGGAGGAGGAGGCAGTCTCAGTCTCTGGCCTGGATTAATCCAACGCATCCAACGCATCCAACCCTCTTCCCACATCTTGTTCTGTCATTCATGAGACGTTGTGGAGGAGGAAGATGACTGATGGTCGGCATCTGATTCCTGGAGTCAGGAGGAGCTCTTCACACTTGCTTGTTTTCTCTCGCTGGGCCTGAGGAGGCTGTCTGTGTCCTGCATAAATCAAGCCCTGGCTCTTATTATGCCGGGACCATCATAATAAATGAAGATGCCCTGCTGCTATATGGCAAACACAAACAATAGACAATGTAAGAGCCTCTCCTCCCAGTCGCCGCAGACACTCACATTAACAATAAGTGGTTCACTGACATATTTCTCCTGCATATGTGGGTAATGTGGCTCGTGTGTAGTGGTGCTAAAAGTGAGTGTGAAAAAAGGAGCCGTAAAAATGGTTTGGCAGTGGCGCTGGTTTGAGTCTTTGCTTTTCGCTTGTCAAGTCGTGAGTGTTTGCTGTTTGCGGCCAGTGATTCAGTTGGCAGCGTTTGAGTTGCATCTCGTGTTGTGATTTTGAAATAGTGAATAGTCGCATCTGTTGTTTGTTATATAATATGAATGTTAATGCTGGAGTCCATTATACGCATTATTTACATTACTGCTCTTTATGCATCTTCAGTTTTTCATTATTACAATGCCTTTACCACTATGGATATGGATTGTTGAAGATAATAAAGTGTTGTTTATGGGCTCCATCATGCCCCTCCACCACACTGCTGTTTGCACTGGCTCTGTTGCACGGTGGAGTGATTTTTTTGGTTTCGGCTACCCCGGGAATGTTATTCATATTTCATATTCATTTATTCATATTTATTGTTTTTGCTTTGAGGTTTTTTTTTTCTGGCACAAAACTGACCGCACTTTTCTAATTTTTTATTTTTTTTTTCACTGGATAGTTACAAGTCACTTCCCCTGTCGGCTGTTTGGAGCTTTGAATCTAATGTCCACTCAGTGTTTTTGCTGGAAAGCACAGAAGCTCGTTGAGCGCAGACTTAATCCGGGGTAAAAAACAAAGCACTGGACTAAAAAGGGGCAAAACTGCTAATAAGATTTGCCTGCAATGAAAATAACACCAAGGGACAAATACTGCGAATATAATAACCATTGAACTGTTCGTCTCTAATTTCTTGTTCGCTTCAAGTATCAAGGGACGCTTCTGTTTGTTATTTAGCAGCGCGGAAGAACGTCTCCATTAAAATTTACATCCAGGAGCTAAGCAGATGCATGGAGCGCCGGTTTGTTTTGTTTTGGCTTTTTGGAGGCAACAACTTAATCCTCTTAAACACTAAAGCTGCTGTGTTCCCTCTTCATCCCGCGCCCTTGGAAACAGGTAGTAAATAGCTGCGGTGAAGCTGTTCTCGCCACTTCCTGAGGTCACAGCAGATAATTATTTGTCCAATCATTTTTCATGTCACTGGTTTATGTTTTTTTTTTTTTTTGCCCATGGGAAAATAAGATAAATTTCATATTAACCCCATCCACTCAGGACAATGTGTCATGTGATGGTGCGGCATGCTGTGACCTCTCATCCAGAGCGAGATGACCATCTACCAGAGTCAACAGAAAGCCCATTACAGCAGCATGCCAGGAGATAATAGGACCAGATAGGGGAGTTCCAATGAAAGGAGTTCTCCTTCAGCTTCAGATTGAGCATCAGGGTGCGGTGTGATGCTGACCTGCAGGGTAATGGACCTGGATGACCCCTCGAGGAGGATTGTAAGGTGACCTCACTCAAAGCCAGTGACCTCTCCCTAAAAATGAAAGCCTTCTAATCGATTGAACACGACATGCAGCTTCATAAAAAAAAAAAAAAACACACACACACAAAAAAAACAATTACAACTAATGGCTTTTACTGTAAAGGAATATATGATGCCGAGGTTTGTGTAGCACACAGCAACAGCTCACCTCTTCGCCTCTTTAGCTCCGTAAAACGCGTGTTAAAGACGTCCATGTATGCGGAGCGCAGAGAGGAGACCTTAAGATGGCTTTACAGATGGTTAATGGAGGGATGTAGGCGGGCTGAGCCGATACTGGATCGGTGCCTCAGGGCTTTATAAGAAGATGGAGAAGTTTAGGTTCAGGAACGAACGCGCTCTTTAAAGAGAACTCATTAAAGGAGAGTTAAGAGAAGAAGGTGAAGGGAGGGGTTCACTTGATGCATTCGGCAAGTTTGGTCTTTTCAATGCACGTCTGCAATGCAGTAACACAAGATGTCATCAGTATTAATCATGAGGAGCTGTAAAGTTCTGTGGTTGGGAGGGAAAGAAACTATTTAAGATGAGCTATCAACATGTGAACGCTTCCATTGGCTTCTGTGCTGCTTCAAATACTCAAACAGGGTTCATTACTCAGCACTTAACCCTCTGGAGAGCCTCGCACTGAAGGCTGAAAACGTCATGTCTGACCGGATACATGGGAACTGAAAGTGTTCCGAGTTCAGGCACAGTGCCGCTGCGGCAGAGCCAGGGCCCGGTCAACATATTCCCACAGGCAGGTGGGACAACTGAGGCAGTGACTGGCTGCACACTTGAAATACCATTAGCGCTAGATGTTGTGCTCGCAATCACGAAACCCCGGTGCAAACTCATTCCCCCGTGCAGTTTTAATTTCACTGACGAAGAGAAGATGTGCGCTTATTTATTGAGGTGTAATTAAAAATGGAGCGAAATTAGCTCCGAGTCATAAAAGCAGACGACTTGGCTTTAAAGTTGAATTATGTGATGATCGTGTTGCTCGGCCGCAAAACTGATTCTGTGATGACAACACAGATTTAAATACTGTCCCGATTTTCCGCATGGAGACGTTATGCTAAAGTCAACTTAATTCAGAGATGTTCCAAAAAAAAAAAAGAAAAAGAAAACCTTGTGGAACGGAAAAAGTGGCGTCACCGAGCGGCAGGTGGGTGGAACACGCCGCTCCATATTCTCCACCAGCTTCCAGTCACAACTTCTCAAATCACCCGGTGAAGGTGGAATCAACTTTCTGCCGCTGCTCCTGTTCTTGTTAATGTGTGAAACACAACACTGAGGGTGTATGATTCACACTGCAGCCACACAGGCTCCAGGTGTGTGTGCACCTCACCGCCTTTAGTCATCAGCGCCTTCACCCTCAGGGCAAATCCCTGTTGCTCCTACATGGCTCCGGCAGCACCGGGAAACTCTGAGGCCGTCTTTACCTCTGGATAACTTTATGCCTGAGAATTAATAATAGAGAGCGAGCGATGTGAAATGGATAATGGACACGCTCGGAGATGTACACTCTGTGCCACCTCTGCTCGACACCGTGTTGTTACACTGCTGAGGACAGATACTTGTCAGATTCTCTCTCTATGGAGACTTTCTGTTTGTTTGCTTGTTGATAAACACACCTCATCTTGTCTATTTGAATACTGAGGCCGTCTTTACCTCTGGATAACTTTATGCCTGAGAATTAATAATAGAGAGCGAGCGATGTGAAATGGATAATGGACACACTCAGAGATGTACACTCTGTGCCACCTCTGCTCGACACCGTATTGTTACACTGCTGAGGACAGATACTTGTCAGATTCTCTCTCTATGGAGACTTTCTGTTTGTTTGCTTGTTGATTATATATATATATATATATATATATATATATATATATATATATATATATATATAGCAGTTTGGGATTTTGTCATGTTTCATGTACGTTTTGCGGTGAGGATCGTATGGGTGGATGCTGCTTATGTGCGAGGAGGTTTTGTTGTTTGCGCTGCGCGGCCAGACTGACAACTTGGAAACAGCCAAAAATTGATGGGGGCTGGAAGCAGAAAGGTGATTTTCACACTTCAGTGCTGCATGAGAACAAGCGCCTGCAGCCCATCAGGGACTGAGTGCTGCTGTACTCAGGCGCAATGCAAACACGGTTCTCATTAGAAGGCCTGAACCTCAGGTGTCTGGTCCTACACTCGGATTTTAATCCATCACTCATCACCCAGTTATTACTGTATACAGTTCTTTACAGCAACGTAGGCTGGTGTATAAATGTATCAAAAGTCACATGTTAATGTCCAAATGTTAATGGCCAAAAGTATGTAGACATCATTATACGAATATGCCACTGAGGAAACACTGCCCTCCAAAATAAAAGCTGCAGTAACCGAGTTCACCTCTGAGAAGCAGGCTGATGTTTGTCCATTTCATCCCAAACGGGCTCAGCAAGGATTTTAGTTCAGCTTTAGTTCAAACTCAGACAATATATATTTCTATATATTCAGTATATATTTCAGATAACTACTTCTCAGGTCTTATTATAACATGGAAATGCAGTAAAATATAAAGACCATGAAAAAATGGCCCCAAACAAAAGAATATGAATATGTTGACGTTGTGTTCTTTTGCCTGTTATAATTGTGTTGTGTTCTTTTAGCTTTGTCGTATGTGTTTTATCGAGATTTGTGTGTCCGGGCACGGCTTGTTTACTCCCATGACAAATATAGTTATTGACTTTTATTGTAGTGAACAGAAAAGATGCTGTTAGAAAAAAATATGACGTTGTTATGTAAACCACAAATTGACACCAGTGTTAAATTAACAGCAAAGTTACAGTGGAAAAACAAAACAAAACAAAACAAACTCAAATTTCAACTCGACAGCTTCGATTTTTTTATCCCACGTCATGACATGTGAATAATATTTGCCAGTAATGGTGCAGTATAAACTATAATAAAACACCACACTTCCTGTATGTGGGGGAGAGTTAGGTTGCAGTTTGCTCTGGAGGAAGATAGTTCTGGAAGATAGTTCTTATTCCAAACGCTGGAGTGCAGGGATCTGCTTAGGGATCGCTGGCATACGTTTGAAATGAGGAAGAGTGACAGCGAGGCCTCGCAGCATTTCACTTCACATTTCACACACCTTTGCGTAATGTGAAGTGTTGGACCAAGTCTGCTGCCATGTTCCTGGGATCTCCTGTCTCGTACTCACTCTCCCAGAATATAGTGTATTTTCCTTTTCTTTTTTTTTCTTTTTTTGCTTTTCTTTTTTGTTATGGATCAGTTTGGTTTTTATCCCTTGGTTGTGATCAGCTGTTTTGCACACAGCCACAGATAATGAGTATGCAATTATTGTTTTCATGATTATTTTTCTGTTTTATGTAGAAAAAAGTCAGAAATTAGCACGATGATTTTAAAATTTGATGACCCCCCCAAAAAAAAACCATCACCAAGAACATTTTAAAAATGTGTTTGGAAAATAAGTAAGAATCTAGGAAGCCAAATGACAAATCGTTTCTTTATCGACACTGGTATAACGTTCGTGAGACAATTGTTACAACTGTTATAATATTCAATAATATTTCACTGGTAGTAATATTCAGTTTGTACTGGGAATATTCAGAAAGCACTCACTTTTCAGTTTGAATCTCTGTTCCTTCAATTATTTGTGTGACGCACTTTGCACATGTTAACACCTCAGTGTTCTCAACCTTCTCAATCACTCCACTCCCAACCCCTTCCAATGGAAATAATATAGTATTCCATGTACTAAACAGTACTCAGTCCAGGGGGGGCGGTTTGACGCTGTGAATGATGAATTGTGTTGTACGGTTGAAGTGCACTTTAGTGTGCTGTCCCATCTCTGCAGCTGTGTGACTGAACTCTCACACTCCCGGCCTGGAAGGGAAAAGCTGGCAGAAGGATGCGCGGGAATGGCCCGGGGCGATGGGCGCCCTCTGGAGAGAGAGAGAGAGAGAGAGAGAGAGGGGAAAGGTTTGACAAGCTGCTGTCCTCTGTGTCAGCCTGGTCACTCTGGATCCCTTTTGAAATGTTGTTGTTTGAGGCGGAAAAATAGAGTGAGTCATTAGAAATAAGTCACGTTGTTATCTGTGTTTGATGTCTTTGAGAGACCGACAGAGCCGCACGTTAAGGTCTAACACTCTGACCACCTGTCTGTCTGTCCACCTGTCTGTCACTACATATCTACCATGCACATAAACGTTGCATCACCACTGTGCACTCCTCCCTGTCTGCGACGTGCAATTTCAAAAGGCTACGAATAAAGATAATAAACAGGCTTTTTTTTATTGAAACACGTTTCTGTCATCGCGTTGTAAATTTAACTCTGACGTTTCCCTCGTGGGAGATGCACATATCAACCAAAGGCTATTTCCTGTCATCACCGAGCTGCTTTTCCAGACTCTTTATTGGTTTTCCAGACACTGGTGCATTTTATAGACGCTTGTTGCATAATATTACTTTCTGTTTTTTTTTTTTTTTACATTTTTTAGTCTTTCGTTCTCTTTCTTTCACCTTGTCAGCCTTTTATTTCCTTGCACATGTGTGGTGTGCCACTATTCAACACTTTTCTCACTCTTTATTCCTATTGCCCCCCCCGCTGTTTTCTTACCCCGAGGTGGTCCAGCTATAACTAAATGAATATCTATGGCAACCTTTGATCATATTAATATTGCCACATTATTACAGTCCTTTATTAGCTCCGGACAAGAAGGTTTAATTTATGGGGACCGGGGGTCTTAATGAAAAAGCTGTTGTGCCGGTGCTTTGTCTCTCTGGTTTGGAAATGAAAAACCGCCTCTCGTGTTGCGCCGTTTCATTTTGATTAAACTTTGACGTCCCTCGTAGGATTGTCGCATGGAAACTTTTGCATATTGAGTCCGTTAAATAAATGAAACATTCTGTCACACACGCACACACACACACACACACACACACACAAGTGTAAATAAATGAATACACAAACACAGAGGGAACAGTGTTTACATCTCAGACGTCAGTGTCGTACGCCGTTACAGGCAGGAAGACAGTAAGTGAAAAGGAATCTTTCATTTGCTCAGATAAAAATATAATGTGAATTCTAAATGCCACTTACTCCTCTGAAAATACTTGAGCTCTTTCTCTTTCTGGTGGGCGAAATCAAAGTTTTATATCTGTTTTTGAACTGTTTGGGACCCCCCCCCTCCCCCCCACCGACCTCTGCACTGCGACTCGATTCATTGGAATGTCATGGCTCTCTGAGTCAACCTGTTTTTTTCCCCCCTAAACATCTTTTATCCTCTTATTTTCTTTTGGTAACAGAATTGTCTGCCCTCACTCTGTCTGCCTTGCCGGGCCACATTCAAGATTACAAAGGATACATTATGTTGCTTATTGGTTACTGGTTAATGGTCAAGATGTCAGACCTGGAATCAAGCAAAAAAAACCCAAAACAAAACAAAACACAGTTGCCTTTAACATCGCTGTCAAACCCAAGAGGCCGGGATCGAGGCAGATAGGCACTATTCTGCCAGAGCAGCAAATGAAATCTCTCGGTGGAAGGCGACAGTCATTGGCATTCCTCCCGCATCGCCTCGCTCCCTGTCTCTTCCCGGCGGCCAGCACCCAGTGTGTCAGCAGTCCTATATTCCAGGCCGGAATGTGCTGTCTGTTGATAATAAACAGCCCAACAACCAGGCCCGAGTCACAGTGGCTCGCTGTTGGATACTAGTCACCCTGATTTGTGTGTCTCCCTGATAGAATGGGCAAAGCCTTTATTTTCTGCTCCATGTCACCATATTCCTCCCCTCTCTCTCTCTTCCCCTGCTGTTCCTGCTTTGTATCCAGGTCTGAATGTCTCTGGGATTGTGGGAAAGAAGGTGATGGAGGAGGGTTTGGGTTGAACGCAGTGTCTTTATCCAGCCTCTTATCAAATCTCAGTCCACCGGGGGGGAGTCTCTGACCCTGTTCCCTCTATCACAGGCCCCCCCCACGCGCCTGAGGAGATCACCGCCACCGCTGCTGCTGTTACTCCACATCCAGGCGTCCCCCGCCCCCCACCGCCAACCCCCCTTACAGAAGCGTTGGCTCAATTCCAGGGAGGCTCTGAACCTGCAGCCGCGTCAATCACGTCTTCACCGCTGGGTAAGTGTCGAGCTCACAAACACACCACTCGAGCGTTTGCGTGGTTTCTTTTCGGATGTGACAGGCGCGCACGTTTGATTTTTTTTAAAAAACATTGTTTGGAATATATTTTTTGTGTGGTTGTTTGTTACTTCCAGGGGGGTTGCTCATGTGCATTTTTCATGAAAAAGAAGCATTTTATCTAGGCAAGCATGCAACACACACACACACACACACACACACACACACACACACACACAGATACTGAGGTGCTGGAGGGCTCAGGAGGAATCTCAAGGGGGTTTAATCAGAGCTGCGGTGTATTTTTTTTTTTCTTAACCCACTGAGTCGTTTGACTCTGGCACCAGGTGTCATCTACTGAACGATGTCAAACACAGCGACTGGGTTTCAAATTACATTTCAGTGAGAGGAAGAGCAGAGGAAGATAAATCAACATTGCATATGAAAATTTCACAGTGGGTGACGGGAATATGAACGAACATGACAGTCGAACACGCTGTAACACGCAATTACTGACGAGCTGATGGACACGCACCATCCGAACACTTTGAACACCCGAACACAGCAACATAAGTCATTTGCCCATATGATCATATGTCCGTTCATATAATTAGACGTCCATATAATTCATGCTGGTGGTGTAACTGCTTGTTTTGTTTCATCTGTTGGTTCATTCTTTCAGTTTTCATCGACGACATCAGTTCATCTGCATTTGTTTGGAACCTGATTGTGGGTTTACAGAGTGATATGTCAGTGTTGTGTTTACGACTTGCACCGTTGGCCAGAAAAAAAAAAGTTATTTACTGCTTCCGTAAATCGGTGTCCATTATAACATTTTTCGCCACTGACCCACTTGGCCCGTGGATCAGAGTTTGACTGGTCCCTTGTCTAATTTTCAGCTCGGGCAGGAGCAGAGATTAGGAGATAACATTTGCAGCCATGTGCTACGCTCGCAGGCATTGAAATCTCTGACTTGCACACCAGCACCTGTTGAGGCTGCTGTCTACGAAAATTAAAACCAACACCATCATACATTATGACTCATTTAGTCTGGAGTTGGGAGACAACTGCCTGCTTAAACCCACAGAACTCAACACTGGACTGTCAGTTAGAGTAAACGCTGACATCAGTATTAGTTCAACAGGAACACTAAGACCTGTGTGAGCAGCCTATCTGCTGTGTTGACTTAACGTCAGCAGTTGACTCTAAATCTCATTGTAGGTTTTTCCAGATTCTTTTGTTTTTTTATTGTCGTTATTACTGGAACCTAAAATTTCTCTTAACTGTGAAGACATATACGCTGTCGGCTAAAGTGTGGAGGAATAGGCCTAATACTGGACAGCTGTATGAGCTGACACGATCATTAACAGTGATGGGTATGCAACAGGGCTGCGTACTGGGCCTTCACGCCTTTAGAGCATCAGTTAAATGTATGGCACGTTTTGGGTGAATTTGTCAAATATATGGTTGTGTGCTACTAGACAATTTCTGTGAATGGTCCAGTGGACAGTGGCGTGTCCTATTGACCTCGATATCTCGACCTCATCGCCATGTCTGGATGGAAAACTTTATTTTCAGTGGAAAGCAGGACACTGGACTCAGGCTTATTTTCTCCTCCACGCTTTTGTCATCTTTGTTTTGCATCTGCCTCGTGTCTCTGCCTGTCTTCCCTCTGCAGAGCGGCCTCAGATGACCTGTCTGAAACGAGGTCCATGTGGGTTTATATCGGATTTTTTTTGTTTGTTTTTCCATACACAGGCATTAGACTCACGTAATGGCAGAGAGAGAGGGATGTGAGCCATGACATCCTCTTGTTTCCCTCTCTGCTCTCGCTTCCAGCTCTGCCCCGCGGTGCATTTCATCATCAGGTCTGCCTGCACTTAGCTGGCTTCTCCGAGAGTTAAATAAATGCATCCCGGGTTTTCGGCCGAGTCGTCGCTTATGTGTGTTTGACCATGTGGAGCAAATTCAATCACTCTCTCCACACAAGCAATATCCTCTGCCTGCCCTTATCTCTTACACCAAATTACCCGGCGTTAGCACGGTCCTCACATCGGAGTCCCGCAGAAGGAGGTGAGCGACCGAGGAGGGAGCTTAGCTTCGAGAAGGTCATAAAAGGTAGCTTGTGTAGATGTACACCACATGGGTCCCAGCTAAATGCCCGGGGTTGGCAGTTAGAAATTATTGCCGTTGCATTGCTCACTCGGTTGCCCAACTGGTGTGGTACGAGGCAACGTTACCTCGCTTCAGCTGCTGCTCATAACGCAGTTATCCTGTTTAAACGTTTGAGAAGAATTTACTTTTCCTATTCTCCGGTCTCTGGGCCCCCGCGTCGCAGTCGAAGCCGATGATCGTCAGCCTGCGAATGTGTTTTCTGCTCTTTATTATTATTTCATGATACAAACCGTTGCAGCAAACTTCAGCAGAAGCTCACCTGCTCAGCCGCTCTCCCGTGTCGCCGCACATCTTCAGCCGAGTGTGTACGACAGTGATCTGAGGCGGCAGCGCTCACACCGCCGCATTCATACACTTGTCAACAACGGAGCGACCGTGAACGACGGTCGTCAACGCGTTGCCATGAAGTTCATCCCCTTTAAGGCTCCCAGCCTCTAACTCCTCCTCCTGTGCTCATTCCCGTGTGCTACCCCTTGTTATTGCTTTAAGTGGGAATCCATGTGATTACTCACATTTTAAACTGGCTAAATATATCAACGTCACACAAGTGGGGGAGATTTAAAAACCCTGCACAGAGCTCTGTGTGTTAACACTACCATTCTGTGTCTCTCAATTAATCTGTATCCACGGCGACTGAGATGGCCTGCCCACCCTGAATGTCCCTGTGTGGGTCACAGTGTCAAAGGCACTGGTCGCATCATGTTCCACATCCCATATGTGTGAACTCTTCCTTTCTCATCTCCCCGATTCAACAATTAAGCTTTTCGACTCCACCGTCACAGTTTGATCTTCTCATCTTGATGTACGTCTGGATCTTCACTTTCTGCGTGTTTCATTTCCTTGTTCCCGCTCCTCCCTGGATGCTGTCAGGAATCCGTGTTGTTCTCCAGAGGACTGGCTCCTGGTGTGATGTAGCAGGGCCTTGGGATGAAAAAAAATGTGGGACTCCCCCATCAACCCTCCCTCCCCCCTTCTCACTCGTCTCCCTTCTCGCTGTCACATCTCCCACTCCTCCTCTTCACTCCTTTATTTCCCATTTCACTTAGCATGTATCTCTCCCTGACTCTCTTTGCCTGTCACCTCGGAGAATGATGGGTAATGCTCGGGGAGTGGGGGTGGTGGAGGAACGGCGATATAGCTTCTTGGCAGAATCAGCTTCGCTATTTGTTGTTTGCGTGTGTGTGTGTGTGTGGTAAGTGTAAATTTGTAAATGGGTGGTTGTTCGTATTTACGCCGGTGTGGGAATATGTGGGAGGTGAGGATGTGTTTGTTTGCTGCATCTCAGTCGGCCTATATGAGGGAATCAGAATGTATGTGTTTTAACATGTTGAGCGATGGGATGCAGGCCAGTGTGAGGACTGTGTTGAGTGCGTTTGGCCCTGAGGCGAGGGAAAAAAAAAACCACAACAACATTACACAAAACAGTTTGGAAAACTTGGTTTTTAAAGTCTTGTTTGGTGCTTGTACGTTTTAATCGTTTTTTCATTTTGTTTGCAGTGTCATTGTTGGTTTGTTTTTTTTCCCATTTTGGATGTGTTTTTATTGTGTCATTTTGTGAAATGTGTTTGTACTGCATGTACTGTGTGTGTGTGTGTGTGTGTGTGTGTGTGTGTGTGTACTTTTCATGAGACGCCCAGTGAAGTGTGTAACACAACCTGTTGTTTGATTGAGATGTGTCTTTATTGCGTGTTTATTCCGCCGCAGGGCGTCAAAGAGAGAAGAAGTAGAGAGAAGATGGAGAAGAAACTATTTGGATCCGTTTTTCTTTTGTTCTCTTGCTGCTTTTTCTTTTTGCTTAACGGCGTCTGTCTCTCTCTCTCTCTGCCAAGTCCACGCTTCTGTAAAGCAACACCAAAGCTTCTCCTCCACAGAGCAGTTAATTAATTTTCTTATTTACTCGACGGTGTAGCCAATTAGCTGCGAGTACATGTGTTCACCTCAGTAGACAGATGACCATAAACACTGATATTATGTATGCAGCCTATCTCGCTGGTACAGCAGAAGTTTTTTTTCAGTCTAACCCTCAGGGAAAGGCCGGCAATTTTTTCTTTTTTCCATTCTGTAAGTGCAATGTTTATGAAAAGCAAATAGCGGAAAAAGATTTGTATTTGCATAAAGGTGAAAGAAATTAAAACAAATCAGGCTCTACATGATGGATGTCCCTGAGAACCACATGCTACTTTGTCAATTAACTCATAATTTACAATATTATGACTTTGGCCTCGCTTGAAGTAATGGCTGTGATTGGATTTAAAAAATGCATTCTGTTATTTTACATGAGACCCGAGATGCAAAACACGATCGAGTGAAAAAAAAAATTGCATGCAAATGCTAAATAAATGTCTGCAGGCAGTTTACACACATGTTTATTGTTCTGAAGAGTGGGAGATTTATGCAAAAAAATGCATAGAGATGCAAGAGCATAGAGTTCTAATGTGGGTTGATGACCAACACTTAAATAGATGTGGACATCATTTACACATAAGCATAGTAGATGTCACATCGATGTCGCTGTGGGCTGCAGTGAGCAAACGTGATTATCATTTATACATAAGTGCAATTATTGTGTGGGAGCAGTGCACTAAAAAAAAAAAAGTAATATTGTCATTGTTTAACAGCAGCTGAAGCACAACTTTCTCAAGGGCTCCTTCAAAATAAAGTACTTCACAAGTTAGTAAGCTGGCGTATGTGTGTGTGTGTGTGTGTGAAGATAAGATATAGCATGGGTAATTGTTGGTGGAAATTAACCAAGTGCCTTCAAGCTACTCAGTCACTTGCCATTTAAGTGCCATATTTTTTTTTTGTTCTGGGAGCAAATCCATCTAGTACTCAAAGTAGTTCTGATCTGAGCAAAGGAACGGGAAATCCACGGGAATGATGATTATTATTTATTCTTATTATTTATATCAGAAAGTGTTTTTTTTAGTGTAGTTCAGTTATAGGCCTACAAAAATGCAAGGGTGAGAGCAAAATACAAACTTTGTGCTTTCACTCTACTGAGCCTTTGATAAGAGTTGGGGAGCAGGAACTGATCTTTGTGTGCGCGTGTCTTTGTACACCTACCAAACATGTATGTGGTGGTTTGAACTTCTGTAGGTGTCAGGTTGTATGACTGTGAGCGCTGGCTTGCATGGCTGCATGTGGTAATGTGTACACAATGTTTTGTGTATCAGTTTGCGTTTTGCTTTCAGCAGATTTTTTCACATCATTATCGCTAATCCTGCAGCGCAGTAATTGTGAGGGTGAGGGTCTTCACATTGGCATCTGTTGTTCCAAATGCTAACAAAGCATTTCCCTTCATTAGGAGGAAGTTAATCCCCTCTTATAGAAGCCAGCACACGGATTGCTCCATGACCTCTGATGGTGAAGGGCATTTGTATGAAGTGCTGAGGATAATTCTGCTCCAGGTTCTTAGCTGCGGGATGTTTTGGAATTCCAGAGGCATAGCTCCTCGGTTTAAACTACCGGTCAAAAGTTTTACAGCGACCTCCATTTTCCGGCTTTTATCCAAGTGTAAGCAGTTGAAGTTGGAATAACCTTGAATCTTGAATGGTACAAAGGTAAGCGGTAATGTTCCTGGGGTATAAGAGAAGAAAAATAAAAAAAAGTTTAGGTCACTCAAACCTGAAAAAGAAAATAAATCCCAGTTTGAATGGAAAATTGTTTACCCACAGCTTTACCTGCAGCGATGGAAGCGACTGACAAAGAATAGTACCCAATGTCTTTTAATAAATTCCTCCAGGTTATTCAGACGTGTTTGTAACGGCATCTCGAGTGCTTGGTGAGTGCCAACAAAAACAAGGCAATCGAGTTTTTTATTTTTATTTTGATAATTTCTTTTTATATGCTTTAATTACACAGAGACAATGAGCTATGTTTAATTCCAGTAACAACTGAAAAAAATATGTGTTGTAAAACTTTCAACTGGCGTTTTATTTAACTTTCTCTATATTTATTTGCTCATTTCCATGAGGCTGGAAGTCTGTCCAAACATACTCTCAGCAGACGGCAGTTAAACACTGCAGGCAGCTTGCCATTTAATCACAGAGCTAACACAGATGGACAGACGACAACGCGCTGTATTCATATTCATGTTCATGTTCATATGTACCAGTGGGTAAACAGAGCCTCCGAACCAAAGCCATCAACCTGAGAAAGCTCATATTTGGGTGCAGACCACAAGCCTGAGTACGACTAGGTTGACATGTAGTAATGCTTGATACATCAGGTGGGGTAAAGAGAGGAGCAGACTGGTGGGTTGATATATCTTCACTGAGGTGTTACACCAAATTCTCACCCACCTTCATCAGCTGCATGTGTGCAGAAAAGGGGATTTAGTTTTTTCCTTGACATTATCTGTTTCCTTTCTTTTGGCATAAAGTCACATATGTAAAAACAGGAACTTAAGGAAATTTTTGCCAGCTTAAAAACGGATATAAAAACCGACCCTGTTGCTTTTAGCACTTTTTTTTTTAACAGTAAATGAGATATTTATCTGTTTGTACTAACGTTTTCCCTCCGGTAACAAGCTTTTGAAATTCAAGGTATAATCATAGATGGTTTATTTACTTTTACTTTACCAGAACTGCGAAGATGATTTATTGTTTTATTGAAAGCAGAATAAGATTTGTTGGTGTTGGACAACATACTAAAAAATCGGAGACACCGTTTCACCGTGATTCGAAGGACAAAGAAATGATAGAAGAATAAAATGTTGTATTTGAATACACATGTCAGATGTTTAGGAAGCTAATCAGCTCAAAGTAGCTCAGTGTCCCTTTCGAGGAAATACAGGCATCTCTGATTGATTTACATCCTATTTGCTCCTGAAGCTGACGGAAAACTATTCCACTTTCAAGCACTGCACCTGAATTGCTCATCATGCTCCACACGGATTATCCACCGCTGACTTAATTATTTGGTGTCAGCGTGCTGCAGGCAGCTTTGTGAGGTAATGCATCCTGTGATTTGAATGGTACCATGCTGCGGAGAAACGGCTCTGAAGTGGCAGAAATGACCCACAAATTGGAGGCAGAGTTATATATAACGCTGCGACTGGCTGGCGACAGCTCACCTTGACTCCTTCATTCCTGATTGAGCAGGGAGTGCGGCCAGCGGGTGCAGCTGTGGACGCTCACATAGGAATGCACCAATTGCAGTAATATTAGGTAAATAACACCATGGACGTCTCTTCACTCTGTCGGCGGAGCGATGTGCGAGGGTTTACTTGTCGCGGTGACAGATGACGGGACGCACCTGAGTGCCGGAGTGGAGATGCACATCCAAGGTTCACAGGCTTTGCTGCTTTGAGAAGTTTGGTGTTTGCATGTGCGATGGCAGCAGGAGTTATTTGGCTTTGCGAAATTGGAAAAAAAAAACGGGTTAATAAAACCCCCTGGCTATCTGTTACACAGGAGTGTGCTGAGGCTGACAGCCGGGAGCTGATATGTGTGGCGTGGGTCGTTATTTGTGTGGGGGGCGATTTAGGCCCTCTAGCTCTATATCTAAAACACAGAGCCAACATAGTCTCCAGATTACTTTATGTTTGGATTAACTGGTGAAAGGATGCCTGGTCTGGGCCCGATTCCACCCCTGAATGGACTCGGACAATGGGTTGCCTGTCGCGGTGGGGTCGGATGAGCAGACGGCGTGGGCGTCTGTGATTGAGCGCGCTGTCAGAGCACCTGCGGTCACAGCCTCTGACGAACTCCTCTGGGGGCATGAATAATGTGCACAGTGGGCCTGAGTGATGGGTGGTGTAATAATGCCAGGCAGAATAGCGTGATCAGAAACCCTAGTGACGGCCAACATCTTAAGCAGCCTGCCAGCCAACACAGACACATACTTACCAGGGGAGGGACGTGTTTGGCTTGCAGTCTGCAGCAGCACCGTCTCTCGAGTGCCGTGTCAGAGCGAAACTTTTACTTTCCTTTGACATCTGAACATTTTATGATGATTTAGAAATGCTTTGTTGTGCGGATGACTTGGATCTTACAGTTGTTGCATGCGATTAGGCAAAAGCAGACTCCTGGGATTAAAAAAACAAAGACCTCAAACGTTGGTCAGCTCAAGCAAACAAATTCTAACGGCAACAAAAAAACATAAGTGATGAAAATTATATGAGCCTCTACAAGTGTTAATAGCACTTTGATAATTTGGCAAAGAAAAGCTATAGTCAAGTGGGAGACAAAGGATACAGAAAGCCCAACGAGAAACTGGTTTGAAGTTGGGTCTGTACTTCATCTTTGAGGCAAAAGTACATTTCTCGGTGTTCTGAAGAGGACACAGTGAGTCGTAACAAATCGGGATCAGGGTAATGTCTCCTCAAAGACATTGCACAGAACATGACAGCAGCAGACCTGTGTTATATTTTCTTTAAAAAAAAATAGTTTTAAGTATTTCACCTCAGCTTACCTGAACAGTTACTGCGTTGTCTGTTTTGGAAAGTTCTAAAAGTTGTCGTTGGACACAGACTATTCGCTGAAGCCTCTGTGACTCTGAATAGAACACGGCAGATACGAGCGATGTGGAGACCCTTGTGATCCATTCATGCCACATTGCTGTCATGTTCCTCACGTTGTTTCTTACAGTTTGGAGTTTAACTTATAGTTATTGCGTCCTTTTGTTGCTCCCTCTTCATCTGCAGTGACACTTATGGTACCCGACTGGAAATCCAGCACCGAAAGCAATTTATACCTAACCAGCTGAAACCAACTTTTCTCATCGATACATAACCTCGACGGATGTAAATGGGCATTAATTCACATTTCCTTTTGCCAGTTCCATTCTTTACACATTTCCCTTTCCTATTTCATCATGAGCATTATCTTCGCTAAAGGCCTATAGGCAAATAAGAGTCTATAATGACCTCGCACAATCTTACCTAATAACCTAATCTGAATTAAGTGTAGCAGCAATGTTTGTTCAACCCAATTTTATTCATCCAATTTTTATGTTCATCAGTTACATCAGATACAACTATCATTGTACAGCCTTCCTAGCAATAAGCTTGTCAACAGTGAGAACCTGTTGTTGACAAGCTGCTGATGTCTGGTGAAGTTATTCGCTCTGGTATATCGGAAGTTAATCACGTCAAAAACTGTCTTGCTCTGTTGGCTGACTCGTCATGACCCCAAAGGAAAGGGTCACCCATTAAAGTATTTTCGAATTAGCCAATATGGCTCCTACATTTCCAGCCCCTAACTGTTTATACTAAGTAAACAGTTACCCAAATATTATCATACATGGAGCCATATAATACCCACATCAAGGATACAAACGCTTTTCCACCCCCAGTGTGTCCATGTGGACACTATGAGGACAGTATCTCCCGACGAGAAGATTCATTCTGCTGTGAGCCTTTTCTGTCTCTCTTGAAGTTGTAGCAAGTACTCCTGTGTCCATCTTATCCAAAAACAGTTAGCCCGGCACTGTATTTGCCTCCATCGTTGCAGTGCATACTGGTCATTCTTGACAAAGGTTCCTGGTAGGATGTCGCATTGTTGCATTTTCATGAGCAGCAGGTGATTAGGCGTCAGCGCATCGGCATTGTTAATGCCATCTGACGTTATTGGTCTGTTGTTGATGATGGCTTCAACTTCGCACATTACTGTCTGGAGTGCCTCATCACCCCAGAGATGGTGCTGTAGCACGGCGGTCAGGCCCTTCTTTACAAGACGGATTTGCCTTTCCCAAACTTGGTGTGAGGATGCTGGGGTGTTGAAAATCCACTTGATACCCTGACTTGTCATGGAATTATGTATGTTGGTCTGATCCAGGCTATTTAATACTCCTTGCAGTTCCTTTTCTGCTGCGACGAAGTTCGGGCTGTTGTCTGAGTGTAAAACCTTCACTTGTCCTCTTCTGCTCATAAATCTAAGTATAGCGTTGAGGCAAGAATCTGTTTCTAAGTTGTGGGCTATCTCAATATGGACAGCCCTCACAGTGAGACAGGTGAAAATCATGGCATATCGTTTGACGAGGCTCCCTTCATGCTTAACCTTAAAGGGCCCGAAAAAATTGACCCTCGCGCTGGTAAAGGGAGGTTGGTCAGCCCTCAAATTTTCAATAAGCACTGTCAAATCCACAAGCTGAGTGATCAAATTTGCCATATGGTCCTTAAGACTGGCTGCTGCACGCGACAGCTGCGTGCTCGACTGCTGCGTGCTCGACTGCTCCGTGCTCGACTGCTCCGTGCTCGACTGCTGCGTGCTCGACTGCTACGTGCTCGACTGCTCCGTGCTCGACTGCTGCGTGCTCGACTGCTCCGTGCTCGACTGCTCCATGCTCACGGTGGCTCCAAGGAATTAAGAGTCCAGTGGTGGTTCTTGCTTTTTATGAGCACAGTTTTTGACTTTTAGTGTAGCAGCAATGTTTGTTCAGTCCAGTTTTCTTTATCCAATTTTCACGTTCATCAATTACAAAAGTTACCACGACTACCGTACAGCCTTCCTAGCAATAATCTTGACAACGACGAGACCTTAAGATTCTGCTGATGTCTGGGGAAGTGAATCACTCTGGTAGATCAGCGTTAGATTGCAAGTTAATCGCGTCAAAAACTGTCTTGCTCTGTCTAGGCTGACAATTCCTGATTCTTTAGTTGTCACTGATTCCTGTTTCTGTCTTCTGTGTGTCCGGGGTTCTTGTGCTCTCTACATTTATTCTTCCTGGTGGCTTTGAAGTATATGAAGTCGTCATGACCCCAAAGGAAAGGGTCACCCATTAAAGCCTAATTAGCCACATTTCAGATACATTGTCATCTTCAAAGGAAACCTATCGACTTAGCCAACATGGCTCATCCACCAAGTACTGCATCAACATATTCCACCTGCAAAGTATATAGATTGAAGGAAATGCCCAGATGTATTCTAGATAATGGAGAATACACAGTGAGCTTCCTGGACAGACTCAGCTCAAATGTCACAAGCAAGTTATGAAATAAACAAACCACAGAGCTGCAAAGTAATGAGTCATATTCTTGCTGGGAAAAAAATATAAAACATACAATAATCACATATTTACGGTGAGGTGTGAAATATTCAGACAAGGTAAAGGTGCGATAGGCACTGCGATTGGAGTTGGTTGCATGACGGTGACTCGTAGAACAGTGAGAAGCTGAATGCAGTTTGGTTTGAAAGCTGGTGTGGTGTGTAGAGGGGAACGGTGGTGGGTGTGACACACAGCTCTGGATTCTGGCAATCTTCCTGTCACCGGTGCAAAGATGAGGGAGGGCTCAGAAATAGCTCCTGTCTCTTTCAGACCACTGAAGCCGCAACAGAGATTGCACAAATAAAACGCAGCACGTATCTTGTTGTCTTAATTTTCTTTCCTTCTTTCTATCATCTTCTTTTAATCTCTTCCCCTGCTCTACCCACCACCCTTAAGAAAGACTGAGTGATTCATTTTCCTGGAAATGTTGATTTGTTGCCTCAGAGATTGTGGGTCTTCCGTCGGGGCTTGCCCTTGTTGATTACCGCTAAGCTCTTTCCTGCTCAGTTCCATGTCTCTTATTGACTCACTGTTGTTTTCCCTCTCTCTCTGTTCCCATCGACTCTCCCCACGTCCCTCTTCGCCGCGCTTTTTTTCCCTGTCACTCAAGGACTCATTGTGTTTTCGCTCTCTTTCTCTTTCTTTCTGCATCGCAAACAGTCTCAGTGGTGTCAGGTAGTTTGTGACAACCCGGGGCTAATGGGAATAGAGTGGGATAACGGGAGACATAAGAAAACGCCACCATTTCCTCTGCAATATCTCCCATCTTCTGTGGCGCTGAGAGTAAAAAGACCAGGAGGTCACGGGGGAGAAGAAAAGAGTAGGTGGTGCAGATGACTGGAAAAAGGGAGCATGAGGAACCCAATACTGGGTTTTGGTTGGCTGCATAAAGTTGCTGCAGCTGATCCTATCATGACAGGCTTTCAAGCTCACCATAACCTTCACTGATGTTAACAACGTGCCCCTTTTCCTGCATGTAAACAAATATCCTTTAGCTTCATCATTTTGTAACAATAACAATAAGGTAACACATCATCCATTGCAGGCGCGATAGCCTCACTCCCTGGAAAGATGAAGCACCATTCATTAAAGTTTCCATGCCAACCGTCACAGTATGTCACTCACTCACTTCTTTATAACTCTTACCTGTCGTCCCCCACAGGCCACATCCTTTGAAAAAGTGTGACAGGTCTCCGTGTACTAGCTCTCTTTTTGGTTCTGGCTCAACGACAGCTAGCCCATAAAGGCGAGATGTGCCACTGTGGACGATGTTCACATCTAAAGCAGATCCACTGCCTCCATGTTTCAGAGAGTAGCATGGCCTTTGCTTTTGATTGGGGTTTACTATTTTTGTGCCTCGGCAGTACCTTCAGTGTTCTGTTTTCAGCTTTTGAAAATCCCTTCCATTTAATCCGGTTACTGCAGGGCGAGAAAAAAATGACACCGCATTTCTCTCCGAGGTGTCGCTCGATATTTATTTCATTAAGATGAAATATTGTTGTGGGCCTGCATACAAATGTTAATTGCATGCATGTGGTAATATCTTAATTCGGGATCATGACAGAGTGATGGTATTGTTTACCAAGCGAGGTGCCTAGGGGAGGCCTTTCAGGATGTTTTATGAGTCTGCTTAGACACTTGATTAAGGACCTGCGTTCCTATGGGGCTCCTTCCTTTGCTGAAACACAAAAAAAGACCCTGTGAGATTTAAGTCTTCCACCATCACTTCTGTCCTGAATTCTTATCGGACTTCAATCGGGATAAAAAGGCGAGAAAACATAGGCTTTAACAACATGATGTCCATTGATTACAGGTTGTTTCCTGCCGGTGTTGGAGGAGCTATCCGGGCAGACGGAGAAACACAGTGATGCAGTCAGACGCAAACACAGATTGGTGTTTGAAAGATATATTTGGGCCAACGTCATATTTTCACTCTCTAAGAACCACCGGGCGAACTCATTTTCCTTTCTCTCCTCCTCCCTCAGGATGGAAACATGATCAAACTCCAGAGCAGTGCTCCTAAAAGAATCCGTTTGCAGTGTTGTATATTACATAAGTGGATAAATAAGAAAGAACCTGGGTGGATTCATTGCTCTGTGCGAGTCCTTTACCTGGGTTTGGCAGGGAATCAGACCATAATTATTTCATGAGATCTTGTCAGTGTCAACCCTAATGTGCTGTGTGTGCTGACTTCAAGATGAGTTGGCACTTAGAGGGCAAAAGTGTACTATTCAGAAACAGAGCAGCAAAAATATATATTTGAACAGTGATTCTGGTTCGGCACTGTCCAGCTGCTCCTAACAGCTGTGTGGCATTAACTATCCAGGGATTTACCACTGGTCCAGACTCAAATATCTCAACAACAATGGCCATGTCATTTTGTAAAACTTGTTTTGAATGGGAAACCAGTCACTGGCAGCCTCCTCTGAGAACACCCTGTGCTTTGTTGACCACTTTATTGCTCTATATTCTTCGTTGACTAACTTCGCCCTCTGCTCTAATCGTATATGGCAGTTTGAGGTCGCCGCATAATAAAACGTAAGCACGGGTCGTAATGAGCCGCTTGCGCGGGTGACCCCGTGAGCTTATTTTTTACGTGTGGTCGGCGACTTTTTGTACCACGCTCGGCCCAGATCGAGGAGAAACGACTCATTCAGAGGTCACTGGTCACGCAGCAGGATATTCGGTTGCCTTAAATGTCAGGTCAGTTCTTTCCAGTCCCGCTGTCCGCCTACTGTCCTTCAGTGAAAGGACAGTTTGTTGGGAATGTGCTTACAAGGCCTACTCAGCGTTTTCTTTTCCAACCAGACTTTCAGTCCTGTCCAGTGGGTAATGATAGATGGCGACGTGAAGTCGGATTTATTCTCCTTGGGACTGACTCTGAGGAATAATCAAAGGATTTCATGTAGACCTTGAATTGAGGGCATAGAGTGAAGGTATGTTAATGCAGTTCTCCCCGCAGATGAGTGCCACCTGAATATTTTAAACACTCCTTTATCATTAGCTCCTCATTAGATTCGCCTGGTGGAAACAAATTGATCTCTTGTTTTCTTTCGCCCGACCTGCAACTCATCCACTCGCAACTGCTCAGTAAGATGCAGCGCCGGGGCATTGACTTTATTCCCAAGACCTGCTATTGAGGTTGGATTTTGTCGAACCGATAACGGTCACTTTCTAATCAAGTTCGCCTCTTTGCTCTCCCACTGGTGCTCATTCACTGTCCCATTTCCAGCCCAGTGGTTTCACTCTCGTCTGTCCGGTTTTGGTGCGAGTTAATGATACATTTATTGTTAAATCATTTATTTGTATTCAGACGTGACCCTGTGTACGCAAACAGCTGCTTTCATGCTGGATTTGTACTTCTTCCAATTATACAGTTAGTCAGCTGCGGAGTTATTGTCCCAGTGTTTTGCGACTCTGTTTCTCTTGTAGTGTTTGTGTATATCCTGTTTGTGTTTGGGAAAGTGCACGGCCGCTCGTCGCTGCTCTTTCTTATTCAAGCTCAGATTTATGCTGTAGCCGCGGCTCAAACTGTGGACTGCAGGTATTCTCTGGAATTCATTGTCACCCTTTTAATGGACACCGAGCTGTCAGCCAGATTCCCATCTGCTCAAATCTCTACGGCTCCTTTAGCAAATAGGAAGTGACAGGGTTGACAGGCGGGTGAATGTGGACAGTTGAGCAGCGAAGCCAAATGTCACACCATTCCCTGTCAAAAGCGTTTTTTTTCTCCTTGCTATAATGAGACTTTCGCGCATTCGAATGAGTCATTAAATCCACATTAGAGCACTTTTCCTGTTGATTTCTGCTTTCTGCTCCCTTTCTTATGGCAGATATTTATCATTAGCACATGCCATCGTTTTATGCACCGTTATGCTGAATATGCAGTAATTATACCTTATTATCCGTAGACATGACAACCTCTCTCTGTGTCTGTTGCTGATATTTAGTATATATGTCAAACCTTCTGCTTTGACTATGTTGTATGTGTAGGGCCACATCTATGCAGTACCAGTCAATAGTTTGCTTTAAAAGTTTTTACTGGAAGTAGTTGTGTAATACAGACGCAGTATTGGACAACTGTTTCACTGGCAGTGATCAAATCTGAGAAGAAGAACAAGACCAAAGAACAGTTTTACATTATATCCTCAAAAATTGTTAGTTTAAGGAAACCGGTTTCACAAGAATAGAAACGAGCTGTCGAGTTTGCTTAGTTTCTTCACTCACGGGAAGACACAGTGAAAATATCACGAGTGAAAAATCAATATTAGAGACAGAGAAGAAGGATAACAAAAAAATTAAATCAACATAAAGGGAGAGGTCACAGCAGTAAAGAACATATGAAAAAGTGAGCTCAACACTAAATTTACAGTTAAAGTTTAAATGTTCGTGTCTTTATTTACATTAATGCATTATTCAGACCGTCTCAGACGCACCTACGCCACGGAAGATGAAATTAAAATAACGTATTTTATAATGTGCATTAATGCCTCTTGTGTTATTTTAACCGTTTAAAACTTAGATTAGAAAACGCCCACTTTCGCCGCCTCGGTTCGAGAGAACGCCAGCTGTTTTATACATGCGCTATTAATCTCAAAGGCTACACAAGGCTATAAGAAAAAGGCTGAGTTTAAATTTGCATTATTTTTATGTGTTGCTGGCTGCTGGGCCATCGCTAAACCAAATTACTTGTGACTTCTTGTCTGAACGGGTGGATGAACGGATGGATGGAGTGAATGTTTTGCAGCAAAGTTCTTTGACCCGGTTCTGTGTGAGTTTCAGGAGAAAGTACAGCGGCATCAACTTTTTTATTCACTTTAATCATCGGCCCCATTTGTTGGATTTAATTTACATAAACGCTCACGTCTAAGGGAGATGAGGAAGGACAGAACCGTAGCTGCCTTTAATATGTTTTCTCTCTGATGAATTTTCTCATTGTCGAGGCACAGTGGGGGAAAAAAGGTGAGCAATTAACCAAAAAAAAAAACAAAAAACTTTTAGAGGGAGAAAACTGTCAGTTGCAAAAAAAAAAAGAAAAAATTGCATCTCTTTGTTCTTCATTAAATCGCTGTCTTTTCTCAACAGAATATTTCATCTTTCCAGTGGATAAAACTCGTCTTAATTAGCAGAGATTTAATCTTCTGGGTAAATTACCTCTTTCCTGAACCACAGCCTTCTCTCTCCACACGTTGCTGCGTGTTTGGAGGCACAGACAGGGCTGACTTTTAATCAGCGTTGCTTGCACAGTAATTGTAAGGCGAGCATTTCTCCGCGTTCATTTTCTTTAATTAAGTCAAAACAGATGCACTTGTTGGCAACGGTTATTTCAGACACCGGGGAATGTCTGCATTTATCGACTGTTTAGAGGTTTGATTTTTTTTTTTTTTTCATGCAGCACTGTGAAATGCAGCTGGGGACACAAATGTGAACTCCTTTGAGATTAATAGATTTTTGTCTCGGCTGATCCCTGAAACGCCATGTGATAGAGTTATAATGGGCTTAGTGAATAATCTGTTTAAGATATGGACTGATATGCTTTAAATCCTTTTTAATGGCGCTGTGCTTTGTTGTTGTGCTGTAGTTCTTTGCCAGTTGCCTTTTGTCACGTACTGCATATATCACCAAAACGATTGCGTGCATCCTCAGCACAACACTACATAACAAAATATTTATGGGGCTTCCACTTTGAAAATGACATTGTATAAGGCTCTTTATTTTGGTGGTAGTGAATATGAGCATTTTTGGCCTTTAAAACCCACAGCAGAATCAAATTTCTTTTTGTTGTTGTTGTTGTTTGACCGTTTGGCTGCGCAGTCCTCTTCTTAGTTTTCAGTATTCTGACTCAAACTTGCCAAAGGTGTGCTCGAAGTCTTTCACCCAGGAAAAGTATCCCAAACTGTGTGGTTAATCACCGTTAATGCTTGTGCTTAGGTAATGAGCTTTAACATCCCTGAGATGAGCTGAGTTCATTTTCTTGCTTCTTCACCAGTAATTTTAGGCCTTGTGGTTTTCTGTAGTCTTATTCTTATGCATATTTCCTTTCAGGAGCTGTTTTATGGCAAAGAGGCAGAATTTGCTTTTTTGTTTCATAAAAGATGAAAAATCACAGTGGTAGTTTCTTCCCTAATATAGATGCAAGACTAGAAACACGTTTTCCTTATATCTGACCACTAATATGCTTTGTTCAGTAGTTAGTAAACATAATTGAACGTATGTCACATAAATCTCAAGGTGGATATTATCATGCAAAAGACATACACTCACACACAGACGCACACAATAATTGATATTTATTATGGCTAAATGAGTGGATTGTTGAATTGCAGTCACGTAATTTTTGTTCAGTGTTCATTAACACTGCACGGCTGTTAATTCAATTTTCCTTGAAAAAAAAGTCAGCCGGAGCGTCTGAGGCAACTTGTGAAATAAAAATGGAACATGTTTACAAGAACATCATTAGGATGTTTTCTCTTCCTAATGACATCAAAACAAAACAGCAGAGTGAAATGGACATTTATTTTATATCATCCCGTCTCCAAAACGTTTAAAAATGGCCGGCAGCATTGCATAGAACAGTGAAACACTGTTTTATGCAATGCCCCCTAAGGGGGGCGCAGTGCCATTGCAGGGGGGAGGCGGTTTCATTTTTGCACAACAAACATTTTGTTTTTTTTCTCCCAGGTTGTTTATGAGGTTTGTATTAATTACAATGTGTGAAATAAAATGCAATGGAGTCTGAAAACAAAATATTCTGTATGTGTGTCAGGTTTGGTGTGTGTGTGTGTGTGTGTGTGTGGGGGGGGGGGCACAGAAACGTTCTCTCTTGATAATTCTCTCTCATCTCTCTGAGCAGGTTTTAACCAGTTTTCAGCAGTCAGCAGTGATGATGCTATTTGCCAAGCACCAAACAGCAGACAGACAAAGTTGTCGGCCGACTTCAGAGCACAGCGGTGAATTTAACAACAGAGCCAGATATTTACAGAGCACACAAAGAGACGAAAGGGAAAAAGAGCGTTTTCGTGTTAACATTCATCAACACGGCCTTTGAATAAATTGCGCTGTTGATCTGTGCAAAAAGCTGTTTGCCTGTTTGATCTCATCCCGATGAAGTCGTCATAAAGTCATACGTAATGGAAGAGTGTTATTATCAGGCCGTTTAATGCCGCGTTGCTACTCTATCGCTGCCCCACTCATCACACGGCTGAATGAAAAACATGACCATTACTCACCTGATGCAAGAATCAACACAATGAGCATTCAATAAAGTCTTCAAATAACACTTCCCCACATCCACCCCCAGGAATAATGATGCCGATATGTCAGCTGAGCGTTCGCTCCGAGGCCACATGTTTATGGGGCTGAAAACAAATATAGGAGTTGCACCAGCTAAATATAAATAAGCGTGCGGATAGCATGTTTTCTCCAGAGGGAAATTAGTTTGGCATTGAAAAGATAATAAAGTACGAAGGGTAATGAAATATCTGGTTGGAGGGCAGAACACTGCGAGCATGACAATGTAAGGACGTGATGGGAATGCAGGAGGAGGGCGGGGGGCAGGGGGGGGTGGTTGTTCAGCTCTGTGCTGCAATCCCTGCATCACGTCTGCAGACCAAAGGAGTCAAAGCTTGGACAGAACACTGCGATGTTTCAGGCGGAGTAGAAACAGTGTGACAGCTGCCTGTGCCTGGCTGGGGACGGTGTAGCTGGTGTAGCTTGTGTATGTGTGTGTGTGTGTGTGTGTCAGTGTGTGTTTCTTTCCACAAATGTGTAACTTTGCACCTCCCATGATATGAAAAAGTGGCTGTTTGTGCTGTGTCATAGGAGTTCCTCCAGGTTCTCCAGCAGTGTGTGACAACTGGGAAACTCAGTTTGCTCATCCTGCATCTATAGCGTAGAGGGCTCGTGTGTGTGTGTGTGTTTTTCCCCTTTGTGGGATGGCGGGCAAGGAGGCAGCGGTCCAACGCCCACTAACCCCAATCAGGCACACAGCCAGCAGCGTGGTACTGAGAGAAGCCAGGGAACACACACATCACAGATGCAGCCACACATGAGTTAACTTGTATTCATTTACCCGCACGCCTCTTGGACACTGATCGTCTGACTCACTGTTGGCGTGGCATTTATTTGTTGAAGTTAAATCGGTGTGTGACACATTCAGTGGAGCCCAGCTGCTGAGTCCTGGCGTCCGTATCGGCGCCTGCCAGTTCTTCTAGACAGTGCAGAATGGCTTTATCAGTTGTGTGTAGTGTTGTAATTGTGGGTGTTAAAGTATTACATGTCGTCACTGGCGTTAGCCTGCCGGCAGAGTGATGTGTTGACGGTTACAGTATAGCATTTTTCCATTTCCGAGCGATGATTGTATTTGTCACAGCCGATGCACAGTTTAGTATGAATGTATTATGTCTGAGAATGAACGGCCCCTCTCTGCCAGACCTTGGCCTCACGCCATATGACTTTTTTGACCTTTTGAACTTCAGTAATGAAAATAAAATGTAGAGAGAAAAATGGCAATGACCTCATCGCTTGACCTGTGGCTCAGTAGTTTTTGCACCACAGCACTGTGAACTCCCCCCTGTGTTAGCTCTGGCAACGGTGTGATGTTTTTCGGGTTGCCCATGCGGTCAGACCTTAGAGTTCAAAGGTCAAACTTCAAGGCCACGTTGACCTCACAAAACACACGTCAACAATCATAACAGTTTTGTCAAATACTCACACAAATGGTTTTAAATGTTGACTCGATGGCCTGATGGTCAAAGGTTGCTTTTTGATTTGTATGTCTCACATCACATCACATCACATTTCCCCCTTGATGAAACTGACTGGCATCATGTTGGTCAATATACTTTTCTTTCACCAGTGAAAGAAGTAAGATGCTGAGGTTTTGACCTTTGCTCCCGATTCTATTCATTGTACACACACTGTAGGAATAAAGGCCTTTGCTGTAAGCATTGATTTCATTTTTCTTTTTTCCTACTTGAGTTTCCACTTCTCTTTGCATCAGTCGGCGTGCAGGCGTGGGTCGACGGACATCGGGCAGATGGCCTTTTCTTTTCCGAGGAGTAGGGGGAGCATGTAGGTGTGTGCAGGAATGCACAAGGACAGAGACGTCTTTGACCAAGACAGAGGTCTCTCCTTATTAGGTCACCGATCGCTCCTCGTGTCGGTGTCTATCTTCCCCTCCCTACCTCCATCTCTCTCTCTCTCCCTCTCCCTGTTTGTTTCTTTCATCCTCCTCTGTCGCCTCAACATTTCTCAGCTCTGATAAGCCAACCAACATAATGTCAACACTCGTGCACGCTTTGTGACAGGTTTCACATGAGTCAGAGACAGGAGTCGTAACGGCACAGCGAGTCTGAACTACTAAGGTAGGCACTGCTGCGTTTGTCTGCCGAGCTCCGGTAATGAATCTCGTTGCGTCGCAGGAATATCTGAGATACAGTCTGTGGTTCCTTCAGATTGATATCAGTGTGCAGACGCGGTGTCGCGGCGCCGTGGCTTTGATCCTCCGATGCTTTATCTGCACAGCTGAACTCTCGTACGACTTCGGCCGTAAGAACCAGACAATCTCTCTGTGCAATCTTTCATAATGTTCGTTCCCTTTGATTTAAAATTCAGATATTGTCTGAAAACAGTGTCTCCTCATGGTTGCGTCGGCCTGCGTGGTCAAGAGAAGCAGAGAGCAGACCAAGATGTCCTCCATGTGCCGGTCACATAATTGGGCCACGTTAGAAGTGGTGAGGTAGAGGTGTTGCTGAGGTGAGAGCCGTAGCCATAGCAGCCAGATGAATGGCGACCGTGTCATTGTGTGGCGTGTCAGTGAAATCTCTGCTGGTTCTCTGGAATTACGCGCGCTCGACTGAGCACGGCCATGAATAATGAACGTCTGAAGCCCAACACATGTTTCAGAAGCAGGACACAGACCCTTCTAATGACTGTCTGACGCCGTGGGCTGATGCATGCCTACGTGATGCATGTGTTGCGTTGCATTCCGTGGTTTCCAGAGACGCTTTTGCGCCGGTTTTTAACGCGTCTTGCATCCTAACGAGAAGTTTCTTTTAATATATTTCAACAGCAGTGAACCGTGAAATGAATAAAATCTGTGCACAGTATATGAAGGTCTTTTTTTTTTTGGAGCTGAAGTGTAGAAAGCGTCACAAATGACCTCTGATTACCAGCGAAGGAAAAAGACAGATAGAGAGAGGGAGAGAGAGAGAGGGAGAGATTGCTGATTCATACGAGACTCACCTTCACTAACAGGAGCTGAGGAAGAAAAGGGAGGGACAGGAAGCGGAGGGATAACAGGAGACAGGAGTGGCTGATGGAAATGGTGATGATTCATAGGAAATAAAAAAGGAAAACAGCGAGGTGGTCTATGGAACAAGCCGGGAAGGTAAAGAGAAGAATGAACACGGAGACGAGAGTACAGAAGAAGAAAGACTTCCTTACCTCCTCTCACCTGGGAGTCGTTCTCTCAGATGTTGACGCTGCAAAAAAAAAAAAAAAAAGTTCCCTCTTCCTGGTTCATCCTGGGCTCAATTAGTTTCAGATAAAGCACCTGAGCCTGAGAGAGAAGTACTTAAAAAGAAGCGGCGAAGAAACATAAACCTTTTAATGATCCCACCTAGAAAAAAAAAAGCTGTGGAGAAATTCCTTTAACTTCTCTCTTCCTTTTGGCATAAACTTCAAACAACACACAAACAGTTTTGTTTTTTTGTTTTTTTCCCCCAAATTATGAGCCGCGACGTTCTTTTTTTTTTTTTTTTTACTGTAAATGTGCTTTATGGTAATAGATGTTTACTTTCGGTAAAGGTTTCAACAACTTGCGTGAGGTTTTCTTTTTTTATTAAGTGAAGTGTGTAAAACTGACTTTTAGTTGTGCGTCTCTTTTTATGCACAGTGTGTTGTGTATGTACAACTGAAACTGTTGCTACCGATTCTCAAAATATCTGAATTACTTTCTCGGTCACTCAGTATGTTCTTCAGTGTATAAAGCAATGAAAAGTCTTTCTGTTGCTAATTCTCTGATGCGACTAATTTACTCCTCTAATAAATGTGAAACGGCATCTAACCCTGAAACTTGCGGAGCTTGTTGCCAACCAACCCCAACCTAGTTCCACCTGACTCCAAATTTTGACCATAGAATAGTTAACATATGTGTTATGGTGGGTGTTGTCAGTGTGTGGCGTTAGATAGCTAAGTCCTGCTGCACAGGTCAGAGGTTTTGCCCAGGTCGTTAAGATTCTATATCGACCACTTTAAGACGCGATTAGAGCCGTTGGACCAAACACAAAAGGAGCCTCCTTTACGGCAAGTGTGTGTGTGTGTGTTACTGAGGAAAAGGTTGTGAAATGAACAGAAGAGACAGGAAGCCTCTGACAGCCCAGTGGCATTGGAGAAGATTTATCATGGCCTGTGAACCTGCAAAAGCTTCTGCTGCCCTGAATGCCTCTTATTATGGTGTGTATGTGTGTGTGTGTGTGTATGTGTGTGTGTGTGTGTGTGTGTGTGTGCAGCCCGTTCCTCAGGGTTTTGCACCTCTCTTCCAGCCTGACCTGACGTGGCCCCTCTCCTGTTGGGAAAAACAGGCTTTTTTGTCTGCGTTTGTTTCCCGGAGTTTAATGGAACGGAATAACGGGATAAAAGTGCCGTGTCGTGATTTAGGTTCCCTGCCTCACACGCAGGACACCGCTGTGTCACTATGCAATCCTCGCATTGTGCTGTGTGTTCTGTCTGCAGGCTGTGAATATCTGTTTGCTGATTTATTGTTTGACCAGCTGTGATTGATTATCGCTCGCTATCACCCCATGGCTGATGGATCAGAGGTTCAGCCCTCAACAATCTGTACATTTCTTCGTTTTACGTTAGATCATTAATATAGTTTCAGGATCCCCTCTGTCACAGATCTGGATCAGGTTTCGTCCTGCAACGATGCACCAGAAACCAAACCTTTTTTTTTGTCTGTGTGTGTTTTCAGCTGCGGGGCGGCCCTCGTGGCCGGGATGCCACTGCGTGCCGTGCCAGTCCACAGTGGACGGTGAGGGGCAGGAGGAGGGGACCGAGTGCCGGAGACTGAGAGGAGGCGGTCCTCACCAAACCGGAGACATGAACCTCTGCTGGAACGAGATCAAACGCAAGTCCCACAACATCCGGTAAGACGCAGCGCGCACTGACGTTTACTGAGAAGCAAGACATTTTGTAAAAAGAAAGAAAAAAGCTTTTAGCAGTCTGCCGGGATGGATGTTTACAGAGCCGTGAAACTTTATGTATCTGAGAGAAGAGGTGAAGTTAAACACCTTCTGTCAACAAGCACAGATCCTCAGCTCCAAGGCAACAAAACGTCCGCTGACATTTACAAAACCTACAATTTGGCTCTTTGGCTATCAACTCGTCGCACATGGCCGGGTAATGGAACGATGGTGTCACTCAACGCTTCTGGCTTCACTATAGTTGACGCTGTATTCAGGCTCTAATTAGTACTCGCTAATTGAAAAATAATTACATAGTTCCTAGTTAATTATTGTGGCATCTGCTTTACATGTAAGGTTTTGTCCAGACAGTCGTGGTAATAGACTGAGTGTCTCCAATCTATACATAGTCTTTCTGTCTCTTGTCTTTTTTTTTTTTCTTTCTCTCCATTCGCCCTCCAAACAGTTCTTCTTGCTGCCATTCACTGTCACCTTTCAAGCCATTAGAAAAGATACCTCATGACAACAATGCATATTTCAGCGCTCCCTCCGGTCATTGTCTTAATTATTGATATAATGTGGGTTAATACGGCCGTTGTTCAGGGTGCGTTTGAGAAGCCTGTCAGTGCAAAACCGTTGGAGGGCATTCACGTTGTCCTTTGATGCTTAATTGGAAACTGTCCAGGCTTGCTTCATCATTTTTTCAATTCATCTGGCATCCTGTTTAGACAATTGGCCCCTTAATTGCTTACTTGACCCTGATATATACCGGGGAGGAAGGGGGCTGGTTTGGTTGGGGTGCGAAGGAAGGATAGTGGTGAAATGAGTTAAGACAGTTTCCCCTGCAGTCCTGTGTAATGAGATCACTAAGCATGGCCTGCAGGGGCTGTTTGTACCCGAGATGCACTCTGACTTCATCAGGCTGATGGAGGATGTTCGGGGAAGGAGGGGTGTACAGGAAGGAACAATGGAGAGAATATGAGAGAGAGAGAGAGAGAGATGGTATCAGATCATCACAGAAGAGAGATGGGATGCTGGGAAATGCGAGTGGGGCAGAGGCAAAAGAGGAATATGAATGAGCGAGAGCTTCACTGGGAAGCTGTGTAACCTTGTGGGTGAGAGCTGTCCAGAGGAAACGTCTGACTGCGTCTAAAGCCAGAGGCCCGACATGAGCGGCCGCCTGGCCCTGTAATAGCCTGTCTGGCACTGATTGACAGGTGGCTGAGGCTTTGTTCCAATAAAAGTCGTAGGTGCTTGCCTCTTTCCTCCTTAAAAAAAACAAACCAAAAAAAAAAAAACCCTAAGATGTCAAGAAAACTATTAAAAATGCAATCTTAATAGTAATAAATTCATATAAATAAAGTAAAATAAAATACTTTGGCATTATTTTATGTTTCAAGTCTTTTGCATAATCTTTTTTTCAACAGTTTTAAAGCTGTTGAGATAACTGAAAAACTTTTGTCCAACAATTTACATTTCCTAAATGTCAGGGTGGTCCAACCATAAAAAATGTACTTTTATTTTGAAGTGAGGAGACAATAGCTGTAACCTGATGTTGTGTCAGCCAGAGGACCTCAAGTGACCTTTGGAACTAAGCTAAAAGGGTTTGTAGCTCTCACTCAAATATTGATAAAAACAACTATTTTCAACTCATATAAGCCGACAAGGGTAGAACTAATGCTAGCATCCAAACAGAAGCCTTTTTAATTTGAGATAAGTTGCAAAAGTCAGGTGTTGCAACCAGTCAGTCAGGTGTCACAACTGCAAGGAATGTCACTATATATTGGTATTCAAAGCTCTATGATTAACCATGACATTTCTAAAATGTTTACTAGTTTTATATAAAGATAAGTTAGAGATATTTCCAAACAGTTTCTCAATGCAATGTGTGTAGTTATTGTTCTGAATACAGGGGGTCCTCGAGTTACGACAGTTGCGAGTTTCGTTGTTTTCGTGGTTACGACACATCTCCCGTGAACTTCCTTGTTTCGGCTTAAGCGGTTTGCCCCGTAAATACGTACAGACTTCACACGGCAACTAGTTGGTGAGCGCTCTCTCTGTCTCTCAGCGCGCCTGCCGGCTCTCCAACACCTCCACAGCACAGCTAGACTACTCCGCCTTGTCTTTCTTTACTTATGTGAAATGGACGGCTGGCGGCTTATTTTAGCGTGGTGTTATAGCGACATCT